>CAUYUJ010019726.1:164610-252110 GCA_963575745.1 Prorocentrum cordatum
AAGTGCCCGAAGCCCCTCTCCTCATCCAGCGGCGCCCAGTGTGGCTCTCCCTCTCCTGCGGCCCCCCTCCTACCCTGGAGGTCCGAGGCATGGCCGCGGGCACCCTGCACTCGCTCTTCCTGTGCAAGGACACCGACCGGGTGCATACATAATGATTTTTGTTATGATGGGGCTCGAAAAGCGTTATCTCGACGAGCGAACAACACACACAGATATACATATAGTGGGGTGGGAGGGAGGAGGACTGGCTATGGGTATGGGTGCGGGTTGTCGGACCCCGGGGGAGACTCCCGTGCGAGCGGGGACCCCCGTCCCACAGCGCGCACCCACAGGCCCCCTCCGCCCCCCCCTTGAGGCATGGGTGTGTGTGTGTGTCGTTCTCTCGCGACCCCTGAGCTCACTCGTGCAAAAAGCGCTCCAGACGCTGTGCGAGTGCACTGAGTGCACCGCCCTTCGCGTCTCGCAAGGCGGTGGCTGGGTCGGGGGCGGCGGGGGGGGCCGGCCGCCGCCGGCCCTCCGAGCCCGGGCGCCGCCGCGGCCGCGGCCGACGCCTCGGGGGTGAGGCCCAGGGGCGCTGGCGGCGAGGCACCGCGCCGGTCTGCGGCCGGCCTCCCCACCCGGGGGCCCACCCATCTGGACGCCGGAACTGGGTACGGAAAGAATGGGTACAATGCCCAACAGCAGCTCTTGCTCATCTTGTACAGGACTCGCTGTCCGCGCCGCCGCGGCCTGTCTCCATTTGAGACAGGAGGCCGCCTGCCCAACAGCGGCCGATGTTGGTTTGGGACAAGATCTGTTGCTGGGCATTGTACCCATCTTTTCCGTACCCATTTCGGGCGTCCAAAACCCAGAGATCAAACGCATTGAAACAATCCAGACGGAGGTGATTCGCAGTTTTCGGCCTCTATAGGGGCCCGCGACGGGCCTCGGGCCCGTCCCACAAACGGCTCAGGATGAAAAGCCGGTCCTGGGGAATTCGGCAACGCGCAGAGTGGGGTAGGGGGAGGGGGGGAAAGGCTTCCTAGAAGCACCCCTGCTTCTGAGAAGGCCTTCTCTATTGACGTAAAGCCGAGGCCTTCTGAGAAGCAGGGGTGCTTCTGAGAAGCCTTCCCCCCTCCCCCTACCCCCTTTTGCGCGCCGCCAGGGAACGGGTCGAGACTTCCAGGGGGCACCGTCCCGAACAAAAGTCGCGACGCCGGAGCTCTGGGCAGGGCAGAGCTGTGGGCCCTGGGGAGCTGCGGGGAGCTCCTGGGGGGACCTCTGGGGGCCCGGCGCGGGGGACCTCCGGAGACCTCCCGCACATGGAGATCAGAGTCGAGCCCTGTTTGGCGGCGCGCACAGGGGGGGAGGGGGGGGAAGGCTTCTTAGAGGCGCCCCCCTTCTTAGAAGGCGCGGGCCTTGTCTACAGATGTAAGGCCGGCGCCTTCTAAGAAGCAGCCTCCTTCTAAGAAGCCTTCCCCCCTCCCCCTGCCCCCCTCTGCGCGCCGCCAACCTGTGGGTCCCAAGATGCCCCCCGGACCGCCTGGAACGAATGTTGAGGGTGTTACGCAGGAGGGGGCGTGCGTGGACAGAAGTATTCGAACCCCCACGGCACCACCTGACTGAGATCAACACTGCTTTCGGGGGCGTGGGGGACGGTCAGACATCCCCTCGAACATGCAAGGGTTCGCATCCTGTGTCCATCTACTGTCCCGAATGGAGCCAGGGTGGATGGGGTCGGAGGTTTGCGATGTGGAGCCCGATGCTCTATACCCCGACGTCGCTGGTACGTCCGCGATGCATCTGCGAGGCGGTGCGACCGTCCCACCCCATCTGCTCTGGCCCCATGTGGGAGGCCTCCAGGGGTTGCCGACGACCGTTTGACTGCAGGCGTTTCTGAGGCCGTGGCAGAGGCTCAGAATGTCGTCAGAAAGCTGGGTCAAAGGCTCAAGCGCGACTTTGGTTTCGGAAGTGGCTCGGTTCTGCTTAGGCCCTTACCCCAGGTTTTTCTTAAGGCGTTTCGCGTACCCCTGGGTGTAACTGGATCCCTTAATGCATTTGTTCCGCATTGCAGGTTCATGATGGCAATACTCTGACCAGGATTTCGTCTCATTCCGATCACTCGGAACAGAGGGATAATTGTAGATCTCCAGGTTGCATCGCATTGCGTCCAGACACTTTGCTGGAAGGCCAATAATCATTACACGTTCTTTTTCGGGTCAGTGCATTGCTTGGGCTCGAGTCCAAGCCATCCAGTTTCGGGCCAGAGCCTCGAAGTCCGTCAGCCTCATCCGGACTGATACACCTGATTGTCACCCCTCTCACCAGTCCCTTCCTCATCCTTGAGGTGCATCCTCCTGAGTTTCCTCTTAGTCCTTCTTCTTCCCCTTCTCTCCCTTTCTTTGTTCCCCTCATCATTCCTCCTCCCACTCCTCGCGCTGAACTGCTCGTCGTCTATCCAGATCGCGCAGCACTTGCCAACCTTGCCGTCGTGACGCCGCCACGTCGTTGCGGTGGCCATCCTTTCGAGCCGCAGACGTGTTTGCATCGTGTGGCGTGTGGGGAGCAGATTCGGCCGCGCTTCTGCCCAGCTTGTGCTGCCCCGCATCAGCAAAGTCTCCTTCGTCTTCCCCCATTCAGGACAGCAGCGCCCAGGACTGCAGGGCTCTACGGCGCAAGCCCTATCGTATATTTCCGTGTTCCCCCCCCCCGCCTTGTTCTTGGCCGTCTTGCCAGTTTGTTTCAAGAGAGTTCCCAGATGATGCCAACAAAGCTCAGGAGCGGCCCCAAATAGCCCTGCGCTGGCCTCCAGAGGCCACCACAGGGCCCCTAGAGGACGCCCCGACGGCCAACATCACACAACACGAAACGGGTTCTACTGGCTTTCCGCATTCACTCTTAGATCTACGCATGGTGCCAAGGGGGCCTGGGCGAATCCAGAGAGAGAGAGAGAGCCCAGGAACGCCCCCGCAGGGCTTCAGAGGGTCCCGACGCGGCCCAGTGCAACCCCGAAAGGGCCCCCAGCGGGCCGAAGGGGGCCTCCGAGAAGCCCTGGGCGGCCCAGCGTGGGATACGACGCGGCCTCACTTGGGAGCATCGAGGGAGGAGAAAGAGGAGGAGGAGGAGGAGGAGGAGGAGGAGGAGGAGGAGGAGGAGGAGGAGGAGGAGGAGGAGGATAAGTTCCGACGACGGAGGACCGCCTGGCCAGATCTGGCACTGCTGCCCGCAGCCAGGAGGCAGCTCTCTCCCACGGCTGTCCCTCGCACGGACGGCCCGAGAGAGAGGCCGGGGCCGGCCCCGGGGCCCCCCGAATGTGGCCGCGAGGAGGCTCGAGGGCGCGCCGGCACTGCGCCTGCGGGGCCGCAGCAGAGCCCCAAACCGGCACCGCGACGGCCTCGGGAAGGCCGTCGGGTCTTCTTAGGGGGCCACAAGCGAACCCTACCCCCACCCCCCACGATTTTTGAGGGGGAGGGTGGGGTTCACTTCGCTCGTGACCTCCCGAATGAAGTGAACCCCACCCTCCCCCTCAGAAATCGTGGGGGGTAGGGGTAGGGTTCGCATGTGGCCCCCTACTTATGGTGTGTTGCTCCAGCCCACCAAGTAGAGCCAGGAGGAGCGGGGCAGATGGGGGAGAGGCAGGGTGGGCAAGGAGCAAGGGGAGGGGGGAGGGACGGGGAGAGGGGCTGGGGCGGACGGCCGCAGGGACGCGGGGAAGGGTGCCGGAGGAGCAGGAGGAGAAGGAGGAAGACGACGGCGAGTGCGAACAGGAAGAGCAGGATGCGGGGCGGGGTGGGGCGGAGAGCAGAATACGGAGGGACGGCAGCGCGGGAGCATAACGGAACGAGCGAGGTGCGTTCGATTGTCAAGAGGGAAAGAAGCACACGGACACAATTAATCGTCGATTCTCCCAAAAAGATTGGAAACTATGGGAAGTGGGGGTGAAGACAAAAACGTAGAAAATATGGGGCAATATGGGGAATCTGGTTATTTGTGTGTATTTGTGTGTATTTGTGTGTGTGTGTGTGTGTGTGTGTGTGTGTGTGTGTGTGTGTGTGTGTGTGTGTGTGTGTGTGTGTGTGTGTGTGTGTGTGTGTCAGGGCCCCTTCAGATTGGAGCTGAGCACGCGCTCCAGGAGGAGGCAGGAGCGAGGGAGCGAGATCGGCACGCCTGGAGGCAGATCGAGGGGCGACGGGGAGGCACGCAGAGGACGCAGAACGCCAGGGAGGCGCAGAGAGCAAGGGCTCCCACGAGGGCGCGAAGTTGGTCCTCGTCCTCCTCGTCCTCCTCGTCCTCCGCGGGGCTTCGCGCTTCGCGGGCCTCCTTCCTCCTCCTCCTCGTCCTCCTCGTCCTCCTCTCCTCCCCTGTGGGGGCGGCGCGAGAGCGCGAAGTTGTTCGCGCTTCGCGCAGCGCGAAGCGCGAAGTCAGGAGCCCCTGGAGAGGGGGCGGACGGCGACGGAGAGGCACAACCGGGGGGCGGAGGGAAAGGAGAGACAGAAGTGCAGAGGGAGGCCAACGAGCAGGGAGGTCGGGAGTCGTAGCAGGGGAACGGGCGACGGCGAAAAACGAGGGGACGAGGTGACGAGAACGGGGGGATGTGGCGGTTCAAGAACGCGGGAAGGCACAATTGAATGCGAGCCAATTGCAGCTAGCGCAGGTTGGCATTGGCCCCGAAGTGCTGGAAGACGCGGGAAGGCACAAGATGAGGCGAGCCAATTACCGCTAGAGGCTGGCATCGGCCCCACCAGGCATTCTGACACCAGTCCTGTGGGTAGTGCCAGCGCCCTGGTCTGTGCTAGAACAGGTTGGCGCGAAGCGCGCGGCACGGTTCTAGGTTTGTGATTGTCTTGAGACTATTGTTGCTAGATGCTCGAGTCGTCACAAGCCAGTACCCTTTGGACGCCATCTCGGCTCCATTTCGTATGCACTCATGACAATCCTCATCCTTCCCCCCCCACCGCGAGGACGGAACGGTCCTGGGCACAGGATCCAACGAGGACGGCCAGCTTGGAGCTGGCTCGGCCAATGTCGGCAAGCACATGGACCCAGTGCAGGCCATGCTCCCCAGTGACGCTGAGAGAGTCGCAGCCGGTGCTCGGCTGGACAAAAAGGGCCGGCGCGAAAGACTAAATTTTCCCAGCGCCTTTGCGTTTTGCACACTTGTAGTACTTCGTCGTAGGGCTGGCTCGCTCAGCGTTAACGCGTCGGTGACGCCAGCGCGGGCGTTCAAGTTTTGAGGCCACCGGTACCCTGAACTGAGCCAATACTAATCGCTCTTCGTTGTTGTCGGACAGCGGGGTCGTTTCAAGACTGAGATCTACGCGGTGTCAGAAACTAGAGCCCACCTCGGCACGGCACGAACGAGCCATGCTCCATTTACTCCCACGCCTAGTGTTCCCGATTGATTAGATCCTGGCAGGTGCTTACCATTCCCTCTTCCTGATGCGGAACTCGAGCGTCTACGCTTCGGGCCAGAACAGGCGTGGACAGTTGGGCGACAAGGCAAAATCGGACCGCCACGCTCCCGTGCAGGTGGTAGGCCTCCAGGGACAGGGCATTACCCGCATAGCGGGCGGCTTCCAGCACTCTCTCTTCCTGTCGGAGATTGGGAAGCCGTGGAGCGTCGGCGCAAACGACCACGGACAGCTCGCGGAGGGCGCCTCAGCGTGCGATGGTTGGTCTTTGCGGCTTACATCTTAACTCCATGTTGCCATGGGATGTGGCTTTGCATATTAGTATCTCAATGTCGACACTCTTGCGTTGAGTAATGGTACAGACACGCGGACGCAGGTCATTTGTGCATCAGCAGTTTTGCTTTCGAGCACCTTTCGAGTGGGAAGGCGGTCATCCCGAACACGTACCGAAATCAGCTTCCTGCATATCGTCGTTTTGAGTCAGGTTGTTTGGTTCGTTTGCCCGGTTCAGGCTTGCTTTGTTCTTAGGCGGCGTCTCAGCCGAATGGTGAGATTCTCCTGTACATGTAGCTTTGGGTGGCGTCGTGCGCAGTGACATCCGTTCAAACACACCGTGGCCCAGCGCGACGTGTGCCGCAGACAAAGGGCACTTAGGCGTTTTGGTCGTTGCCCCATACATCTACGCTTCTCCAACAAGACTCGACTCCATATGGTTCCCTCAATGCCCGTGTGTACGAACTGACCTGTTGGCCGCGAGTCAGGGTCAGGACAATGCGCAATTGTTCCGGCTCGTGGCCCTTACGGTTTTGCCATTTATTGGCAACTTGTGTTCGGAGGATCGTGTCTTTCGCAGGCTTCTGTCGGTGACCCAAGTCCAACAAGTTGCCGAAGTTTCGCTGATTCGTTTGCCTTCCCCAGGCACTATCGATGAGAGCAGCGATCCAGGGGATGGAGGAGGGAAGCGACGGAAGGGGGGGATGAGGGTGGGGAATGGAGGGGGGGCGGGAATGAGGGCCATCAGCGCGGTCGGGTCCAGGAGGTGTAGGAGGATGATCGCGGTGGGGTGGGGAGGGGCACGCGTGCGCATATCGAATGGCATCAGGTCCACCCCGTCACCGTGCCTGGGTTCTGCGGCGGAGGGCTCTCGGATGTTGCTCGAGGCTTCGTGGCCTCGGCTCTGTGCCAGAGGATGCAAGTGGCACGGCAGTGGTATCCATTCAGTCATATCGACCCAATCCAATCAGGCGTAGATTCTTGGGACTTGGTCTGTGGGCCACAAATATACCTCAAGCGGTACCCCAATGGTACCACCCGAGGGCCATCGAACCAAGGGAGAGGGGGAGAAGAGAAGGAGGCCAGGTAGGAGGAGCAGGAGGAGGAGGAGCAGGAGGAGGAGGAGGAGGAGCAGGAGCAGGAGCAGGAGCAGGAGGATTGAGGAGTCTCAGCCCATTAGTGGTGCGCGTTCCGCTAGGGCCAATGAGAGGAGAGCCGCTCCGCTAACTGGGGCGATGTAGTCTTAGTTTCTTTGTTCGAGGCCGATTAGCGGAGCGCCGCTCCGCTAGTGGAGGCCAAGCAATCCAATTCCCCTGGTTCGAGGCCAATTTGTGGAGCGCCGCTCCGCAAAATTAGTCGCGACAAAACCAAGGAGCATCAGGATTGACGATTAAGGGATTGAGCACGGGACTTGAGGATACGCCCATTCCGTGGCCGAGGGCACGGTGGCGGATCTTGGATCCCAGACGTTGTATTCCTTGCATTCTACGTTGATCAATATATGTGGTGCAATCAATATGGTGCAGTATACACGGCGCAGTCTATGTGGTGAGACCTGTGTTGTGCAGTCTATCTAGTACGAGCTATGTTGTTCAGTCTAGATGGTGCAATCTATGTTGTGCCATCCAGCTGGGGCAATATCTGTGGTGCAATCCATGCGGTGCAGCATCTGCTGTGTAAAATATGGTGTGCAACATATGTGTTGCGACCTGTGTTTTGCAATTTATGTTTCACGATCTATGTTGTGCAGTATATGATGTTCAACCTATATGGTGTAGTCTAAGTGGTGCAATTGACTACCCTGCACCGCGCTTGACCACCTCCACTGCTCGCGCAAACATCCCACCCACCCACCCGCAACTTGATGTTCAAAATCTCTTAAAACCGTGACGGTGGGTACCAAATTGCACCTGGCAGCGACAGCGACGCCGACGACGACAGCGACAACGACGACGACGACGCCAACGACAACGATTACGACGACACCGACGACGTCTCCAACGACTTCGACGACGCCGACAACGACGACGACGACGACGACGACACCGACGACGACGACGCCGACGTCGACGACGACGACGACGACGACGATGACGACGCCGACGACGTTGACAACGACGACACCGACGACGACGACGACAACGACGACGACGACGACGACGCCGACGACGACGACGACAACGACGACACCGACGACGACGACGTCGACGAAGACGACGACGCCGACGCCGACGACGACGACGAAGACGACGACGACGTCGCCAACGAAGACGACGACGGGGCAGGAGGGAGGACATCGACGGCGACAACGACGACAACGACGACAACGACGAGGGTGGAGGGAGGACGGCGACGACGCGAACGACGAAGAAGGAGGAAGGTCGGCGACGCCGACGACGACAACGACGAGGGAGGAGGGAAGACGACGACGACGACAACGACGACGACGACGACGACGGCGACGAAATAGGAGGGACGACGACGAGACGCCGACGACGGACGACGACGACGACGAGGGAGGAGGAGGAAGGACGACCACGGCGACAACGACGACGGAAACGACCACGACGCCAAAGAGGACGACGACGACGAACACGAGGAAAGACAGAGGACGACGTAGGCGACGACGACGACGACGCGGGAGGAGGGAGGACGGCGACGACGACGACGACGACGCAAGAGCGCGCGCGCACGCTTTTGTTGAAAATCCGTGTTGCGAAGCCTTGCGTTCTTGTAGGTTTCTTGGACACACGATGTTGAAATCCTTCCGAAGCCGATGGGTTTTGAAGGATTTCGGCATACGCGCGCGACATGCACGCGCGAAGCCCGTTTGGTAGCATTTTGTGAAAATCTGTACAAACCTATTGGTTTTCTTAAGATTTCGCCAGAGCTCGCGCGTAAGCGTTTTTAGCCAATCAGTGTTGCGAAACCCTGGGCGGTTGTATGTTTTTTTGGGGGGGAAACTCGATTGCGAAATCTTTCCGGCACCGAAGGTTTTTTGAGGATTTTGGCATGCGCGCGACGACGCGCGCGTGCGCACTTCGTCCCATGTCTTGCAAGGGATTCGCGGAAAAGTGTTATGTTAGAGCAAAAGATGTCCCGCGTATCGCTTTTTACAAGGGAGCCTCAGGGGGGCCGATCCCGGCCTCTCTGGGATAGTTTAAATTCATATTTAGGATGGACATGTGGTCAGAATCGTGATTGATTTACCCAAAAGGGGGGGATAACGCCGGTTGGGGGGTTGTAGAGTCTATTCTCTTGTTAGAAAGGAGAATCCATGCTGAAAAATCCAATTCGTGCAACCTGTGTGACATTATATACGCGGTGCAATTCATGTGGTGCTATCTACGCGGCGCGATCTATTTGGGGCGATCTGTGTGGTGCACGATGTTGCGCGGTCTATGTTGTGAAATCTATGTGGTGCAGCTGACTACCCTGCACCGCGCCTGACCACCTCCACTGCTCGCGCAAACATCCCACCCACCCACCCGCAACTTGATTTTCAAAATCTCTTAAAACCGTGACGGTGGGTACCAAATTGCACCTGGCAGCGACAGCGACGCCGACGACGACAGCGACAACGACGACGACGACGCCAACGACAACGACTACGACGACACCGACGACGTCTCCAACGACTTCGACGACGCCGGCAGCGACGACGACGACGGCGACGACGACACCGACGACGACGAAGCCGACGCCGACGACGACGACGATGACAACGACGACGACGATGACGACGCCGACGACGACGACAACGACGACACCGACGACGACGACGACGTCAACGACGCCGACGACGACGACGACGACGACGACGGTGGCGACGACGACGACGACGCCGACGTCGACGACGTCGAAGACGACGACGACGCCGACGACGACGACGACGACGACGACGACGACGACGTCGCCAACGAAGACGACGACGATGGAGGAGGGAGGACGACGACGGCGACAACGACGACAACGACGACAACGACGACACCGACGAGGGAGGAGGGAGGACGGCGACGACGCGAACGACGAAGAAGGAGGAAGGACGGCGACGCCGACGACGACAACGACGAGGGAGGAGGGAAGACGACGACGACGACAACGACGACGACGACGGCGACGACGACGCCGACGTCGACGAGGACGACGGCGCCGACGCCGACGACGACGACGAAGACGACGACGACGCCGACGACGACGACGATGAAGACGACGACGACGTCGCCAACGAAGACGACGACGAGGGAGGAGGGAGGACGACGACGGCGACAACGATGACAACGACGACAACGACGAGGGAGGAGGGAGGACGGCGACGACGCGAACGACGAAGAAGGAGGAAGGACGGCGACGCCGACGACGACAACGACGAGGGAGGAGGGAAGACGACGACGACAACGACGACGACGACGACGGCGACGAAATAGGAGGGACGACGACGAGATGCCGACGACGGACGACGACGACGACGAGGGAGGAGGAGGAAGGACGACCACGGCGACAACGACGACGGAAACGACCACGACGCCACAAAGGACGACGACGACGAACACGAGGAAAGACAGAGGACGACGTGGGCGGCGACGGCGACGACGACGCGGGAGGAGGGAGGACGGCGACGACGACGACGACGACGCAAGAGCGCGCGCGCACGCTTTTGTTGAACATCTGTGTTGCGAAGCCTTGCGTTCTTGTAGGTTTCTTGGACACACGATGTTGAAATCCTTCCGAAGCCGATGGGTTTTGAAGGATTTTGGCAGACGCGCGCGACGACGCGCGCGTCTGCACTTCGTCACATTTTTTGTACATGGTTCTCGCGACGGCACGCTCGCAAGGGCGTTGTACCGATTTCGACATGCGCGCGCGCGAAGCCTGTTTGGTAGCATTTTGTGAACATATTTACAAACCGATGGTTTCCTTAAGATTTCGCATGAGCTCGCGCGTAAGCTTTTTTGGCCAATCAGTGTTGCGAAACCCTGTGTGCTTGTATGACTTTTGGGAACTCGATTGCGGAATCCTGCCGACACCGAAGGTTTTTGAAGGATTTTGGCATGCGCGCGCGACTGCGCGCGCATCTGCGCTCCGCTCTTTTTTTGTGCAAGGGATTAGTGACAACTTCTGATTTTGATAAACGAGTGCGCGCGCATGGTGTTTTATGCAGAGGGTGGCGGGGGAGGCCGATACCTGTCCCCCTGGGATAAGGGTAGTTCATATTTAGGATGGACATGCTGTCAGAATCATACATGATTTACATACCCGAAAGGGGGGCGGATAACGCCGGGGGGGGGTAGAATCTATCGTCTTTCTAAAAGGAGAATCCATGTGGTCCAATCTACGTGGTGCAGCTTATGTGGTCCAGTTGTTTTCTGTTCGCAGTGAGTTGTCCACTCCACCGCTCGCGCAAATATCCCACCCACCCACCCGCAACTTGGTTTGCAAACCTCATGCGGCGGCGATTGCGATGAGTGCTTGGCGCTGGCTGGTGCAGCTCCGCGGCCGCGCCAGCCCTTGCATGCGCGCGCGCGCAGCGGCCAAGTAGTCTGGCGCGACCGACGCGGCCGCGATGGCGCTGACCGCTGGGCACCTCCCAGTGGGCACTTCAGTGCAAATCGGTGAATTGGGCGGGCACGGTATCATGGCGATGCCGGCAACGATAGACACGACTATGAGGGTAGCGACGATGGTGACGACAGTGACGATTCTGACGGCAAAGCCAATAACGGCGCCGATGTTGATCACGCCCGCCGATAACGATGACGATGCCCTCGCGTCGGCGATGAAAGTTGCTGAAGAAATTCGATATGCGCGCGCCCAACGCGCGCGAGTGGTCCGTTTGGTATTCTTGACACGGATCGTGCCCCCCAGGGCACGCGCGCAAGCGTGTTCGAATGCGTTCGACATGTGGCGCGAGAGGCCCGTTTGGAAGACTTGAAGGAGAATTTTGGAAAACCGGTGGTTTCTCAAGAATCCGCAGGAGCGCGAGCGCAGGATTATTATCAAATTGCGGGTGCAAAGCCATGTGTTTTTCATATGTTTCTGGGGCGATCGTTTTTGAAACCCTTGCGAAACCTAACGTGGTTGAAGAATTTCGGCATTCTTGCGCGACGACGCGCGCATGTGCATTTCGCCCCGGCATTTGCAAGTGACCCTTGCGACAGCACGCGCCCAACGGCGTCCGAAAGATTTTGAGCGCGCGCGACGGGCCGCTTGGTAGTTTTATTGTATCAGCATGCTGAAGAAGCTTTGGTTTTCTTCTGAATTTCGCAAGCGCGTGCGCCGGCCTCTTTTGAAAACCCATGTCGAGGAGCCATTTCGAACAAATGTGTCGTGACTCTCGATTTTGGTGTCCCTGCCAAACCTCCCGTTTTTGAAGGGTGTCGGCGTGCGTGCGCGACGACGCGCGCGTGTGCACTTCGCCGCGTTTCTGTTGCAAGGGATATGGACGACTGCTGATTTTTGATAAACGAGTGCGCGCGCTATTTTTGTGGGGGGGGGGGATAAGTGGGAGAACCGAACTCCGGCCTGCCTGGGATGGTACGGGCTCATATTTAGGATGGGCGATCGGGGAAAGCCGTATGCAAATTGCAATCCGAATAGGTGTGCCGTGAAATCTTGGGTGGGGGTAGATTTATATTTCTGTTTTGGAAAGAGAACAGATTCGCAGTAGTGACATGGCGGCGACGGCGACAACATAACCGCCAGACCACCCGACCGCTCGGCACATGCCAGCGGGCACTTGAGTGCAAGTCGGCGACATGGGCGGGCGCGCTATCATGGCAACGTCGACAAGTCTAGACACGATGATTTTGATAGGAGCGATGTTGGTGACGATGCTGACAGCGACGACGGCACGGCCAGTGACGGCGCCGATGCCGATCACGCTGGCACGAACGCTAGGGCGTCCGTGAACGATTTCGACATGAGCGCGCGAAACCCGTTGGGTAACATGTCGTGAAAATGTTGGGAAGTGGTTTCTTAAGACTTCGCATGAGCGCGCGCACGCTCCTGTTGAAAATCAGTGTTGCGCAACCCCTTTTTTCACAAATAGTGTTATCCTGGGCGCTCGTTTTTGAAACCTTTGCGAAACCTAAGGTGGTTGAGTGATTTCGGCATGCGCGCACGACGACGCGCGCGCGCACTTCGTCCCATTTTTCGCTGAGGGTTCTCGCGGCGGCACGCGCGCAAAGGGCGTCCGAACGATTTTGACATGCGCGCAGGACGGGCCCGTTTGGTATTTTTTTTTGTTTAAAAAAAACTATGTGGAACCATTTTGTTTTTGAATATTCGCAAGAGCGCGGGCGCAGGCTTTCTGTGAAAACCTTATTGTTGCGAAGCCATTTAGAACAATTGTTGCGTGACTCTCGGTTTTGATATCCCTGCCAAACCTCCAGTTTTTGAAGGGTTTCGGCGTGCGTGCGGGACGACGCGCGCGTGTGCAGTTCGTCGTTTTTTTTGTTTGTTGCAAGGGATGCGGAACAAAACGGCTGATTTTTCTATAAACGAGTGCGCGCGATACATTGTTGGCGGAAAATGATGGGGGAACCGAATTTCGGCGTCCCTGGGATGGTGCGGGCTTTTCTTTAGTATGGGCGACTGGGCAAAAACGTATGCAAATTGCAAACCGAATAGGTGTACCGTGAAGCCCAGGGTGGGGGGTAGATTTTAATTCTTTGTTTAGAGGAGGACATATATGCGCAGTGGCGACATGGCGGCGACGGCGACAACATAGCCGCCAGACCACCATTCAGGATGAGACGAGTGGCGGCGACGGGGCGGCGACGGCGACACCATAGCCACCTGACCGCCATCCAGAGCTCGTTCTTAAGATCACAAGGAAGAGCCCCTAAGTGCAAGCGTTGACAGGACGATGTTTATTGTAGTGCATATATGCAGGTATGTATGTATGTATGTATATATGCCTGTATGTAGGTATGTATGTGTGTACGCGTATAGTATATATATATATAATGATATATGTCGTGTATACATATATGTATATATATACAAATACATCGCATATACAGTGATAACGAAAGGGAAATCACGATTGATATACGATGAGGATGATCGGCCCGATCAGAAGCCCGAGGAGGGGAAGCGGGTATGCAGGACGACGATATGGAGTGTGAAGATGACAGCACACCGCAATTAATCATGGGAGCAAGTGCCATCGATTCTGGCCGATGATATACATTTGTGTGTCCAGGGGCTCCAGGGTACATATTGCATCGCATGCGTAGTTGTATCTTCCCCATTGAGAGAACAATTGCAAGAGCGAACCATGTATTCTGCAAAGTTGTTCCTACCCGCACTAAGGATGGCACCACCAAAGACCGCAGCCGTCCGGTGCAGATCGTAACGGATTTACAGGTCAAAGACATTGCGGCGGGCGCGCTTCACTCGTTGTTCCTTATGCAGGAGCGGGGCAAGGAGCAGGAATAATGATTTCGTTCGTAAATCATGGGTACCTTGTGCGCCCCCGTAATCCAATTTTGGCGCCGACTAGCGTCTGGTAATCGATGGGGTAGCGCTGCCCTAGCGTCGATTAGCATCGATTCGCCGCCTATAAACATCGATTCGCGTCAATTTTTCAGGATCCACATGAGAGATTCTCATGCCCTCGGATCTTTTCAGGACCCTCTTAGGACCTTTCAGCAGACTCTCAGGACCTTCTTGGGGCCCTGTCAGTAGCTTCCCGAGAGCTTCTCGATAGCCTCTCATGAGCATCCAGGGACCCCCTCAGGACTCCCTTGGGCGTTGCGTGATGAGGGGGCGATAAGTTTTGGGGGTGAAAGGGGCACCTTTTGTTCACCTTGGGGGCCCGGGGGCCCCAAAATGGGTACGGCAGGTGCTGGCTTCTCCCGCCCCGTCCCCCCCCCAATTACTCGCCCCCCATCAAGCAACGCCCAATCTCAAGGACCCTGGCAGGACCTTTCTGGGACCCTCCCCGTGCCTTTTTCACACAGGAGCACGTCAGCATCGCGCTGCTAGGGCTCAGCTGGGCTCATCCTGTGCGCGAGCCGCGCGAAGCTGCCACCGCGCTCGGGGGGGAGGGCGCCTGGGCAAGGGGGTGGCCGGGGGGGCGTCGGGGGCAAAGGAACGTTTCACCAGTCGTTTCAGGCTTGACATCGTGCATGCGCAGTGGCCTGGCCTCTGAAGCGAGTGCGCGGCTACAGTCGGGGCCTTGAAGAAGGAACCCTTTTCGTTGGGGAGGGGCTCCGTGTTCCTTAAGTGTTTCACAGTTTGCCTCAGGTTTTCCTTATGTCTTCGACAGGAAATCGAAGTTTAACTTATGGAAAAAAGGAACCTCGTTCCTTATTTAGGGTTCCTTAGGTCAACGCCCCGACTGTGCTGCCTCGCACACGGCGGGCAGCGAAACGGCGGAGAGGCCAGGGCTCGACGCTTTCGCTGTCGGCGTCGGCGTGGAGGCACGACTCGCCGTGAGTATCGGCAGCCCGCGCGCGGTAGATCTGGTTGCACATGTGCGCAAGAGTAGGAGGAGGAGGAGGCGGAGGAGGAGGCGGAGGAGGAGGAGGAGGAGGAGAAGGAGGAGGAGGGAGCCGCGCCCAGAGCATGCAGCATTTCGTCGCGCGACGCGATGGCGGCCCTAGGCTCCAGAGCGAGGCACCGTGAAGTGGCCACAAGCCGCAGCAAGAGACCCCAGAGCGCGCCAGGCCAGGGCGGGGGCATGCGCGGCATGCAGGGCCCCACGCTCACATGCCCAGGGCAGCGTGCCAGGTGCCGAAGGCACACATGCCGTCGGAGCGGTCGCGGGAGGCCTTGAACATGGCCCCCGCCAGACCGGGCGCCGGGACAGCGTCCGCGACCGCGGGCTGGCGCCTGTCCTCCGCCCGCGCGAGCGCGCTGACGCAGGCTGACCGCAGGCTCGCGCACCACTTTTCCACCGACGCGCCCGTTGGTCACAGCCAGCGGTGAGAAGTCGGGCAGGATCACCGTCAAGACGATTCGTCCTCTCTTCTGTGCGCCTTCAAATCACGTACAAACCAAGCGAGAGTCGGACAGACACGCACACAAGCACGCTCACAGACGAGCACGTCTTTCATCCTCTGGCGAGGTGAAACGCGATCTCGTCGAATGCAGCGACGCACAGACACCGACGCGCACGCACAAACGCCGATAAGCACACTCACACACACACACACACACATACGTAGTTTTCCTTCGCTGGCCAGGTGACGTCACCGTAGCGAGAGCTGGAATTGTCGCGCCCACACATAAACACAATCTTTTGCTCCAGCGCGCCGATGGGATGCACTCAGCGGATTGAGAAACATTGAGGCGGGACGTTCACAGTGAATTGGACATCTTGCCACATACGCACACACACACACACACCGTTGATTCTGTGGCCGTGCAATCAGCGTTTCGGCAGAGAGGCGCACCGTTCGTTTTCCCTGCAACGTTGAGTCAACAGCAGGTCGGAATCAGGCGGGACGCGAGCTGAATTGCATTCGAGCGCAAGGAGGCGCGCACACGTACAGACACACTTCTTGGCGTCGCGGCCACGCGCGCGGCGGGGAGGCGCGCGCGGGCCGGAACAGCTGACGCCTCGTGGAGGAGCCGGATTCGCACACGGGGGATCAGATGGCAGCACCAGCGAGAAATGGCAACGCACATGCGCACACACGCACATGTTCCCTGTTCTGGCAGGGTGACAGCGCCATCGCAGGTATAATGATATGCAGGGTATCATGTCAGTTTGAGACGCACAATCGCACACACAGGCACGCTTTTGGCGCAGCGGCCGCGCGCGCAGCGAGGCAGCGGGGTCAGACAGCTAAGGGCCCAGAGAGAGCGGCCCAGTCCTCAGGGCTCGTCCTCGCGCTTCGGCGCGCACACGTACATGCACAGTTATTCTTCCAACGCGCTAGTGGAGTGCAATCAGCAGTAGTAATCAAGCGTGGTCAGTGACACAAGGCTGAGGCATGCATACACCAACCACTGCAAGCGCGGAGGCGGATACAAGATGTTGAGCTTGAGGTGCGTAAAGCTTAACGCCAATGCGGGAGGGCGGGCAAATCGCCGCGCACATTGACACTTGACGATACGTCATGGTGTATCAGTATTCCAGATCATGCTTGAGTGACCGTGGTCACCCGAGAGAGAGAGAGGATGCCGTATCAGTATGTGTTGCAAGGCGAGGGATTGATTTGTACGCGCGGCGCTCATACATGTTTCCCATGTTGCAGACGCGGAGACAAAGTTTGGATGACAAACGCTGCTGGGTTCATTTACGTGTCAAGTTTGTTGCCTGTGATCCAAACGTGCATTGCAGATAAATCATGCGCGAAACGCTATTATCATGCACCGTCTCCGTGGCAATCCGTTGTGACGCATTCATTGTTCTAACCTGGGGCATTGTTGCACAGCTATGCGCAGAAATCCAGTGTTCAGCGTTGCTCATGAACCAGGTTTGTCCTATCGCCCGCACAAGGATTCAGCTGCATTGGGATTTTGTGGGTAGTCGACTACTTGAAGCGGTGCTTCTCGAGCTTCCAACTTATTGCCACATCCTTTTCTCCCTCCTCCATCCTTCGATGTCATTCCTCCTCCCTCCTCCCCTCTGGCTGCTCTCTCCTCATCATCATACTGCTCCTCTTCCTCTCCCTCCCTGTAGGACAGTTTGACGGGGATCTTGGGAATGCCGCTGGTGTTGCAGCCAGCTCGTGGCCTGTATGGCGAACGCCCGTGTGGAGAACGCAGGGGTGGAGGCGGAGGGGGAGGAAGAGCGCGTGAAGCATCAGGAATGTGATGAGCCGGGGAGGACCGAGGAGCAGCAGCAGCAGCAGCAGCCAGAGATTGGGAAGTCCCCCAGGCCTCTGCTGGCCTGGGCCCCAGGCTTCCTCGCTGGCTCCCGGCCGGCCTGCGGCGACCGTCGGCCCGACGCCCTCGTGCGCAGTTGTAACATTGTAGCTGTAGCCCGACCGGCCAGCCACGCAGCGCGCTCAGGACGGGACCGTCGCCGTCTCCGGCTCGGACTTCTGGGGCCAGCTCGGGCGCGGTGGCGGCGACGACCAGCTGAGCGCGGTGAACTCGCTGGTGCCGTGGACCCGCGGGCGGTGCAAGCGCGGCGGGGAGCGATATCTCAGGTCTGGGCGTCGCGCCGAAACCCGGAGCGCTTCTCGCCCCACTCTGGGGCACAACAGTCGCCCCACTCGCGGCACCCTGGGCCCTCACAGATGGATCCGACTTGGTAAATCACGCGTCATGGTGATGTCGGGGGCTCTGGTCGTGTTTTAGGTATGACGTTGCGTGTGTGTGTGTGTGTGTGTTCTCGATGGCGTCGGACCTCGGGCATGTCCTCCTGCCGGGATGGGGCCCCGGCAGAGGGCGCCAGGAGGGTTCGCACGGCGTGCTTCGGGGGTCCCCAGCAGCGGCGGCTTCTCCAGCCACTCGGAGGCACCATGCCCCCCGCCCGCCAGCCGAGGGCTTTGCACTGCCTGCCGTGCGCTCAGGAGCTCGGGGCTCACCCAGGGCGACCAGGAGTGGCTCGAGAGCCCACGGCATAGATGCCGCGGTCGTGCCCCGCAGAGTCACTCGAGCTCGGCGGTGGGTTGTTGGCTTGATCGTTCGAGCCAGTCGACAGCAGTGTGCGTCCAGGGCCGGGACGGCGGCCGTGGCCAGGCACCATCCGCTTGGGGAGAGTTCGCGCGAGCTGGGTGCATCGCTCCTTATGAAGCAGTTCAGAGCCGGCTCGCTCGCAAACGCAGAACAGTCTCTCATCACGGGATGACGGGTATAAGCATTTGATTGGCCAGTCGAGGACGCCTGGTCGATCCGAAATCCGATCCAATTCCAGTGAGATCGAGAGTGGTTGGTGTCTCTTCTTCTTACCCTCTCAGTCCATCTAGACAAAGTCGGCCTCTGCTCCATCGCTTCAGATCGTAGCCTCTGGCCACCCCCAGGCAGCATCTCGACCAGCACTCCAAGCCGAAGCCATAGTGGCGTCGATCGGGGAGGCACGAGAGAGTCGGCCCGGAGAGCGACGAGACGACTGAGGCCTGCAGAAACAGTTTTCCGTGGCAGGCGACCTGCAGACTGGCGTGGCCGTTCGTGCGGCGGTGGCGGCGGCAGAGGCCGTGGCGACGCCCCCCCCCCTCTCATGGAGAAGGACAACTCGACAGACACACACACACACCTCGTTCCCACTCGGTCATCCTTCTGCTCTTCCTCCTCCTGCTGCTCCTCCTCCTCCTCCTCGTCCTCCACATAATTAGAGGAATGTGAGGTAGAAGGAGGAAGGATTTGGACCTGTTTACAGACTTAACCCATACCGAACATTTCCTTGAACGCTCTGGACGAACTTGTTGCGGCCGAAACTCGGCATCCAGTCGCGAATCCCAGTGATGATCGAGCCGTCGACGTCTTCGAACCCCTCGCTTGGACCTCGACCTCATCTGGTCGTGATCGACATCTGGCGCGACCGAAAACCGTTACCGAGATTTTCCAGTCGCGGAGGATCTGGGAATATTCGATTCGCACCCGCGACACGCCATCGGCTTGCAAGGACAACAGCGTGTCGCCGGGGCCGCCGCCGCGACACGCTGCGCAAACGCTCCCTGCAAGGAACAGCATGTCGCCGGGGCCGCCGCCGCGGCACGCCGGGCAGGAGTCCCCGACGTGTAGGGAGGAGGCGGGGACGCAGGCCGGCTCTCGTGGTCTCTCCGCTGGCTCACACATCGGTTCGACTCGCACCCCACCCGATGCACCGCCAGAAGAAGTCCATCTCCACTGCCGCGGGGCCGTGGCCCGGGATCTCAAGGAGTGGCGGATGTGGGAATCTGCACGCCCGCGTGGGCGGGCAGATCTCCACATCTCTGCTGCTCCCCGAGGCCCCAGGGCACGATCCCGCGGCAGTGGACATGGACCTCCTCCTCCTCCTCCTCCTCCTCGCTTCTCTCCTCCTCCTCCTCCTCCTCCTCCTCCTCCTCCTCCTCCTCCTCCTCCTCCTCCTCCCCCCCTCCTCCTCCTCCTCCTTCTCCTCCTCCTCCTCCCCCTCCTCCTTGTCGCGCCACTTCTTCGCTCTCTCCTCCTCCTCCTCCTCCTCCTCCTCCTCCTCCTCCTCCTCTCCTCCTCCTCCTCCTCGCTCCTCCTCCTCCTCCCCTCCCTCCTCCTCCTCCTCCTCCTCCCCTCCTCCTCCTCCTCCTCCTCCTCCTCCTCCTCCTCCTCCTCCCCCTCCTCCTCCTCCCCCCCTCCCCCTCCCCCTCCCCCCCCCTCGGAGGGGCTGGGGTGGTCCAGCACGGGTTCCGGCGAGCAGGACGGGGGGGGTCGTAGATTGGGAGCCCCCAAACCAGGTGGTGAGACAGAGTGGGGGCGCGCATCAAGGAGGCATATGTTTTTCGTCAGGGTATCCTGGCTTTCTTCGCTCCTCGCGCTGCGCGGTGACTTCCCGCAGCCGTTGAAGGAGCTGCTACGTTCAGGGTGCTCCGGGTTTCCCCGCAGGTGCACCTCGCGCACGGGTCCTCAGGGTTGGGTTTCTTTGGAGGGTTTCTTGCGTACTGTATCAGGTGGTGACCTGGAATCCCCACAAAGTCACCGCCGGGTTGTGGGACACGGGGTCGCCGCCGGGCTTTATGACCTTTGGGCCCACCAGCGTTCGGGACACCCTCTGAAAAGCACGCGCGTCACCAGAGCGGGTGGTGACACCAAATCGCCCGAGACTCACCGCCGGGTGTCGTCACCACCACGCTTGGGGGCTTATCCCAAGGTGGGGCTGGGGGACGGGCCCAGCCGGATGCTCCCGTTTAATTAACGCGTTTCCTTCTTCAGGGAGCCGTGCGCATCCATCTTCCCTCCAGCCCCACCTCCGCCCCCACCCCACCTGTGTGCCCGGTGCCCCCCCCCCTGGGGAGGGGGGGTGAGGTCCGAGGCTCTGGGTTCGATACTGTTTTTTTGCCCTTTTCGGGATACCTGGGGGCCGTGTTCAGGCCCCGCGACTGTCAGCGCTTTTTTGAGCAGCCTGCGAGGTTGGGAATTGTGGCAGCCATACCCCGCGTTGTTTGTGTTCGCCTCGTCGCTAGACAACTGGGAAGCTCGGCTTTCCAGTCGACTTGTCGCAATCCCGAATTCATTTCAGATTTACTATCTCGTCCCCCCGAGGGTTGAGGGGGGTGTACGTCGGCGGGGGATTGGTCGAGGGCGCTCATTCTATGATCGTCTCTCACACGGTTCAGCCTTGGTTCTGCAGGAAAGTGGGGCCTGGTAAAGACCAGCTCATGTCCTTAGCCAAGGTTTGTCGTCCCGACGTGATCACCCGCACTCGGGGGGCGTACATCCAGCCGATCGGTTTTTGAGAGCCCGCCCACCCAAGGCCTCAGAGTTTAAGCGGTCGGGTTTGTTTGTGTACCTTTCTCGCTGGCCCGCAACTGTTACGATCCCTGACTCCTGGGTCGCACGCGGACAGCAGCTGGTGGACTGGGAGAGCGTTCAGCTGGGCGCCGTGGCACGGGGCGCCGACGCCGAGGACGCGAGGCGGGCAGCACAGACGCTGGAGCGGCGCTCGACGACGATCTGTTTTTTTTGCTTCCACAGCCCGTTGCGAGGCCAGAGGTGCGGGGGCGCTCCCGACTCCTCTGTGGGCTGCCTCTCGCTCTCTTCCTCGCCTCCGCTCTCCCGCCGCTGCAGGCCGGCTGTCGGCGCGTCCCGCTCCAGCCGCTCCTCGCCGTCGCCGTCGCCGCGGCCGGGGTCCTGGCGGCCGGCCTGCTGCTGATGCGCAGGCCCCGGGCTTGGCGCGCCACCTCCTCGCTCCTCCTCTCCCTGCTCGCTCCTCCTCATTCCTCCTCGCTCCTCCTCTTGCTCGCTCCTCCTCCTCCTCCTCCTCCTCCTCCTCCTCCTCCTGCTCGCTCCTCCTCCTGCTCCTTCCTCCTCCTCCTCCTCCTCCTCCTCCTCCTTCTCCTTCTCCCCGTCGCGCCACCTCCTCGCTCCTCCTCCTCCTCCTCCTCTTTCTCCTCTCCTCCTCCTTCTCCTCGTCCTCCTCCTCCTTCTCCTCCTCCATTCCTCTTCCTCATACATATTTTCTCCCTGTCGCACCCCGAGGCCAGTTTTTCGGGCGGGCCGGGCGTTTCGCTTGAGACTTCCTTACCAGCGATGGCCGTGAAGCTTAAAGTTGGAAACAGTTTCACATCTTGAGGGCGGGTCGTGTTCAAAATGTGGCTCTCGCCTGAGCGCCGCGCACATTCGTTTTCAGATTTGAGAAGAGCTTCACGGGTGGTTTTCGCCTGAGCGCCGCGCACATTCGTTTTGAAAGTTCGCAATCGTTTCACGGATATAAGGCGGCCCGTTTTGAAAATGTGGTTCTCGCCCTAGCGCCGCGCACATTCATTCGTAAGAGCTTGAAAGATGGAGGGCGGGTCGTTTTCAACATGTGGTTCTCGCCTTAGCGCCGCGCACATGTGTTTTCAACAATTGCAAGAGCCTCACGGGGTGAGGGCTGGTGGTTTTCAAAATGTCATGTTCGCATTAGCGCCGCGCACATTCGTTGTCAATGTTTGCAATAGCTTCATGGATGGAGGGCGGGTTGTGTTCAAAATGCGGCTCTCGCCTAGGCACCGCGCATATTATTTTTACATGGCTGTGAGGGTTTCACGGATGGAGGACGGTTTCTGTTCAACATGTGGCTCTCGCTTCAGCGCCGCGTACGTTCGTTTGAACATGTGGGAAAAAACAGTTTCACAAATTTCCATGGTCAGCGAGGGTATCAGACAGTGTGTTTGGGAACGGTTCAGGATTGTCTGGGCGCAACAGTTGCTTCGATTCGCGGTGTTGAAGTCCCAGGAATGGTGTTCTGGCATGATTCAGGATCGTCAAGACGCCGCAGTCACTTTGATTCGTTGGGTTGGTGTCCCGAGCATGATGCTTTGGTGCGTTTTAGGTGAGTGCGTGTTTTGGAGGCAAACTAGCCTCAAAAGCTAAACTTAAAAAACTCTAATACTACACTGATCCAACTCTGATTCAAACCTTGCCCGGAACTCTGTTTCCTCGCTGTTTTTTTGAAATTCTGATTTACCTCTGGTCTGAACTCAGATTTAACTCTGATTCGGCTCTGTCCCCAGCCAGGGCTAAATCAGAGTTACATCAGAGTTCCAGACCAGAGCTAAATCAGAGTTTCAGCTAAACCAGAGAGATGAATCAGAGTTTCAGGCCAGAGCCAAATCAGAGGTTCAGCCAAACCACAGAAGAGTTTCAGGCCAGAGCCAAAACAGAGCTGAATCAGAGTACCATCGGAGCTCTGGCAGTCCCGGGCGGATGGCGCGGGGCGCGCTGCGCAAGTGCGCTTGTCCTCTCTCCTTGCCCATCCTCCCTCCTCCCCTCGCTCTCTTTCCTACCTCGTCCATCCTCTCCCCACCGCTTCCCTCTCCCTCCCTTTCCCTCCCCCCCCGTTCGCGTCCCTCTTCCCCCCTCCCCCTACCCTCCTCCTCAGTTTGTCTCCTCCCTCCTCCCCTTATCCCCGCCCTTATTCTCCACCTCCTCCTCCTCCTCCTCCTCCTCCTCCTCCTCCTCCTCCTCTTCCTTCCCCCTTGGCCTCACTAATCCCGTTTCCTCCTTCCTCGGTCGCCGTCGCCCTCCACGTGCTGTCCCTCCCCTGCCTTCGGCCCCCATTCCTCCCTTCGTCCTTTTGTTCCTCCTCGTCGTCCACCTCATCCTCCCCCTCCCCGTCCTCCGTATCGAGCGTCGGTCTTCGCTCCTCGGCCTCAGTGTCCCGCCCTCGTTCTCGCCCTCGCTTACCCCATCGCTCCAGGCCCCGCGCCCGGCCCCGTTTCCGCCCTCGCCCCCGCGCCCGCCCTCGACCCCGCCCGAGGCCATTTTCATTTCAGCCCTCTTTCTCGCCTTCGCCTTCTATCCCGTCCTTGCTCGCACAGTCGTTCCCGCCCTGGTTCCAACCTTTGTTCCCGCCCTCGTTTTCGCCTTCGCTCCCGCCGTCGCTCCCTCGCCCTCGTTCCCGCCGTCGCTCCCGCCCTCGTTCTCGCCCTCGTTCTCGCCCTCGCTCCCGTCCTTGTTCCCGCCCTCGTTCCCGCCCTCGTTCTCGCCCTCGTTCTCGCCCTCGTTCCCGCCTTCGTTCCCGCCCTTGTTGCCGCCCTCGTTGTCGCCCTCGTTCCCGCCCTCGTTCCCGCCCTCATTCTCGCCTTCGTTCTCGCCCTCGTTCTGGGGCCGCCTGGAGGCCGCCCAGGGAACCCAAGGGCCGCCCGGGGAAATCATACTTGAAACAGATTGTCGGCCAGACCTCAAGCAGGCATCAGACGGACCTGAAACAGACCCCAAACAGACCTGAATCAGAGTTTGGCCCAAATCAGACCTCAAACATCAAGCAGACTTCAAACAGACATCTAAAACATACCTCAGGACAGATCTCAAGCAGACTTCAAACAGACTCCAAACAGACCTCCCTGGAGGTTCCCCGGAGGCTCCCCGGAGGCTCCCCGGAGGTTCCCCGGAGGTTCCCCGGGGAATTCCCGAGGAGCCCGGAGGAATCTTGGAGGCGCCCAGAGGCGGGCCCAGAGGCGGCCCCCCGCCCCTCGCTCCCCCCCTCATTCCCGCCCTCGCTCCCGCCCTCGCTCCCGCCCTCGTTTTTCGCTCTCGTTCTCGCCCTCGTTCTCGTCCTCGTTCTCGCCCTCGCTCCTGCCATCGTTCCCGCCCTCTTTATCCCCCTCGTTCTCGTTCTCGTTCCTGCCTTCGTCCCCGCCTCGGTCCCAGCCCTCGTTCTCACCTTCATTCCCGCCCTCGTTCCCGCCCTCGTTCCCGCCTTCGTTCTCGCCCTCGTTCTCGCCCCCGCCCCCGTTTCCACCCCAGTTCCTGCCCTCGCCTCTGCCTTCGTTCTCGCGATCGTTCCTACCCTTGCCCCTTTGTCCCCGCCTTCGTTCTGGGCACCTCCAAGGGCACCGGATTGGGGCGGTCACCGTGATGCGCATCCTGTCGCGGCGCGGCAGCCGGCAGCCCTGAGGAGCGAGCCTCGGGTGAGCTTTGTTTCGCCCCAGCTGCCGTCGAGCAGTTTTGGGCAAGGCCGCGCAGGCAGGGGGCGCTGCCCCGCCCCAGCTCGCAGTATTTGGCAGCTGGCGGCTGTGCCCCCAGCCGCGACCTGCCGCTTGGCTTACGCATTCCGTCTGTTGTTCTTGAAGGCGCATGCGCACGGGGCCGACCCGGCAGCGTTTTGGGCCGACGCCGCGACATGGGTTTCGGCGGGCCCAAACCAAGCCATAATTACACTGATTTTAGAGCCCCCAGTCGGTCCTAAATCAGACCTGGGTCGAAGTAGAATGCCAGTCAGACCTAAATCGGAATTGGTGCTGAGGGCTAGACTGGAATCGGAGTTCCAGCGCAGACATGAATCAGACCTTCATCGAAGCTTTGGGCCTGCGCAGAGAAACAGAATTTGCCCCGCAAAGACACACTCAACTGTAGGATATTCAAACGGTGTCTCCCGTCGGATTACTTTCTCCTAATTGATGGATTTTTTGCAGGGGCCGATGAAGAGAGAGCTTGGCGGGGGGGGTCCAGCGTAGCTGATGGGTCTAGGGTTTATTCGGGTCCTCGCTCCTCTTCCTCTTCCTCCTCCTCCCCCTCATCCTCCTCTTGGCTCGGGTTCATCCTCGCGTCTCCTCCTCCTCCTCCTCCTCTTCCTCCTCCTCCTCCTCCTCCTTCCACGGCGACGACTGAAGGCAACGCCGACTGATGACGGCGGCGACGCCGATGAGCGCCGACGGCGACGGCGACGCCGACGAGACCGCCGACGTCGACGTCGACGCCGCCAACAGCCAGCGGCGGTGACGCCAGCAGCGAGGGCCAGAGGAAGTATAATCGACACCGCCACCATCGGCGGGGCCACATCTCGCAAGGACCTTCACGGTGCCTCCCCGAGCCAGGGACGGGGAGCGCGCCGATCGGAGAGACGGGGGAGGATCCTTCCCGGCTCCCCGTGCTGGTGGTGGCGGCGTCCGCTCTACGTGTTCCCCGGAGGGCGACGCCGACGACAACGACGACGACGACGACGACGACGACGACGACGACGACGACTGCCGTTGCGTGCTGTCGCGCCTGGTACACTTGGCACGAGGGTTAACACCAACCCTCGATTCGGATGGTTATTTACCCTTCAGTGCTTCCTGGTTGGGCCTTGCATCTCGGAGCTTGTTTGCCCCAGCACGCCAGTTTTTAAACGCAGCGCGTGCCGTGTTCAAAACGTCTGTGTTCGCATGCTGCGTATTGGCTCAGCGTCTTAGCGCCGTTCCGTGGCGCAGGTCCTGCGTCCACGTGTCGGCCGTTGCCCTTGGGAGGCCGTCGCGGCGAGGCTCGGCCGCTCCGGCGACGGCCGGCCTCCCAGGGGTGGCGGCGCCTGTTGCCCAGCGCGGTCGTCGTCTTCGTCGTCGTTGTCGTTGTCGTTTTCGTCGTGGTCGTCGTCTTCGTCGTCGTCGTATTTGTAGTCGTCGGCGTGGTCGTCGTATTCGCCGTCGTCATGTTCGCCGTCGCTGTCGTCGTCGTCATCGTCGTCGTCGTATTCGTCGTCGTGGTCGTCGTCGTCGTCCTCGTCATATTCGTCGCCGTCGCGTCGTCGTCGGCGTCGTCGTCGTCGTCGTCATCGTCGCCGTCCTTCTCGTTGCGTGATCTCCGAACCATCGGTTGTGGAGGTCGCTGCGGCTATCGCGGTGGCCACACATCAGGGGCAGGTTTTTTTTGTCAAGGAGTGGCATGCCACTTCCCAGCCCGCATCCCCCGCTCTGCGATGAAGACGTGGACAAAGATCGAGAGTTATATGTCCAACGTGGGCAGTTGTTTTGATTTGTGAGTGTCTATGACGCAACCACGTTCGTAAGTGTCGCCCTTGTCGGCATCGTCATGTTTTTATTCGTCAACGTCGCCGCCTTCGGAGAGGAGGGGGGAGGAGTAGGAGCAGGAGGATGATGAGGAGGAGGAGGAGGAGGAGAAGGAGGAGGAGGAGGAGGAGCTGAGTAGGAGGAGGAGGAAGAGGAGATAGACAGGAGGAGAAGGAGGTGGAGGTGGAGGAGGAGGAGGAGAGGAGGAAGGACGGGGAGGAGAGACAGGCTGCGCAGGAGACTGAGGAGGGGTTCAGCAGCAGCAGCAGCAGCAGCAGCTGCAGCAGCAGCAGCATCATATAGAGAGGATCAGGACTCAGGACGAACATGAGAGGCGGGAGCATGAGGGGAAGCAGGGTATGAACAGTATGATCGGGTTGAGGGAATGAGAAGCATGATCAGTACTTTCGCCGGGTGAGATGGAGCAGCAGCAGGATGATATGTAAGATGAGCATACAGAGGAGGAGCATGAGGAGGATAACGAGGTGGAGGAGCAAGAGGAGGAGGTGGAGGAGGAGGGGGAGGGTGTCCAGGGGCCTCCCCACTTAATTAAGGAGACTGGCTCGAATGAGCGGGGATTGCCTCGTCATCTGCATGCGTCATCGTCCTTATCCAGTTTCATCTTCCATCTTGAACTCCTCCCCACTCCGTTCCTCCCCCCACTCCCCCTCCTCTTGTTCAGGCGGAGGGGTAGTAGAGCCTGCCTCCCCCCATCCCCACCCCTTGATTCCCCCCCCTCCTTCTCATGCCCTCCTCCCCCCCACGAGGACGCTGGCGAGGAGGATAAAGCAGACGACACGGTCGAGGAGGAGGAGGAGGAGGACGAGGACGACGACGACGAGAACGAGACTGGTCATCAGGAGCAGGAACTGGATGGGTGATGGGAGGGGTGGACGGGCGAGGACGGGAAGGAGGAAGACTACCGCGAGGCCGCGAAGGTTGAGGAGGGGGAGGAGAAAGTGGAGAAGGTGACAGGGGTGAGGGCGGGAGGGGGCCAGCGTTGGAGGTACGGGGGAGGGCGGGAGAGGGGGGGGGAGGATAGGAGACCGGAGAGCAGGAGGACGACGACGAGGGCAACGGCGAGGAGCAGGAGGACGAAGGGCGTGGAGGAGGAGCACGAGGACGGCGAGGAGGTGACGGCGACTGCTGCTGCGACCACGGCGACGATGCCCCAGGCCGGCGGCGGGGCTGCCGAGGTCCAGGGTCGAGGCGGGGGCCTGGCCGCTGCCTCTGGCCGCGGAGGAGCGCCAGCGCCCGCCCCTGGGGCCTCTGCAGCCGAGCCACGGCCGTGGGGCGGGCGGCCGCCCGCACGCCCCCCGCGGTCGGGCGGCCCTCGTCGGGGCGCTCCGGGCAGGGCCTCGCCCTCGAGGACGGCAGGGGAGCTGCCGTCGCTTCCTCGGCGGAAGGTCTCGGCGGAAGTTAAAGCTCTTGTGCAGGCAGTGGCCCCCAAGAGCCTCCCAAGAGGCCCAAGGGGGCCCCAAGACGCCGCCAAGGAGCCCCAAGAGACCCCCAAGAGGCCCGCAAGAGGCCCCTAGGAGGCCCCAAAGAGGCCCCCAAGAGGCTCCAAAGAGGCCCCATCGAGCGCTCGAGGGCCGGCGGAATGAGCGAAGCGATTAAATAAAGCTCTTGTTCAAGCAGTGGCGAAGCGTCCTGGCTCGCCCATAGCTCTGCCAAACAATGTTCTAATAACCTTTTGTGGTTTCCACGAAATGTGCTTGGAACATTTCTGGCGGAGTCCGTCTTGTTTTATCACGTCGGGTTTATGTTCTGAGAGCACTGTTTTGATTCTTAGAACAGTTTTGGGGCTCTAAGAACAGTTCGTGGCAGGATCCTATAGGACTGCCGGGACGGTCGGTCCCTGCTCAACTTGTGGTACGGAGCTCGCCCCGCTGGGGCCGCGTCTTGATGCTGGGCTCTTCTTCGCTTCGCCGGGTGCGTCCCGGAGGCCCACTCGAGCCGTGGGGCCTCCGCGGCTCCTCGCGGAGCCAGCGTGCGGGGCCGGGGTGGACTCCTGGGCCTCGCCTCTCCGCACACCCTCGCAGCAGGGCTTCCGCTCTGGTTGTTGGGCTGCGCCTGGTGTTGGAAGAGGCCGAAGCCCGCCAAGAACAACTTCCAAAGACTGATTGGTCTGGACGCCCGAAATGGGTATTGAAAGAATGGGTACAATGCCCAACAGCAGTTCCTGTTCAATTTGGACAGGATTCGCTGTCCACGCCGCCGCGGCCCGTGTCCATTTGAGACAGAGGGCCGCCTGTCCAACAGCGGCCGCTGTTGGTTTGGGACAACATTTGCTGTTAGGCATTGTACCCATTTTTTCGGTACCCATTTCGGGCGTCCAAAATTGGGAAGTGGCGATAGAAGCAGAAGTGAAGCGGGGCCGGTGGCGAAAGTGAGCGATGCATCCCGGAGAGGCGTCAGGGTCTTGCTGGTTCAGGTGCTCCGGAAACCGGCCATTTGGACAGCGTGTCGAGGCGCGGGCTCTGTCCCGCCACGCTGCGGCGCGACACGCAGTCAGGTTCCCCGGCCCCCCAGCTCGGAGGGCACCAGCTATACACCAACACCGATCCTGGCCCAGGATCACCCTGGGCCCAGGATCGGTGTATATGCCTTCTTGCGCAGGGCAGGAGGGCGTATACACCGATCCTGGGCCCAGGGTGATTCTGGCCAGGATCGGTGTTGGTGTATAGTTGGTGCCTTCCTACCAGCGTCAACGTCCTGAGCGGTTCCGCGCCTTGGGTGTTGGGGGGGGGGTCATCGGCTTCGACACTGCCCGCCTAGAGAGGTCGTCGGCACGAGGAGTCCTCTCAGGGGGGGGGGAGGGTGAGGGGCACGGCTCCCCCAGCTGTGGCTGGTCGTCCTGGCGCGCCCGTCGTCGGTTCGACGCCATCGCTCCTGGCTCCGTCGCGGCTGCCGTCGCGTCAGCCCCGTCTCCGCCGCCGTCGTCGCCGACCTGCTCCCTCCTGCTCCCTTCTCCTTCTCGCGCTCCTCCTTCCCTCCTCCTTCATCTTCCGATCCTCCTCGTATTCCGCCTTACCCTCGGTTAGCACTCATACTCGCTCTCGTCGTCGTCCTCATTCTCTTCTCTCTTCGATTATAATCCACCTCTGGCCCTCTCCTCCTCCTCTTCCTCCTCCTCCTTCTCCTTTTCCTCATCTGGCCCTCCACCCCTATCCTTCTTCCTTGTGAATGCCTCCCCCCTGCCGTACATGCCACTAGTCGTGCCCGCAGGGCGGGCTGGGCATTTCGTTTAAGACATCCCCGTAATGGCATTCTCACGCTCAAGACCTCCAACAGTTACAAGGATGGAGTGCTGGCAGTTTCCCAAATGCGGCTCTCGCCCTGGCGCTGGGCCAGTGGTTTCCTAAATGTTGCTCTCACCTTGCGTCGCGCACATTTATTTCAATGCTTCCAACGGTTACGAGGACGCAGGACCAGTGGGCTTCAAAATGCGTTTCTCGCCGTATCGCCGCGCGCACTCGTCTTAAACAAATCGATCCGTTACACGGATGGATGGATGGGGGGTCCAAAATGCGTTGCTCGCCCTGGCGCCTCGCACAATCGTCGTGAAATCTTCAAACAGCTCCAAGGACGAAGCAGTCTTCGTTTTCAAATGTGGCTCTCTCTTGATGCGTCTTTTAACTCTATGACCCGGAGCTTCGCGTTGTGCAGGAGCTCCCCGGATGGAGAACGGCTATGTTTCAAACTGATTCTCACGCTTGGGACGTTCTGGAGATTCCGTCTTTGGGCAATTGCGTATCCTGCCGGTCCAGAACGCGTTGCCCCACGCACCAACGCGGTCGTCCGCTGCGTCGTCTTCTCGCGAAAATCTCCTTGCCAAGTCCCAGGAAATGTTGGAGGCTGGCTGGGGGCCATCGACCAAGCATACCTACGCAAATGCGATCAGGCTCCACGTCCACGGTCTGGAACGCACAGTTGACGCAACTATGCTTCCAGTAGACTCGGTTTATAAATTAATTATGTTGTTCACTGGAATGGACGGAATGTCGTGGTCGACAATTCAGCTCAACAAGGCCGCAATTCGTGCCTGGCATATGTGCCGGGGCCTCGATTGCGTGTTCGACTCTTGTTGGGGCCACCGGGCTTATCACTTCTGAAGGGGTCTTAAAAAGAGAGCCAGACACGACAGCCACCAGAAGAAAGCAATTTCAATCGACGAGCTTGCTTCTTTCATCCAAGCCCGCCCCACCGCGGGCTCTGTCGCGGGGGCCCGGGGCGCCGCGTTCGCAGCATTCTGTTTCTTCGGCATTCGCAGAGTCTCTGAAGCATCTGGCCTCCTTGCCGCAGACGTCAAATGGTATCGGCCCCGCCCGTTTTCTTCTGCACCACAAGTGGCGCATCGCACAGGCCTGCGAGTCCCGATTTATGGATGAGACGGCTTCCTTGTATTTCTAAGACAAATCAACGAGCACGCACTCGCGCCGCAAAGGCAGTGCGCAATGGGCTTGCACGTGGCCAAAGCGCCGCCCGGGGCTGTGCAAAACCAAGGCGGTTGGCAGTCCGCGTCCGTGATGCATGCCGTGTATGCCGCAGCGTCGCCAGAGCTTTCGCGGCAACAGTTTCTGTCCGCGTCGATGGCTGTGGCGGGCGCTCCGCCGGCTGCGTCGCATGACATCGTGGCCGCGAAAGCCGCCCTGCCGACTGGTCACGGCAAATCGCCAGGCTCAGTTTGGCCCGCGTCGCCAATAGAGGGGCCAAAGAAGTTCCGCCGGCTGCGGGGGAAGCAGAAGCCCGGGAATCCCCTATGAGGTTCCGTCGGCAGCGTCGGCCAAACGAACCCAGGAGCGTCTCGTGGTAGCAAATAGGCCACCGCCCTCGCTCCTGCCCTTCATCTCTTTCCCTCCCGTCCACTTTCGCACGCGTACACACAATGCGGCCATTCTGGCCCTCACTGCGCGACCCGCCCGCCGCCCGTTGGATCGACAGCCTCAAGGGGAGTTTGGGCTCGATGGGGTTCCCTTGCCGAGAAGCTGGGGGGCTTCCCTGCCAGGAGGGCTGGACAGAGATCTCCCCCTGATGCTGGGGCAAAGCATCTAGGCATCGATTGGCCTACTTGGAAGGAGGGCGAAGCCTTTAGGGCAAGTGTCGATATGACGCCTGATTGCGCCAGCTGGTTCTACAGAAGCGGGCGCGCCATGGCCTGGTGGTCCGCGCATGCGGGCTGCGCGGTGCACGACATCCGTGGCTGACCTCATCTCCTTTTGCCTTGCCTCTGGGAGCACCGCAGGGGAGGCTGGGCATGTCCGTGTGGTGATGGTCTACGCAGGATAGAGAGAGAGGGACGGAGAGAGGGTGAGGGGGGAAAGAGAGAGAGAGAGAGGGAGAGAGAGAGACGGCCGGCATCCCAACTGATGTCCGCGCCGCGCTCTTCATTTGCCACCGAGCCAATTCTTTGCGCAAGCGGCCCACTCCCGCGCTTCCCAGCTGGTGCTCGGGGGTTGTGTCGGGCTCGGGGTGTCTCGTCCCCGCGCTGCTGATGTGCTTGGCATCCACCAAACAGTGCTTGCATATATGTACCTTTCTACCCGCCCAACTGCGGGTCCCGCACCACACAGTGCTCGTTCTTGATTCACTAGCCCTCCCGCCCAACTGCGGCTGGGCCACGTACTCGTTCGGTCCCCAGCGCCCGAGGCACGTCACCAGCACGGAGTAAGGGGGTCCCTTGCCGCGAAGCTGGGGGGCTTCCCTGCCAGGAGGGCTGGACAGAGATTTCCCCCTGATGTTGACGCAAAGCATCTAGGCATGGATTGGTTGGCAGCGCCCAGGACAGACGGGCACAGGTGGGAGCGACGAGCGCGGGCGAGACCCCAGCGGTTCCCGCCTTCGCCCGGAAAAACGGCGTTCCCCACGGGTCGGACGAATGGGGGGGGGGGAATACAGTAAAGACGCTGAAATAACGAACAGTTTGGATTCGGAAGGGGCTCGATGTTCCTTACGTCCTTCCGCGGTTGTTCCTCTAGTTTTTTTCGTGCACCCATGTTTTTTTGAAGCCGCAGAGGGACTTCGTTCCTTATTTAGCGTTCCTTCTCTCAGCAACCCGATTGTAGGGCAAGGATGCCGGATGCTTCCGGCAACCTTCCGCGTTTTTTCCAGCCCTCGGGCCCTCGGCGTTTTTTTTCAGCAGCCGCGCCTCGCCGAGGGCGGCCCGGCGGTGTCCGAATCGTCCCGAGGGGCCGCCAGAGTCTCGGGCCCATGAACCTAGATGAGGAGGGGAAAAAAGCACACTGATACAATGAATCGTCGATTTCCAGTAAAATATGCGAACATATGGGAAGTGGGGGGAACACAAGAACCCAAAACATATCGGAAGATATAGGGGATTGGGTTATTTGTGTCTATTTATTTGTGTGTCCCAGGGCCCCTTCACTAGAACCAGGCGGCGAGGATCTCTCGGGACTCGTGCTGGACGAAAAGGGAATATTGGGAGAGGGCACGGTACGAAATCTGTTGCGTGCAGCAGCCTGTCCGTGGCCACTTCGGGGTCAGGACGGCTTAGCTCTCAGGCGCCGCCGCGTCCTTTTGCCAATCTGCACCCACACAAGCCGAGACTGCAACTGCACTCGAGATCACACGGATACCATGACCTCCATGAGCAAGGCTGTCTTGCTCGCCTCCGCAGCGAGCTTGACAGCAGGCCTCCAGGTCACCACCCAGGCAGACGAGATCATCGGGGCCGCCATTGACAAGCTCGAGGGCATGTGGCCTCAGAAGGGCAAGCAGATCCTTGAGGACATTTTCGGCACCCTCCCACCCCGCGACGAGGGCAGAGCCTTGCGGGAGAGGCTGCTGCAGAAGTTCCAGAAGCACGGCACCTTCGTCTTCGCGGCCTTCGGCTCGTCTGTGTCTGCTGGCCACGACAACTTCATGAACCAGAGCTGGCCATTCGAGCTCGAGCGCATGCTGAAGCTGACCTTCAAGGAATTGGGATTCGACTTCGAGATGCGCCAGCGGTCTGCTGGCGGTTTTGGGGAGATGCCCTTCGGTGCCGGTTGCCTGGCGAGCCGCGCGGGCGAGGGGGTAGACGCTCTGAGCTGGGAGTGGCACTACTTCCAGGATCCCCCCTGCGAGGGCCACCACTTCCTCGAAGAGGCAGCCGCCATGAGGAGCAGCCCGATGGTCTTCGCGCTCGCGGACAGCAACATTCCCTTCGACACCCTGCTGAAGAACTGGCATGGGGAGACCGGGTGCGGCGATATCCGGCGCGATGCGCGCGATGCGGCCATGGCCAGGAAGGACGAAGAGACCTGGCATCCTGACAAGCGCGAGTACAAGCCGAACGAGTGGTATCTCACCGAAGAGTTCATCTCCAACGCAGAGGTCGACAGGTTTCGGAGGGCACCAACTATACACCAACACCGATCCTGGCCCAGGATCACCCTGGGCCCAGGATCGGTGTATATGCCTTCTTGCGCAAGGCAGGAGGGCGTATACACCGATCCTGGGCCCAGGGTGATCCTGGCCAGGATCGGTGTTGGTGTATAGTTGGTGCCCTCCTACAGGTTCAGTCGGGAGCTGAAGTCCCGCAAGTGCCATGGGCTCGAGGAGCACCCCGACGAGCGCGTGCCGGCGAGAGACATCCAGCTGCCTCCTGCAGTTCCGCCGCCGCCGTGCCAGCGCGGCCTCCTGGATGGCGACTGTTCAAAAGGGGGCCCGGGAGGCCGTGAAGGCGTGACACCCCGGGCCTCTCGAAGGCCTTGCGGAGGAGGAGGAGGAGGAGGAGGAGGAGGCGGAGGAGGAGGAGGAGGAGGAGGAGGAGGAGGAGGAGGAGGAGGGGGAGGAGGAGGAGGAGGAGGAGGAGGAGGAGGAGAAGGAGGAGGAGGAGGAGGCGGGGGAGGCGGAGGAGGCGGCGCCTGTTGGGTGCCTCTTGGGGGCTTTTTGTGGGCCTCGTGGGGCTCCGTGGCAGCGCCTCGGCCGGCGCCCTGGAGGCTCTCTTGGGAGGGCTCCTCTGGGCTGGCCTGAAGCGCTCTTGGGCTCCCTGGGCGCGTTCGGGAAGCCGTCTTGTGGGGCTTCGTGGGTCGTCTTTGGGCCCTCTGGGGGGACCCTTGAGGGCCCCGTAGGCCCTACTAGGCCGACTTGGGATACTCTTGGACCGCTCTTGGGCCGTTTTGGAATCCTTTTGGGCCGTCTTGGTGCCCTCCTGATGTCTTCGTGGCCCGTCTTGAGGCCATCTTGGAGGCTTCGTGGGCCGTCTGGAGCTCACGGTAGCCCGAAGAGGTGGGAACACGCAAATCCATTCAACACCGCAGGAGCAATGATTGGCCTCAGGCTCTCTTCGAGCCCTCTGGGGCAGTCTTGAGAGCATCTTGGGCAGTCCTGGGGCCACCTATGGGCAGTCCTGGGGCGACCTCGTGCCGTCTTGGGGGCCTCCTGGGCCACCTCGGTGGCCTTGGCAGCCTGGCCGGGCCGCCCTGGAAAAACCATCCTGGGCAGGCCGGACGCCCTGGAGAGCGTCGGGCGGCGGGGGGGGGTCGGGGCCTCCAGGGGCCCTCGGAGGAGGGGGGCGGTGCACGCAGCAGTCTCCTCCCCCTCCTCCTCCTCCTCCTCCTCCTCCTCCTCCTCCTCCTCCTCCTCCTCCTCCTCTCCTCCTCCTCCTCCTCCTCCTCCTCCTCCCCTCCTCCTCCTCCTCCTCCTCCTCCTCCGCGGGCAGAGGGGGGGGCCGCGGAGGACTGCAAGCAGGCCTGCCGCCAGGCAGCTCTCTCGGTATGCAGCAACGCCTCGGCTTGCCCGGGGGGCGCGGCGGCGGATCTGGCTCCAGCAGACGGGAGTGGCGCCGGCCTTCGAGCGAGCCGGCCACGCCTTCTACCCCGTCGCCGTGGGCGCTGGCACTGCACAGCTGGTTTCGATTCCCTGGTACCAGGAGGAAAAGAAACACACACAGACACAATTTATCGTCGATTCCCCAGAAAATACGGGAAAATATGGGAAGTGAGGGGGGAGACAGAGACCCAGAAAATATAGGAAAATATGGGGAATCTTTTTTCATTTGTGTGTATTTATTTGCGTGTCCTGGGGCCCCTTCAAGGTACCAGGCTCGGGAGAAGGCGTTCAAGTACAACTGGCATCCGGGCCCCCTGGGCCACACCCTGATCGCCTCGTCCATGGCGCACTACATCCTCACCAACCTCCGGAGCGTCCTCGGCGAGGGGCCCGTGCCCAAGCGCATGAAGGGGCCGTCCGCGGACAACCCCCTGGTCGGCAAGCCTATCGTGGGCCAGCTGGAGGAGCCGCAGTGCGGCGCGCTCAAGGCGAACCTCGGCAGCAAATCCTGGGAGCCTTGTATACCCTCGCAAATCTTTCTTTCGAGCGCACTCGCGTCGACTAGCGTCTGGGAATCGATGAGGCAGTGCCGATTCAGCGTCGATCAGTGTCGACTGGTGTCGACTAGCATCGATGAGCGTCGGTTCTCAAGAGCCAGCAAGATGGCTCGGTAGGCTCCCATGAGTTGCTGCAGAAAGGTGAACCAATGCAAGACCGGGATGTTTCCCACCTCCTCGGGCACCGCTCTGGAGGGGGCGCGCCATGCGGACCAGTCTGACGACACCTGGGAATACGGCATCTCCCGGCAGGCCGCGGAGCGGGGCCACGAGGCCGTGGACAAGCGCTATGTCTACAGAGGCAACAAGACATCCGGGGAGCTGAAGCTCAGCTTCCAGGCGCCCAAGGACGGCATGTACGTGGTCCTCTGCGGAGCTCCATGCGGCTGGAGGTGCGATGGCACAGCTGGCTACGTATCCTCGATGTCGCAGCGCTGGTGGCCCGAAGACCTCCCAAAGCGCAAGAGCGTGAGCGACCTGAAATTCTCCATCGACGGCAACGGGATCCGCGACAAGGAGCTGCCCAAGCTGCACGAGACACTTTTCGATAAGGAGACAGGGATTTTCTGCCGGGACTGCACAAACCCTGCGTCACTCTGCCAGCCAGTGGCCAAGGTGGACGCTGGGCCGCACACGGTCGGTGCCAGAGTCGCCCCCAAGAGCTACGAGGGCGCCGATGCCGAGGACACCTTCGTCGAGATCATGGAGCTCCTGGTGGTCGGGTGACCGTCCGCGAGCGCAGTCTTCTCCGGCGCACGCGCACGCCCTTCGGGCGCACCGCCGAGCCCACCTCGTGCCTTGGATCCAAGTGTATCGATCGCCCACCGTGGGCTTGGTAGCAACTCATGGGAGCCTTGTGCGTCCTTCGGAAATGCCGTCGTCAGAGTGTATTCGCGCGCGCTTGAGTCTGACGCTCGATACGAAAGCGCCAACTGAAGTCGATCCAGCGTCGAGCAGCGTCGATTCGCAAGAACCAGCGAGATGGCACGGGAGGCTTTCATGAGTTGCCACGGAGCTCTGGGCGCGTGCCGGGCACGCGCGTCACACAAAGGCCCCCCGCGTCCCGTTCCCTCGCGCGGTGGCGGCCGAACCGTGACAGCGGTCCCTCTGCTCTCCGCCCACTGGAAAACGTTGTATATTACACAGCCGTGACAGCATGTTTTTCTGCTTGCAGTGATGGTATATCCAATCCTTCGTAAGATCCCCATCATGATATGATGACTGCTCGCATTCGGCGGGGCAGCGTCCGATCCGCATGATTTCGATCACTCTGTTACTTCAAAGCCGTATCGGAAACTGCCAAACGCTATGAGTCATCGAGCGGGATGTGCCCACGCGCGGAGTAGCTGGAGCACTTCCACTCCGAACTACTCCGCGCTGATGCGCTATAGGCGAAGGCAGATTGAAAGAACCTCTCGTCACGGCGATGTATGGGCGACGGGATGTGCCCACGCGCGGAGTAGCTGGAGCATTTCTACTCCGAACTACTCCGCGCTGATGCGCTGTAGGCGAAGGCAGATTGAAAGAAACTCTCGTCAGAAGCCTATCCACATGCATGCCCTCGCGATGTGGACGCCGAGGCGGGATCCCATGGGGTACGCTCCGCGCGGTCCAGCCGCACAGCGCCGCCATGTAGCCATGCACGAGGCCGCGGCCGGGGGGGTCTAGAGCTCGAAGCCGTGGGTACGGACATGTCTTCACGAGTGTGGCAGCAATGCTGCACCCCTGGCGCATGTCGGTCAAGGCTAGGTTCAAGAGCGCTCGCATTGTAGAGGTCTCGGGGCAGAGAGCGCGCAGGAGGCGGAGGAGGGCCCCCTCCTCCTGCTCTCCTTGTTCTTCCTTATGCCACCTCGTCCCCCCTTCTCCTGCACGATTGGGCGCGTTGCAGCCAGGCGGGACCCGCTTCCTCCACCCGTGGCGTACTCCTTACCCCTCCTCCCACCCACGCACGCTCCAGCGCGTGCGGGCGTACAAGGAGACGAGGCAGGAAGGCGGGAGAGAAGGAGGACGGGATGTAGTGGAGAAGGACGTGGAGGAGGACGTCGAGGAGGAGGAGGAGGAGGAGGTCTTGGAGATTTCGGCTGCGACGACCTCGAAGCGGCACCACCTCGAGAGAGAGCTTGCAGGAGGCCACGCGAGGATGGAATGATGAGTGGGGGGGGAGGAGAAGGGCCGTCGCATTTTTTTTGTTGTGTGTGTGTGTGTGTCTGACTGTCTGGCCAATCGTCCTCCTGCCCCATCCGCTCTCCTGGCCAATGGGCGGGGCCAGCCTCCTGTTCCTCGGGCGCCAGCTCCTGGGCTTTGCGCTGGAGGTGGCGGTGGAGGTGGGCCTGTTTTCCACAACCACCACCATGAGTTGGAGGGGGGAGGGGGTCCTCCTCCCCCTCGTCTTCTTCTTCTTCTTCTTCTTCTTCTTCTTCTTCCCCCTCCTCTCCTCCTCCTCCTCCTCCTCCTCCTCCTCCTCCTCCTCCTCCTCCTCCTCCTCCCCCAACTTATGATGGTGGTGGTGGAAAACAGGCCCATGGTGGAGGTACACAGGCTTCGCGAATGAATGGGCCCCTTGGGATGCCTCCCGCTTAGGATTAAGTCGGGCATGTGCCGCTACAGGAGGATAATGTCCAATAATAGTTAAAACACAGTGCGGGGACGATGTTTCTATGATTTGTTGACTGCTTCTGGGCATGGTTTGACTAGTTTGATTTCCCGTTTTAAACCCGCCTGTAGGAGGACATGCCCGACCTAAGCTTAGGAGGACGTTCCGTCGGGTGCGGGTTCCAGGCCTAAGACATTTGGGAGGGCAGGCTGCTGCAAGTCCCCTTCGGCAGTAGACTCTGAGAGCCTGCCGCGATTTGTGCAGGCCAGAACACAATGTTGCCCCTCTGCGGGGCTCTGAGGCATACAGGGCGTTCCCCTTGAGGATTGAGACACGCTGCCCACATCGCCGATGCATCGCCGATGCGGCTCGATTCGGAGCCCGACTTACTTCGCGCCGACGTCGCCGATGCATCGCCGACGTCGACGACGCATTGCTGGTGCATCGCCAATACATCGCCGATGCATCGCCGATATATCGGCGATGCGGCGCGATCATCCGACCCCATCTACTCCGAGGCTTCCAGTTGTACAGGGCCCTGCGGGGTGACCACTCCTGTAAGGCCCGAGGCTGGGCGACTTCATGCATGTGTGCGGGCTACGTCCACGTTTAGCATGGCCCCGTCGAGGCCCATCTCGTGGGCCGCAGCTCTGAGGAGGCTCTCTTCGCAAGACTCGCTGAGGAGGTCCCGAAGCAGGCTGAGGGAGGCGCTGGTGAGGACGTGTGGATTCCCCTTATCTCAGGAGGGAAAGAAACACACAGACACCATTAATTGGCGATGCCCTCGGAAATATATGAAAATATGGGAGGGGGGGGACGAGAGAAGCCCAGAAAGTATGGGAACATATGGTGAATCTGGTTATTTGTGTGTATTTATTTGTGTGTCCCAGGGCCCCTTCATTATCACCCTGAACCTGACACACGGAGAGGAAGGCCCACGTGGCCCCCTGGAGGCTCGGGGACGCCTCGCCCAGAGGGGGCCCTGCAACCGCTCGAAGCCCTGGGCGGTCTGCTCAGTACGACTGTGGCCGTTCTGCGGAGGAGGAGGAGGAGGAGGAGGAGGAGGGACGAGGAGGAGGAGGAGGAGGAGGAGGAGAAGGAGGAGGAGGAGGGGGCACGAGGAGGAGGAGGAGGAGGAGGAGGAGGAGGAGGAGGAGGAGGAGGAAGAGGAGGATGGGGAGGACGGATAGAGACAGGAGGAGGCGGAGGTCGAAGAGGAGGAGGAGGAGGAGGAGGAGGAAGAGCCCGAGGTGTGAAGCCGTCCGTGTGCGTGCCCGTGGCCGCCCTGCAGACGAGCTGGCTCCATGGCAGAACTGGTCCCCAAGTGCTGGTCGGCAGCACGGGTCCCCGAGAGCGCAGGGAGAGATAGACTGCGAGATCTCGTGGCCGTGCTGGAGCGGCAGGGCCGTGCGGGGGTCAGCAGTGTCAACGCCGGCGACCTCCGCACAATAGAAGTGCGCTTGGCTAACACCCGTGTAGTAGAGCTTGTCAGCGCCCCCTATGGTCTTCTTGAGGCTGGCGGGTCTGCGGGCTCTGTTCTGCCGCTTGTTGTGTCGAGCCCTCAGGGGTTGTTTGGATATGCCTCGTTTCCTGGCCCATCCAAACCGAAAGTCGATTCCCAGGTTTGGGGCAACGACGACCTTCTTCTGGGGGGCCGCATACTTGGACGCGAGGCTCTTTTGTGCGTCCCGGGGCGAAGCCAACACAGCACGCTTCTTTTCTGCAATCTGACACTGAAGATCCTGTTTGATGGTTGCCAGGCGCTGCAAGCACGCGTCTAGGAATCACTTCACACATTGCTTCCTGCACTTGCGGAACAACTGGAGCAGCAGACCGTCTATAAACAGGCTGAGCAGGATCTCTGGATGCGACTCAACCTCATGTCTCTGGAGGCTGCCTGCAGTATACTGGCACGAGGGTTGCAGCGAAACCGCAGCCCGCTGGGATGTCTCGGAACGGAAAACAAGCAGCAGTGCTGGACGAGCTGGCCGTAGGTTAGGTATCTGGCTGGCACTGGTTTAGCACGACGGCTGGGCTGGCCCCGTTGTACCCGCTGCTGCTTGCTCTGCTGTCTAGATCTGGTCTGCTGATGTTCTCGTAGTAGTAGGGCATGTCCTCGAATGCGATCCCTGCGTGACGATGGCCCCTTTCCGAAGTCTGGCACGAAGACGTCGAAGGCTGCATCTGGGGCTCGGCGACTCTGCTACTCTGTGATGCTGCTGTCCTGCGTAATCTGCTGGAGCTGCTGCACTGGTGCGGCTGCTCGGGCCCACTCCGGGGGGCGCCCGTGCCGGTCCACAGGGGCGCCCGCAGGGGAGCTGCGGGGGCCCCGGCGGGGCGAGGCAGCATGCGCTCTTCTCCGCTCTCGCTGTCGGCGGCGACAGGCCACTGCGGCGAGATGGGGCAGCTCGACAGGACCTGCACCGATGCCAGCCCAGCATCAGCGCCTGCGCCTACGCCGGCAACAACGCAGGCGCCTACACCAGCACCGACGCCAGCACCGACGCCAGCACGAATGCCAGCACCTACACCAGCGCCGACGCCGGCACCGACGCCAGCGCCCAGGTGGGCCGTGTGGCTCGCAGCTGCTCCAGGGGCTATCGCTGGCGCCTGTGCCGGAGCCGGCGCAAGCACCGACGCCAGCATCAGTGCCTGCGCCTGACGCTGGCGCCAACGACAGCGCCCGCCGCAGCACCGACGCCAGCACGGACGCCAACACCGACGCGGGCGCCTACGCCAGCACCGACGCTACCGCCGACGCCAGCGTACAGGTGAAAAACAAAAAAGCTCACCGGTGCTCCAGGAGCTGCCGCGGGCGGCGACGCCAACGCCGACGCCAGCAGCGACGGCCAGCAGCAACGCCTGCACCTACGCCGGCCCCAATGCAAGCGCCCGCAGCAGCGCCGACGCCAACGCCGACGCCACCACCGAGGCGAGCGCCCCAGTGAGCTGTCCGGCTCACTGGCGTTCCAGAAGCGAACGTTGGCGCCTACGCCAGCGCCAGCGCTCCCACCGACGCCAGCACCAACACCAGCACGGGGGGATGTGACAGGAAAGCTTTACGATTTCTCTGTTGGGCTGCTCGGGCATATCTGTTGTCGTACAGCAAATGGGCGTTGCGGCACCAGCATCGTTTTCAGCACCAGCGCCATCATCGATACCAACATCGACGCCAGCATCGACACTAGCATCGGCACCAGCATCGGCGCCGGCACCGACCCCGACAGCGACACCAGCATCGACACCAGCATCGACATCAGCAGCGACGCCAACATCGACACCGGCACCGACGCGCGATCTGCCAGAGCAGCAGTACGGGGAACAACGCCCCCATGGTTCAGATATTCGCTACTGGGACGGGGGGCGGGACAGCAGTGGCAGACTGCCGCACGACACCGAGCAGCAGCCCGGCTCTGTCATCCAGTAGTTCAGAGGGTGTGGAATTCTCAGGGCCCGCCGGTCAATCACGATTCGGGCGCCCGCCCACCTCTGCCCCTCGCTTCCGCGGGGATGGGCGCTTCGCGTGGACGCGCCGCGGGTATGATAAACACTCACACGTTGGTCAGTTTGCCTTGGTCCCGCGCGAAGCTGCTCGCGTAACTCTAGGGTGTTTGGCCTGCCAGTGGAGCCCTTGGATGTGACCTAGCGCCCATTCTGCGTTCCTTCCCCGCCACCTGTCCTTTCCTCATCTTTTCGCGTTATCCTCCTCTTCTTCATGGCATTATGTTGTGTTGGACTTCTTGGCGTGGCCGTTTGGTCCACCTTGTCGGGGTATACCCCAAATTCTGAGCAGCCGCGGGGTCGATACGTGTCCAAGGGGATCCGTAGCATTGGCTTTTTCTGCTCCTGCCCGAGCCCGGGGCCATTGCCGATTTTCGGGGACGTGGCTCAGCCCCCTGGTTCGTGTTACTCCTTCCTCCTCCTCTGACCGCTCGCCCGGGCAACAATTGTCACATGTGGCTCCTTTTGTTTGCGTCTGTCTGTTCATGGGGCAGGATTTGTCCGCTCCAGTCGGCGCCTGCAGTAAGCAGCTCCGTGTGCGTTGCGTGGCCCGACTCATTTCTGGCCGGAGTTTTGATCACGTTCGCAGGACAGCCCTGCGACGAACATGGAAGTTGTCGGGACGCTCAGCAAGGCGAGATGTGTATACTGTCGTTGTCCGCTCCCATCTCCTGCTCTTCACAAAAGATCAGAGGCCCCTATAAGGATTCATTCCCACTGAGGGAACTGTCTCGTTGGGACGCAACCGTTTGAAGACCATGAAGCGTGCCAAAACAACATTCTCGAGACTTCAACGCCACGAATCAACCTGACTGTTGCGTCTTGACGATCCTGAATCGCACCAGAATGCCATTCCTGGGACTGCAACACCGCGAGCCCATGTAACTGTTGCGCCCTGACAATCCTGCATTTCTCCCAAACGCCGTTTCTGGTACGTTCGCCATGAGAACCAGTGAAACTCCTACAATGTATTAAGACGAGGGCGCGCAGCGCCGAGGCGAGAATCACATTTTGAAAAGGAGCCGCCCTCAATCCTCAAAGCTTCTGCAATGTTTGAAACGGATGCGTGCGCCGCTCAGGCGAGAGCCACGTTTTGAAAAGGAACCGCTCTCAATCCGTGAATTGCTTGCACATGTTTTAGACAACTGTGCGGCACGAAGGCGAGAGCCACACTTGAGAGCGACCAACCGCGATCCTTGAACATCTTGCGTCTTTCTCAAGACGAGCGCGCGCGGCGCCAGGGCGAGAGCCACATTTTGCAAACCACCCTCCCTGAATCCGGGAATCTGTTGCCATTTTTACCATAGCTGCACGCGGCGGTACGGCGAGGGCCACATTTTGACAATGACCCACCCTCAATCCGTGAAAGTCCTGCAAGCGTGTGAGGCGAATGCGCGCGGCGCTAAGGCGAAAGCCACATGTTGAAAACCACCCGCCCTCCGTTTGTGAAACTGTTGCCAATTCTTACGCTTCAGGATCATCAACGGTAAGGGGGTCTCCGGCGAAACGCACGGCCCGCCCTCCGACTGGCCTCGGGATGCCACGTGGAGGACCAGAGTAAGTTCAAATACTGTCGACGATGTTGCATCGCACCCTTCCGTCCCAAGTTCACTCTTCAGGAGTCCTTGCACTGATTCTTTTCCAGTGCGCGACGCGCCCCCTTGCAAGGCAGTGCCCCGTGGGCCCATGATGAAGGTGGGAGTTCCGTTTTGAACCAGGGGTGCCTCCACCCATCCAGCCATTATCAACGCGACAAGGCGGGAGTACACGAGTTCGGAAAGGGTCCAGCCACAGCCCTGTTCTGAGAAGGACTCGCCATTCATCCGTGTTGCTGCTGCACACTTCCTTGACTTCCTTGACTGCTGGACATGCAGGCTGAAGATGTCTCATGCGATCCGCTCCCCTCGTTGCCCTCTCCTCAAGGAGGGTGCGCTGGCGGCGTCGCCAGCCGCCCTCGTCGCCCGGGGACCGCTGCAGAGCCGCGGCTTCGGGGACGAGCTCGGCGCCCTCCACGCCTCAAGGAGTTTGTCGTAGTCGTGGGAGGAGTTGCAGCAGCAGGAGTCGGAGGAGAAGGCAAAAGGGGGGGAGCAGGATGAGCAGGGGGAGTAGGAGGAGGAGGAGGATGGCGGAGGAGGAAGAGGAGCAGGAAGGGAATTGGAGGAACAAGTAGAGGGCGCTTGAAGGATACGGAGGAGGATGGGGCGCGAAGATGAGGAGGAGTGTGTGTGGGGAGGTTGAAGAGGAGAAGGCGGAGGCGGAGGATGAGGAGGCGGAGAAGGAGGACGAAGAAGAAGAAGAGGAAAAGGAGGAGGAGGAGGAGGAGGAGGTTGAGGAAGGAGGGGCAGTAGGAGGAGGAGTAGGAGGAGGACTATGAGGAGGAGATGAGAAGGAGGAGGGGGGAGCGAGGCGGGGGGTGGGAGGAGCTGGGAGGAGGACGAGGAGGAGGAGGAGGGGCGGGGGGGAAGAGGGGGGAAGCGAGAGGATCAGGAGGCAGGATGATGAGGAGCAGGATTACAGGAATGACACCTCTAGGAAGTTGGCGAGGGAGGATGAGGACTGGAGGAGAACGACCTTCCACCACTTCTAGCTTCCTCTGCAATTATCTGCCCTCCTTCCTCCCTTTCTCATCCCCCTTTTCCCCTTCTCCTCGTCCTCCTTTCCCCCTCTCCCTTCCTCCTCCTCCTCCTCCTCCTGACAAGCTGACGAGCTGGTGGTCTGAAGATCCCACGGACGTGACCCCCCCCCCTGAAGGGGGGCAATCAAACGAAAAAGACCGGCGACCTTAGAGGTCGAAGCTGTGGCGCTGGCGGAACGGGGGCCGACGAAGACAGGGAGACGAGGCACCGAGAGGGAGAGGACGAGAGGGGCCCGAGCCGAACCACGACGGAGGAGGGCAGCAGAAGGAAAATTTGCAGAGCGGCGTGTTCCGGCCGTGGGTGTCTGCTCCTCCTCCACCTCCCCTCTCTCTCTCTCTCCTCGCCGCTCCTCCGCGGGGGCGCTGCAGCCGCGGACCGCGGCTCCCCCCCCCCGTGGCGCCGCCGAGCTCCGCTCCCCCTCGTTGGAGGGCGGCGCGCTCGCCCTTCAGCCCGGCGACGGCGGTGGGGGCGGCCGCGCTCCTGGGCGCCCGAGCCCGTGGCATCGGTGGTGGCTCCCGCAGCCCAGGTGGCCGAAGGCGTGCTGGTGATGCCCGTAGCCCACGTGGCCGGAGGCGTGCCGGTGGTCGAAGTCGCACCGGTGGCTCCTCCCACGGGTGGCTCCTCCTCCACCCTCCGGCGTACTGTTTCTGGATGTGCGGCGAGAGTGATTCGAAGCAGCGCTGCGCGTCCAGTGCCTGGGCGGGATCTAGAGACTCAGCGATGATCTGTAGTTCGCATTCGTCGGTTGCCTCAGCTAGTCGCTGTTCGAGGTCTTGAAAGAAGGCCTGCCAGGGCTGGTGGGGAGATGTACTCCCGACAGTGGTAGGTGGGGAATCTTCACCACCTATGGCTGGTACTGCTAGGCCTGGCGGTCCTTCGGTCTTGTGCAGAGCAACGGTGAACGGACTGGCTCCGTATGGCAGGCCGTTGATGCGACCCGCAGCCTTTCCGGCGTCTTCGTCGCAACTGTAACATATTGCGCGAGGCATGTGCTTCTCGAGGACCGTGGATGAATCTTCGGCCTTGCTGCCCAGCGGCAGCCTCCTCGTAGTAGCGGTCGTGGTTGTCCACGGGGTCGTCCTTAGCTTGCGTGACCTTCTGCGGTTTCGCGGCCTTGTCAGCGAGCTTGACGACGTGAGGTTGATGCCTGGGTCGACGGACGTGTCCGTCGAAGTAGGGGAGGGCGAAGAGGCGGGCCGACCGCCCCTGATTTCACTTACCCCTCTGCGACGGAGGGGCAGCAGCTGGGGGACGAGTCGGTTAGCTTTGCACTTCTCTCCTCTACCTCCTCCTTGTAGTTGGTGTCGGCGCAAGAAATGTTGGCGCCAGAACGACGAAGCCGTGGCACAGACGGAGGCGCAGGACGTGTTGACGGAGTGGTGGCAGGGCTCGGTGACGCAGGTGGTGGCGGTGGCCACAACGAGGACGCGGGTCGGGAACCAGAATTTGATGCGCAGTTTCTTTGCTGCTTTCGGTGACGCAGGCGGTAGCAGGGCTCGGTGTCGGTGCAGGCGATGCAGACGATGGTCCTTCTCTTCCTCTGGGTCCAGAGCTTCCTCCGCCAGGCAAGCCTCCATAGCCAGGTCCTGGGCTTCCTCCACCAATTTTGACCTGCACCGCCACCCCGTCCTCATACAGCTCCTCCGTCGCCTCCTCCTCCTCCTCCGGGTCCAGGGCCGCCTCCGCCAGGCAGACCTCCACCATTGGGCCCATCACCTCCACGTCGGAGAGATCCTCCTTGGCCTGGTAGTCACGGTGCACCGCGGTGGCGCGCACGGCCTCCCGAGCGGCTTCCTCGATGGCGAGCGGGAGCGGGTAGGCGACGGCGGGCTTGACGTAGCCGCGGCGTGGGTGTCGGTTCGGGCGGTGGTGCTGGCGAAGGCGCAGGCGGACGCGCCAAAGTGAGTTTAATGCGGTGACGCCCAACTCCTGTTGCTTTGTGATGCTCGTGGGCCGCGGCTGGCCTCAGCGCGCTGCCTGGTCGTGGCCTCCCGACTGCACCCAGGGCCCCCCAGGATGCCGGAACCTTTGGGCACAGGGGCTCTCGGGCAGCGCTCTGGGCCGCCACGGCTGTACCAGAGGGCACGTACGTCTCCGCCTTCGGGCTCAGCTGAAACTCGGTGTTGGTGATGGCGCTGACGCGGTCGACGGTGCTGACGTCGACAGTGTTCCAGTCATGGTCGTGGCGATGATAGCCAGGTCCTTGGCTGCGGCGGTTTGGCCCTTCCTGGCCGCGTACGCCAGTCGGCTCTTTGCCGCAAGTACCGGGTGCCGTTCAGCTTCGGCATCTCCGCGGACTCCTCCATCGCTGGTGTGTCTCGGCTGTTGCTTGCCGGTCGGAGCCTCGTAGGTCTCGTAGCTTTCCAGCAGTGGCGAAGCGTCCTGGCTCGCGTATAGCCCTGCCAAACAATGTTCTAAGAACCTTTTGTGGTTTCCACGAAATGTTCTTAGGACATTTCTGGCGGAGTCTGTCTTGATTTAACACATCGGGTTTATGTTCTAGGAACCTTGTTTTTGCTCTTAGAACATTTTTGTGTTCTAAGAACATTTCGTGGTAGGACTATAGGAATGCCGGGACGGTCGGTCCCTGCTCAAAGCTTCTGGCAGTGCCAGGACCCGGGGCAGGGCACAGGGGGGCGCAGAAGGCCCCCCTGCTGTGGGCCAGGCTGCGGGTGCCGCACGGGGGGCGCGGGCGCCCGCGATCGCGCGGGCCGGGCGCCGCGCTCGTCGCCGCTCGTGGGAGGCCGGGCCCCCGTCCGGGCGCGGGGGGGTCCCCCGCAAAAGGCGATTTCCTCCTCCTCCTCCTCCTCCTCCTCCTCCTCCTCCTCCTCCTCCTCCTTTTCCTCCCCCCTCCTCCTCATTTCTTCCTCCTCCTCCTCCTCCTCGTCCTCCTCCTCCCTCTCCTCCGTAGCTATTTTGGCTCAAGCCACCGATGACCCATCGGTAGTGTGCTGCAAGTGTGCACCATCGAATGCTGGCGCCTCCCTCCTTCATATCTCATGCCTGGACGCCGCTCCTTGGCTAGCCGCGCGGCACGCCATGCTCGGGCGGAGGAACGCGGCTTTCTTCAACCCCCTCCAGGCCCTGGACTACGATGGCTTGCCGTCCCACTGTTCCTGAAGCAGTCGGCGGCGAAGGTGATTCACTCCATGGCGCTTCACGCCATCGATGATCGTCACGCACCTGATCTTAATCACTTCGCTCGCGGGGCTGCTGCTGGCGCGGAATTGCCTCCCGACCTTCGTCAGCGTCTCCGAGATCATCGAGATGCCAATCGAGCCAAACATCAAGCTGGTTGTCTCGTACAGGAAGCGCGTGCTGATGTGCCTGCTGCTCTCCACCCGTGGCTGCCTCGTCGGCTTCTGGCGCACCTCCGGCCTACAAGAAAGTGGACACCGACAAGGCCAGCTCCCTGGACACCGTCTCCATGTCAAAGGTGACTTCTGGCGATGATCGCCCACGCGATGATGCTGTGCTTCATTCTGCTTCCTTCTTGACCGTGCTGCGGGCGAGGCTCGAGACGTTGGAGTACGCGCTTGCCGAGAGTGAAAAACAACGGCGATATGACCAACTCGCTATCGACTGCCTCCTTAAGAAAGTCCAGAACCAAAACGCCGACTTCAAGCAGGTATTGGCCGACATCATCTCCGCGGCCGAGCACCAGTTCGACACCATCGCGGACCAGCTGGGCACCAAGCAGGCCTCGCTGATGAACGACGCCATGGCCATCATCCACAAGTCCGTGATTGCCCCTGCTGCCGACCTCCAGAGCGACAACGCCCGCGACCAGCTCACCGCCAAGGACGAGAATGCTACCATCTCCGAGCACCAGATCGCCTACGTCAGGGGCCAGATCACCGCCAAGGGCGAGTCCGACATGATCGAGCTCGGTACTGTCGGCCCGTTTGTCGGCGACTCCTTGAACGACCTCTCGTTTTTCGTGCTCGAGCTGATATGGAGTACCAGCGCTGCGGAGTGTGTTGATTGGCCTGATCAAACTCCGTCACCAAGCGAGTTCTCCGATGAGATGGCAGATGCCGTGATGAATCCCTCCGCCGACCCTGGTTCGAAGCTGACCGACGACCAGCAGTGGCTCCTCCAGTGCGGCATGTTGGACATGCTCGGGGTGTTTGATGCGTGCGAGTGTGACACGATTGACGACATGTACGACTTCCTCAAGGGCCGACTGTGCGACATGTACGAGTCCGACTGGTCGCACTCTGGGCTGGATGGCGACTCTTTCGAGTGCGACTCCAGCGAGCCCTGACCCCTACGCCTCCAAGTACTCCAACTACATCAACTACGACTGCGACCCGAGTCGCCAGGCCGCCGCGCGCCCGCGGTAGCCGCCCCGAACGGGACCGATTGTTTTCGTTCGCTCCTCCTCCCTCTCCTCCTCCTCATCCTCCTCCTCCTCCTCCCCGCGCGGGGCCATGTCTGCGGCCCTGGTGCGCAGAGCATGGCATATGCACTCCTCCCATAGCAGAGGTTCGCCGCGCCACTTGCCTCCAGTCAGCCTTGAATGTTCAGGGCCCACTGTTGCGCCTTTTTGAAGATCAGTGAGTACAGCTCTCACTGGACAATCAGACATCATGGTATCAAGGGCGTGCGCATCCGCGTCCTCGTCCTTCCGTCCTCCTCCTCCTCCTCTTCCTCTTTTTCTCCTACATTATCCTTTTCCATCTCCTCCTCCTCCTTCTCCACCTCCTCCTTCCTCTGTCCTCCCTCTTCCTCCTCCTCCTCCTCGGGCCCCCCCCCCCGCCCCATCCCGCGCCTTCCCCTCCTGCTACGGTCGGGCCTGTCCACCTCCGCCCCCCTACGCGCTTTGCCACCAGACCTGTTCGCGACTTTCTGTGGCGCAGAGCTCCCCACGGGCCTTCGTCCATGACCTGGCGACCACCTCCTCCTCCTCCTCGTCCTCCTCCTCCTCCCCCTCTTCCTCCTCATCCTCCTCCTTCTCTTCCTCCGCCTCCTCCTCCGTTTCCTCGTCCTCCTCATCCTCCTCATCCTCTCCCACCTCCTCTTCGCTTATTCTCCTCCTCGCCCCTCCTCACCTCCAATCCTCCTCCTGCTCCTCCTCCTCCTGCTCCTCCTCCTGCTCCTCCTGCTCCTCCTCCTCCCCATCTTCCTCCTCCTCTTCCTGTTTGCCCCCTCCTCCTCCTCCTGCTGCCCCTCCTCCTCCTCCTCCTGCTCCTCCTCGTCCTCCTCCTCCTCCTCATCCTCCTCTTCCTCACTTCCTCCCCCTCCTCCTCCTCCTCCTCCTGTTCCTTCTCCTCCTCCTCCTCCTCCTCCTCCTCCTCCTCGGGGAGATCCCCCCCCTCCTCCTTCCCGCGAATTCCCGTCCCTCCTGCTACGGTGGGGCTGTCCACCCCATCCCCCCCCGTGCGCCCTGCCACCATGCCTGTTTGCGACCTTTTGTGGCCCAGAGCTCCCCCCTTGGGCCTTTGTTCATGACCTGACGACCTCCTCATCATCCTCCTCATCCTCGCCCACCTCCTCCTCCTCATCGCTCCTCCTCCTCCTCCCGCCCCCTGCTCATCCTACGCTCCTCTCCTCCCCCGCTTCTTCTCCTTCTGTATCCCCTCCTCCCCGTTACCCAGCATTCCGCAGAGTTTCAGGATGTTGGTGACGGCGACTACTTGACTGGCGGCGTCATCGATGCCCCGCCGGGGGATAGATAGCCATGCTGTGAATCGGGGACACGCTGCCCGGCCGCGCTCTCCTGTCGCACCCCCTCCCGCCCCATTTTCCCGTTACTCCTCCCGCCCCCCTCCCTCCCTCTCCTTTCGTGGCGCTTGGCCCCTCCCTCCTCCCTCCTCCCCCCTCCTTCCTCCTCCATTCGAGCGGGAGCTCCCCTGTGCTTTGCTGGGTGCAGGGAAGGGCGTCCCGCCGCCATGTCAGGGATCCGTTTCGACACCCGCCTTAGTCGCGCATTGTACAAGCCGCTTCCAGGGCGTCGAACGCCACAGTCCTGTCGATAGCGCGGGCAGACCGTCTGAGCGAGGTGTTCCACAAGCGGCACGTGCAGGCGTATACAAAAACATGTTCTCTGCCAGACAGGATCCATCTCAGATCTGTAGTATGTGCAACCGGGACAGACGCGGCAAAGCAATGGCATTTGGTCCAGAGGCGCGGCCGCGCAAAGTTGCAATGTGTTCAGTGTGCTCATAAGTAAATGCAGCAAGTTTTTGCGGTAGCAGACCATGCCAATTCCCCCATCTTGTCCTTGTCCTCCTCTCCCTCTCCTCTTCCTTGTTCGCAGGGGATCGATTCTTGCTTCACAGTCGTGATGCGCCCTGCACTTCTGCTTCACAGTCGGGCGTTCTGTCGTTATGTGTCCGTTTCGCAATCGACTGGCCGCGCACGTCTTGCCGGAAAACCCGGGCTCAGTGGCGGCAGTCGTGCCCAAGCGCCGTGCCTAGGGTTGGCGCATGGGTTTTGTATTTTTGTTTGCAGGCCGCCTCATTCCGCGCATTGATACCACTTTCCATCCTGATCGTGTGTCTCGGGCTGGTAGCAGAGCTTCAGCCCCGCGATCCACTGCAGCCATGGCCCGCGTGACCTCCTCCTCCCGCCCTGCATCAACTACACCGGCTTCCGCTCTCCAGCGCCTTTTTTTAACATCTTCGTGTACATCATCAGCAAGGACCTCGCTTTCGAACTCTTCGCCACATTCCAGCCAGTCCAAAGGCTGGATCGCCTTCGCGTGGCTCTACCAGTTTTTCGCGACGAGGGAGCCGCACCCGTACATCTCCGAAAACATGAACTCCAAAAGCCGCGTCCGTGCGCCTCCCTTCCCAGCGCCTTCCTTCGGGTTTGCCTGAGTATGTCTGAGCAGTTCGCGGACCCAATGCCACCAGTGCGTTCGCATGCGGGTGTGCGTCGGGTCCCGAGCTCCCTGCGTGCCCTCATTGCACCCGCCCGTGGGTGTAGACGAAGGTCTGACAGTTGATCGCTTCGTCGTTGACATGTTTCCGGTGTTTCCTATTCGACAACAGCGAGAGCTAACAGGCGATATCTTGCCTTGGTCGGGGGAGACTGAAGCAGAGAAAAAGACAAGATGATGGAGGGCCTGGCCATTGCCTGGTCAGCATCCCGGGGAGGCCGCACAACGAACCTTGGACCATTCGCCTTCGATGTGTCGGAACTGGACCTTCTGCATTACACACGCACTCCTTGCTACCTGGTAGACTTGGATCCCGATGCATAACTACTCCTCTTGACGATCGTACAGCTAGTGGTCCCCAGTTCAGTGAGTACGTGACGCACGACGAGCATTTCTGTGACTATGTTTTGGGATGCTCCGCGTTCCGGTCGCACCTCAAACATGCGTCATAACAACATGCCCAATACGCTGACGAGGAGGAGCCGGGACATATCCAAGGAGGCTTTTCGGCAGTCTACCAGTGAATCGCCGCTGGTGGGCTCCAGGACTCTAGCCTCTCCTCGATACTCGAAGGGGACTACATTCCCGATGGACTGCAATCGGAATAGGCACATTCGCTGCCACCAGCCGCATCGCTTGCATCGGCGCTGGCGGCAGCGATGGCGGCCACATGCGACACCTATATACCTGGGGTCCCGAACAGCAAGCCTGCGTGCCTTTCCAACGCTGGGTGCGGGAGGTCATGATCTGGTCAGCGGCGGACTCCAACTTCAACGAGTTCCGCCAAGCGGGCTACGTCTCGTCCCGCCTCACTGGCATGGCGCAGGAGTGCGTAGACGAATGGCCGCCAGCTGCCCTGATCCAGGGAGGTCATATCAATGGCAACCCACTGCCGCCCATGATTTTCCTAACGCACAGCATGTCCGAACGGCGTGACCAGCTGGGCGAGGAGTGGCGCGCCCAAGCGGTATTGGCCCTGATGCGCTCCAACCGGTTGCCAAAGAAGCCCATCGAGAACCTCTTCACCAGAGTCGACATTTTCCGCAACAGTGCGCAGCAGGCTGGTCGATTCATGATCGGCTACGAGGGACTCGGCTACCTCTTACTGCGCGCGTTGGGCGTGTCGAACATCCAAGCCACCATGATCTTGCATCACTACAGCATGGCTTACCCCGCGAACGCCTAGCAGCCGTTGCACATTATTGGCCAGTTGCGACGGCTTGGGCGCATCTCGCCGGGCAACCTCGCCACGGCCGCTCATTCGACCCAGCGCCACGCGTTCCTCAAGGGTACGCCCGCGCAAAATCAGGCCCAGAGTTCCTATAACGCGGCGGCCAGATCGAGCTTGGACGGCATGGGGCCCGCTACCTTGGGAGCGGCACTGAGTCCACCTGGAGCATCAGCCGCCGCCGACGCCGGCATGGCATCCTCAGTGCAGGTGGCATTCCCAGCAGCAGGTGTCGATTCAGGCGCCGAATCCGACACCGTCAGCGCATTCGGCTCGAAGAGACATTGCTACCGACGACCCCTTGCTACGCGACATTCCAGTGGAACAACGCGGTGCACACCTTGGGCCACTATGCGCACACAGCGACGGGTCGTCCAAGCAGGAGGAGGAGATAGGCTTCGGCACAACGGGGGCCGTATTCATGCGTCTGGGTAAGTGCAGCAGCACGGGCAAACAGGTATGCCTTTTGCTCGACGCCATGAGCCGATCGCGCAATCTGGCGTACCGAGCATAATTTGGCCGAGTTGGTAGTCGACCGCGCGTCCGTCTTTTCGGCCCTGGCTGCGGATCCTGTTCGGCCCCTATTGGAGAACAGCACGGTCGGATATCTTTCTGGTGGTTGTCAGATCAGCTTCGCGCCGTGCAGATCGACGAAATCCTGTGGTGTGACACCAGGGCACCAGAGACATGAGAGCCGACCCCATGACGAAGGAAAACACCGGCCGAGACCTCATCCTGAGCATCATTGACAACCAGCTCAACTACGACCACAACACGATGAAGCTGAGCGGGGATCAGCACAAGAAGGCCGTGCCAAGCTCGCAACACATGGATCTCGCAATCAGGAAGAAGGGCGAGCCGAATTATTGAACAATCGGGCGCTCGCGGACGACGCTCACGAACGCGACTTCCGGTGCATGCATTTTTGTGTCCCGGCGGGCGCCGAGCTAACAGGTGACATGCGGGTTTGGCGAACGCCGAGTTAACAGATGACAGACTGTCCCGGCGAGCCGCGGACCTAACAGGTGACAGGTTGTCCCGGCAAGCGGCCGAAAATGGTGAAGCATGCAAGGTGAGATGTTTGTTGCTTGCACGAACCATGTTAGTGGAGCAGTAAATGAGGCGACAGTTGAGCATGCTAACTTAGTGGTGCCACCTCCGGCAGCCATGTTTTTGGAATGGCCGTGTACTCCATGTAAGAGTCTACGTCCGCTCACAGTCTGCTAGGGGTGTGGTCAGCAGAACCCCCTGCTCTGCGCCTGTGGTCGCCTCGAACTGTTTAATGCAGCCGTGCTGTTGTGCTTCGGGGGTGCTGGGTGGTTTGCGCCAGGAATGCCACCGAGGCACGACGGACGCGTTTGAGCATTGATTCGAACGGGAAGTCTCCTATGCTTTGTTGGGTACAGGAAAGAGCTTTCCGCACCCACTTTAGGGATCCCTTTTTTTTCCACGCCCGCATTATGCGCGCCTTATACAAACGGTTTTTTTTCCGCACACTGAAAAGTACCACCTCTTACCCTTCCTCCTCCCCTTTTCCGTCCTCCTCCCCTGTCTCTCCACCGTGCGGTAGGGGCCGGCTGCGTTGCAGAGGCCTGCGTTCAACCCCCTTCGGCGGCATTGGTTGCGTAGTCCATCCAAGTGTGGTTCCTGCTCCCCACGAGTCAGCATATCCAGCGAAGGAAACGATGAAGAGAAACTGGGGAAAGGGGAAGAGGGGGGGCGGTGAAGGTTGCGGAGGAGGGCGACGAGGGCTCGATTTGCCTAGCTGAAGGTAGTCAGGGTGAGTTCAGCGCTGCGAGTATTAGATCTCGCGTCCGCATGTCCAAGCAATCAGATTCTGCGCTACGCTGCATTCGCGTAGCTTGTAGTGTATTGGAATACATCAGCTTGGCTTGCCTGAGCTATCCCTGACTGACTTGTCGCAGCTTAGCTCGGTAGAGCTTGGTTCGGTTCATTGCGGTGTGTGCGGAAGGCGGGAAGGACGTGGGGCATGAGGATGGGGAGGGTAAGTGTGAGGAGTGGTAGGTTTGAACGCAAGCTTCAGTAACGAACGCGAAGCGACATGACGTTGGAGCGGGCAGTGCTTGGAATGTCTGGGGTGCGAGACTTGCGAGACTTTGTATGAAGACACCATGTCAGTATAACTCGTTCTGTCCTGCTCGCTGTCAGGCGTGACGAGTGTGCGAAGCTGTCCGTCAGGTACCATGATATGCGGGACTCGCTCCAGTTTGGCGGTTTGGCTGCATTCCCATATGTTTTGTTGTTGGTTTCTTGCTGGGGTGTCCGGTATCGCTCGGACTATGTTCACGTAAGCACATGCGCAAACCAAGTTCAAAGGTAATGTTCTCGCGTTCGGGCGAATGGCAGATGGAATTCGGGGTCAACTACAAGCATTGGCTCAATGTCCAGACAATCGCCCAGCAAACCTTGTCGTGTTGAGCTCAAGATGTGGTGACTTTCAGTGCCCTATGGCTTTCCGTTGTGACCCTTGGCATCGCTAAAGCCGAACACATACGAATTCTAGCTGCCATCAGAGAGTGCGCCAGCGACCCATTGGAGTCGGTGGGAGTCCAACCGGTTACTGGAAAGTGCGCAAGTCAACAATAAGAACCTATGATAACATAAGCGGCGGCCAGAGAGTGCGCCAGGATAAATCAGCCTTTCAGAGTATGAGCCCCTCAGCGGAACCCTGATTTTGGAATCTCCATTCAGAGCCAGAGTCTCAGGGAAAAGCTTTTACGGAACGGGAACATCAGGCGGCAGTGTGGCTACATATCAGTATCGTTAGCAGGGAACGTCTTGGTGTAGGGGTTAAGATTTGGATGTCTGGCAAAACCTCAGTGGACCGAGGCCCCTGCAAGAAAATATGGGGGCGTACGTAGCAGCAGATTTCATGCCACGCGGTGTCATTCAGTTCGCATGAGACTCGGCGGGCATGAGTCCTTGTTCGAGTGGGGGAGTTCCGCTCTCGCGAAGCCATGCCACGCCGGACATGCTACGCTTGCGTTCTGTGCTATGGAGCCAGATCGAGGGTCGAAGGCCCGGTGCCGCAGCCTTGTTCGGCTCCCCTCTGGGCGCGAGCATCGAGAGGCGGCCATGGTGGGTGACTGTAGCGAGTAGGCAGGTTCAAGCTGTTGTCGCTCGTGCTCCATCTTCTGCCTGCTCTTCTTCCCTACCGAATTCGGCGGCGAGAACTCGCCCACCGCGGCGAAGGCTGGCCCAGACGGACTCCTTGCCGCGGGCAAAGATCTGCACGGCAGGGCCTCCCAGATCGAAGCGAGTGTGGCGTCGCATCGCCGAGCGACGTGGCCCAACACGCGATCCAGAAAGGACGGGCGACGCGCGCGCTGTGCCTGGGGGGACGGGTTCCACTCGGGCTCGTGTGCGTGGCGGCGGCGTGCCCAGGGCTGTCGTGCGTGCATCCCGGGGCCGGGCAGGGCTTGCCTTTCGCCGCCTCCTCTCCCCGAGGCGCATTATCTCCCCCACCCACTCCTTCTTGTCCGGCTTCCTGATCAGCCTTCCTCCCGCTTCTCGGGGAAGGAGATATGCAGAGCCAGAGGGGGGGGCGGGTAGCGGAGGCGAGAGCCAGAGGCAGCATGCAAACACTGCGACGCACAGATTTGCCTCAGACCTTGGGCGCTTCTGGCCGTACAGCTGCGCCAGTTCTCGAGGGCCCGACCGTCCGAGGCAATCCCCCGACCTTGGACAGTGCAGACCGTGCAGCGGCGCAGGCTGCCGGGCCCCCCCGGGGCCACTGCGTGCGAGGGGGGCCCCGCGCCCGTCGTGCAGGGCCCCCGTCGATGTTCCGCCGCCCGCCGAGGCCCGAGGCCGTGCGGCAACCTTTCGAGCGACTTCCCCGGCGACGAGCGCCCCGCCAGCCCGCCGCCAGCGCGGTCCCGCGGCCTCCCCCCCCCCGGTGGTTGCGAGGCCGCGCGGCTCAAAGTGATGACCCTTCGTGGCCGAGGCAGGCGTGCCGCACGGGAGCGGCGACTCGCACAGACACGCCCAGCCGCACCCGGACGGCGCAATGGCACAGAAACGCAGAGAACGGGTGCCGCGATGGTCGGTGGGTTTTTTTGGGGGGGGGAACGGCGCGCGCTCGAGCGACAGCTTCGCGTGCCGCCGAGATCTGACTCCCACCCGCAGTCCCCGCACCCCGCCTGCCTGGGATTTCCGCGCGTGCCGCTGTCGGGGCCAGGGGTGTCATTGCTGGTCAGCAGGGGCGCCCAAGTTGGGTTGGAGCAGGTGGGATCGGAGGATCGTGCCTCGTCGCCAGCTCATCGGCTAGGCGCTGCGATCCAGAATCCCGACGCTCTTCGCCCCGACGTCCCCGACGTTGCCGAAACATCGTTCCACGCATCGCTGACTCGCTGCGATCCTCCGACCCCGTCCGCGCTCCATGTGCGTCCATGTGGGTCCAGCGCTGGCATCATGTGGGTCCAGCGCTGGCTCCGTTTCATCGCCGCTCCATGTGGGTCCAGCGCTGGCCGCCCCCCCCCCCTCGCCGCCCTGTCCTGACCCGCGCGTGTCTGGCCCTCATCGCCCAGGCCTCCCCGAACTAACTCTTCCCCTTTCCTCCACCCTCTTCCAGGTCCGTCCACCCCCACTCCCGCCACAAGATCAGATAATGTTCTTTCGGTGATTCATGTTCTACCTGGAGAGCGTTTTTGTTTCCAAGTGTCCTGTGCTGTGGGTTGTCGCTTTGAAGAAAGAGAAAATCCAAACAAAGAAATCAGCAACAACACATATCTTGCTTCGAGTGATCCCCACTGAAACCGTCGGCTTTCATTCCCAACGGAGCGCGCGCCTACTGGAACGATGTGCGCGGGGCCCGGCGCTCTCGTCCAACGCGGCGACCGGGCCAGGTCGCAAGTTGATGTGTTCCGAAAGTCTAAGAACCCCAGGGCCCCTGACGAAAGAAACTGAAACAAGTCCCTGGACCGACAAACCAGCCCCCAAAGCGAGCCTTGCGAGATGCAAGAACTTGCTCGGAGAGAACCTGCCGCCTGCTGAAAGGGGAAGGGGAGGACCAGCAGCAGCAGCACGAGGAGGAGGCGGACGACGAAGGAGGAGGAGGAGGAGGAGGATAATGATGATGAGGAGGAGGAGGAGGAGGAAGGAGGAGGAGGAGGAGGAGTTGAGGCGGGCCTCTTCTTCTCCTGTTCCGGACGCCCCGCCCTCCTCCGACGGCGGGGCGCACGTCGCGTCTGATGCTGCACCGCGAAGCGGTGGTGGCCTGCGTATACGTAATATTGTGCTATAGTATGTTCGGTTCGATTCTGGCCCAGCGTAGTATACAGCCGGGGCCCTGAAGAAGGAACCCTTTTCGTTGGGGAGGGGCTCCGTGTTCCTTGATTGGTCGACAGTTTGCCTTCTGTTTTCCTGAGGTTTTCCATGGAAAATCAAAATTCAACTTAGAGGGAAAAGGGGCCTCGTTCCTTATTTAGGGTTCCTTAGGTCAACGCCCCGACTGTATGACATTATGTTATGTTGTGTGGACTGGCCAGCGTGACGTCGTAACTCCGCTCACGTTCGGTATGGCTTCTAGTCGGTCGTTGTTGCTACTGTTTGTTCCTGTGGCCAGCCTGGGCTTTGCGCACATGTCGCGTATGACAGGCCGCCAGTACTTGGTCTCTGACTTCTGCTCTATCACGTTGTGTTCGGTTATGTTCTGTTCTATGCATATATGTTTGTTTGTATTCTGCTCTCGGCGGGGCGGCGTGACGTTGTGAGGCCTGTCGCGTTTGATATGTCATCTAATCGGTCGTTGCCGCGCCTGTCTTTTATTGTGGCCAGGCGCGGATGCTGCGTTTGACAGTGCACCCTTAATTTGTTGTTTCTGTGTGTTCGATAAGGTTTTATCCTGCGATAATATAATATGACCTGTCATGTTGTCGACAGGAAGGCGTGACGCCGTGATGCCGGTCACGTGAGATACGTCGTCCGATCGGTCGTTGCTGCGCCTGTTTGTACCTGTGGCCGGGCTGACTTCGGCGCGCACGTCGTGTTTGATTATGTTAAGGTACGGCCCATAATGTTATGAAGTTCCCATTTTTCGGTTCCCATCTATCAAAGGTTTTCGCTGTTATGCTCACTTCTGTTATTGTGTAATTGTATATGATATGGTATGCTCTGGTCTGTGGCACCACGTTATGGCATGATACGTATGTTCTGTCAGGTGAGGTCTGTGAGTATATTATACGTGATGCTGTTTAGGGCATGCTCAGTTTTATAGTTATAATCCTTGATTTTATAGACAATCATGAGACATCAGTGGTAAAAACAGTTCTGTTATGTTGTGCTGATTACGGTGTGCTCTATTCGTTATGTGTTGCTTTATACTTTCCTTTGACGGTTCTATATGAGGTCGTGCTCTATTATATATGTTCTTTTCTCGACGGGAGGCGTGACGCCGTGACGCCCGCCACGAGAGATGAGGCGTCCGATCGTTCGCTGCTGCGCCTGTTTGCTCCTGTGGCCAGCCTTACCTCGGCGCGCACGTCGGGTTCCATCATGCTGCAGTACCATACATAAAGTTATGATGCAGTGATTTGTCATGCTGTAAAGTATTGTGATTACGGTTTATGTTATGATACGTGGTGATGTCATTGTGTGAGATGGTACGCCCTGCTATGTTACGTGATGCCATCTTGTAACTCACGATATGTAGTGTTATGTTATGTTCGCGTGCTCCATGCTGTCATTGCATGCGTAGTTGTGATGTGTCCTGTCATGTCCCCTCCTGGCGCGCTGTGGAATAGTATGCTTTGTTACGTCACGGTGTAATGACACAGGTGGAAACGCGATACTGTAATATGATGAGCCGCACGCTGTCATTGTATGATGCGTCATGCTACGGAATGCAACGTGCTTTGCTGCTATGCTGTAGTGTGATATGTTCTGGCATCGCACACTATGTTATGGTATAGCCTGTCATTGTATGGAACGGTATGGTTTGTTATGTTATGTCGTGAGGTCTATTGTTTTGACCTGTTCTATATGCTACCAGCTGTCATAGCTTATTGTGGTATGCTATGGTATGTGTTGCTATGGTCGAACATACCATGCCGTACTGTGGCATGCTAAGTTGTGTGATATGCGTTGTGTTGCGATCTGCCATGTTGTATGCGCGTTGGTGTTGTGTTCTGGTGTGGTGTGTTCTGCCATGGCATTTTATGGTATGAATCGGCATGCCATATTATGGTATGGTATGCTGTGACCGATGGTGGTATGTGTGCTCCGATCTGCCATGAAATGCGGTGTTATATTGTGTTGTGCTATGGTATGCTATGATATCTCATGTGAGGCTGCGTCATGTGCTGTTTCGGTATGCTCAGTTATGCGATGGTTTCTTATGGCATGCTTGATTTGCCATGTTATGGGATGCTATGTGCCGTGATGCGGTGCTACGGTATGCATTGCTCTGTCATGGTGTGTTACGCTACGATATATTATTACATGATAGGGTATGTTACGCTCGGAACTGTTATGTCAGGCGGTGTGGTGTTCTACTCTTTTCTGTCATAGCTTATCGTGACGTGCTGTGCTATGCTCTGTCATGTCATGATTTGTCGGCGCGAGGTGGGACACTCGGGAACATACGGGGGACCTTGGGATTTGGCGGCCGCGGTATGCATAGTGGCGCAAGGCGTGATTCTCGAGGATACTCGGGAGCCTGGGGATCTGGCGGACGTGGTATGCAGAGCAGCGCGAGGCGGGATTCTCGGGGATACTCGGGAGCCTGGGGATCTGGCGGCCACGTGCCAGTGTTCGCATGGCGGCGCCGTGTCATTTCGGCAGACCCCTCGCACGCTTCGTGGCCCCATGGGCTAGGGAGCTCCACTTAAGGCACCAATGGCAGGGCTCGCGCTGCGGCGCCGCGCTCATTTCTTCACACCCCTCGCACGCTTTGTGACCCCACAGGGAGCTCCACCGAAGGTAGACATGGGCGGATGCGGAGCCAAGACCATCGACGGCTCGCGAAAGAGCATCAGGGTGCGCACGGAGCACTTGACAGAAGTGTAGCACGGAGGGTTCTGAAAGGCTCAGTTCATCCTGGACACCGGTAGCGTTCAGAACATATGGACTGGCGGCATTTTGGCGAGGGCTCGCATGGGTCGTTCAGCAACGGCGTGCAAAAGTTAATTTGCGTCACCCGCGCGGTCAAGATTCCGAAGGCTAAGATGAAGCACGTCGAGCGCTTCCAGAGGGAGATTGCAATTGTAAAAATCATGGGCCACCCAAAAATCATTTAGCTGTTCGGGGCATTCGTGGACCATCACAACGAATACCTTGCTATGGATGGAGCTGTGCTCAGAAAGGGAGCTCTTCGACCGCATCATTGAAGCGAGCCATGTCAACGAGAAGAATGCAGCCATCCTCGTGCAACACAATGCTGAGGGCGTTCTACCTCCACGAGCAGCGCATCTGCCACAGAGACGTGTCCAGCTGCTTGCGGCCACTCCGGCCATGGTGCCTGCGCGCAGCATCGAACAGGCTCAGTGCAAGGCGCCACGATGCTGCAGCACGGCCCGGCCCTGACAATGCCCCGTTGGGCGTCGTGGGGCTGTCTTGGGCTCGATGGTTCTGCCCAGCAGCACAGAGTAGCTCTTGGCGTCGCCCGGACGTGTGCAGATTTTCTCGGCGAGGGCCATCGAGGAGCATCCCGGATCATCTAGCAAAAACGCACGCACGAAACCAAACATTTTTTTTTGGTCTGCGGGGCGAGAGCGAACCTCTTCGGGTTAAAAGCTAGGCGGGCTACGCACAGCTCTAAATGGGGAGACAGAGCACAGGCGGGCGGGGCCTCAGCACGAAACCAAACATGCTCAGGGGATGGGCGTCCGAGCGGTGGCGAGGGGGCTCGGGAAGTGCACCTCGGGGTCGTGCGGTCGTGTCTCGTGGCCGTGTATTCTGAAGACCACCCGGGGCGGTCTTAGACGGCTCTGGGGGGTTCTCGCGCCGTCTTGGGGCTGCTTCGGTGGTCTCCTTTGGGCTGTCTTCTGGCGTCTCGGGGCTTTCAGGGGTCCGTCCGGGGCTGTCGCGATTCTCGAGGTCGTTTTAGGTCGAAAGGCTTGCTATGCTAACAAACAGTTTAGATGTGCCACGCTTAGACATTGTCTCAGTTCCGCCGGGTTGCTTGTGATTTCCAAGCGATGCAAAGCTATGCCAAGCAGTGCCAAGCTGCGCTAAGTAGCGCAAAGCAATGCCACGGAATGCCTAGTCATGGCATGCAATGCTAAGCAATGCCAAGCTACGCCAAGGAATGCAAAGCAATGCAACGTCAACGCCAAGCAACGTCAAGAAATGCCAATCACTGTCAAGCATTGCTAGGCAGTGGTTCCAATCAGCACCATGCAATGCCAAGCAACGCGCAGCCATGCCAAATCGATGCCTCATACCAAGCGGAATGCCAAGACTGGCCAAGAAATGACAAGGAACGATTCCAAGCAGCCGTCAGCAGGCCGATCCGTGCCGAAGAACGTCGAGTCATGCTTTGTGTTGCGCTGCTTTGCATTGCTCTGAGGCGTGTCGAGTTGCCCGGGAAGGAAACCCTCCTCCTCCTCCTCCTCCTCCTCCTCCTCCTCCTCCTCCTCCTCCTCCTCCTCCTCCTAGGCGGCGTGGGTGGGTGCTCGAGGAAGTCACAGGACACTTCATCATAGAGCCGCGAGGCACGGTCGCACCCCGACGTGTGCCGGTGGCGCGGGGTCGGAGGGAGACCCGAGAGGTATGCTCCCGAGCAAACATCAGCGTGCAAGCAACGCTCTGAGGCTCATCTCGGCGGCGAGCGAGGGGGGAAACGAGAAGGGACCCCAGCCTTCCGAGAAGTTGTCGAAGCCTTCCCCGAAGGCACAGAAAGCTTCTCAGAAGGCAGGATGGCTTTTGAAAAGTCCCGCCGCCTGCCGAGAAGGACTTCTCCTTCTCATTTCCCCCCCTCGCTCGCCGCCGATCATCGGCATCGGCCTCTCTGCCGAGGCCACAAACGGCGGGGCTCTGTTCAGCAGGGTGGTGACCCCGCTTTACGTGGCGCCGCAGGTGCTCGCGGGGACGCAGAGCCACCTATGCGATCCATGGTCGGCCGGCGTGATTGTGTACGTCTTGCTTTTTCGCGGGCGCCGCCGTCCTTCGGACGAGCAGACGAGGAGGGGCTCGCCAGGGTTTTGAGCAGAGGCATTGTTGGCCGAGAAGCTGTCCACAATAGACACATGTATAAGCACATTGAACAGCGCACTAAGGATTGCTGATGGTGTGCATTCGAAATGAGTGTAAATTCTCCTACTTAGAACCTGCGTTCAGCATGCTTGCTCGTTATTGTGTGCGGTCGGTTCACGACGAATGGAATGTCCCTGTGATAGTCCACTGGCGGCCTCTTCGTATCTGCCTGCTGTACACTTGACCATTGGATTATGTTCCTTTGGTGTTAACAATGGCTGCCACCAGCCGCATACCTATCAGACCACCCTTCTGGTGGTCTAGAGGTCGGGAGGGATGGGGGAAGCTTTCGGATTGCGATGCCTTTGCATCGGATTGACATTCAATCTAACTGCCAAGCTGCTGATCTAGCTATTCACACGCGTCACTGCGTACCCATGTGTTGCAAAGGCCATGGCAAGCTCCGCCGACCCTGATAATAGAACCGCGTAGGCGCCAAAGCCGGAAGAGGGATGAAGGCAAGGGGCCTTCCCGCCCATTCCCCTGCTTCGGCTCCCCGCTCCCACCTCTTCCTCTCCCACCGCTCCTCGCTTCCCCTCCTCCTCGAGCCTCTCTCCTCTTCCTCACCCGGCTGCTGCTCCCCCTCCACCTCCCCCTTCGCTTGCTGGTCCTCCCTCCACCCCCAGCTCCTCCCTCCTCTTCCGCCCTCCCCCTTTTGCCGTCCGCGGCCGCCCGCAGGGCCGCCAGCAGGCCGGTGGACGATCCCCCCGGCGGGGGCAGCTGCCGGCATGAGCGGCGGGCGCCGACTGCCCGCACGGGGGCGCCCTTCGCCGCGAGAGCCCGGCGGGCCCGGCGCGCCGCGCTCTCGGAGCGGCCGGGCGCACGCGCCGAGACGGGCCGAGCGAGCGAGCGCTCTCAGAGGAGGGCCGAGGGCCACGACGACGGCGGAGACGGCGAGGGCGAGAACGACGACGACGACGACGACGACGACTGTGGCGGCGACGGCGACGGCTTCGGCGACGAGGAGGAGGACGACGAGCAAGGGGGGACTCGGAGGGGCCAGGAGGAGGAGGCGGGCGAGGAGGATGAGGAGGAGGAAGAGGAGGGGCAGGAGGAGGGGGTGAAGGAGGAGAAGGATGGGGAAGAGGAACGGCGAGCACGTGGACGACGAGGTTCCAGAGGAGGGCGACAGAGGACGGGTCGGCTGTGAGGCTGCGCTTCGTGGAGGGGTGGGCAGGTGGAGAAGGGTGAGGATGGGGCACGTGGATCGGAGAAGCGTAAGACTCGAGTGCGCCAGAACCCGGCCGACGCTTTTTGATGGGCGCGTCCTGGATTTTGACGGTCCAGTTTTCGTGGGACGTTTGCAGCGGGAGTTCGTTTCAGATCTCAGACTGGATCTCGTCATTTTCATGAAGGCCCTGTCAAGCCAGCCCGAGTCCCCCAAACCCGAGTCTTACGTCTCCCAGGGTGGAGGAGGAGGAGGAGGAGGAGGAGGAGGAGGAGGAGGAGGAGGAGGAGGAGGGGGGACGACGACGTGGATGCCGACGCGGGCGAGCATGAGCGAGAGGACGAGGCTGAGGACGACGAGACACAAGGACGATGTCGAGGACAAGGACTGTGCAGGGACAAGGGCGACGAGAAAGATGAGAGAACTGACGGTCACGATAAGTTGACGAGCATGCGCACGGGGGGTGAGGCAACATGAGCATGTACAGCTATGTCTTTACCACCGTGCGCCAATGAGGTAAATAACCAATCCAAGCACGTTGGGCCATCGGGTGCAAAGAGCCATGCGTTGACACAAGTTTGTTTACCTGCACGAGTGAGTTAACCAACGGCAGCCCTGCGTTGTAACGAAAACCCGGGGCTTCCATGAGGGGGAGGACAAAGAGAAGATGAGACAGTGGAGGGGATTGATGTACTTAAGGAGGAAAGGGTCCTTCAGGACCCCTTGTCATCCTTCATCTCCTGCTGATCCTCCTTCCCGCTATGCTCCTCATGCAGACCTTCTGCCTGTCTAAAGTAGAATCGATCGCCATACGTTCCCTGATGATTGCCTCACCTCCTCATCTCCCCCACACCCTCCTCCTCCTCCCCTCATCTTCCTCACATCCTCACCCTTCCCATTGCTATCCCTCTGCTCGCCGCCATCGTCGGACCACATCCGGCGCCAGTCGCATTCCTTGCACGGTCAGCCGTGCCTGCGCGCCGCGCGCCACCGCGTCTGCTGTCCGCTGCCGTGCCGCTTGCACCCTCGGGCATGTCATCGTGCAGCCCGTGCGTGCCGAGCCCTTCCTCTCTCGGTTGCGAGCGCGCCGGAGGTTGCGAAGGGCTTCTTCGACGAGGCGGAGCGCAATCTGCCTCTCGGGCGACCTGCCAACCAAGCGGAGATCCACCCATCGGTGCATCCATGAGCCTGGGAGTGTCCGAGTTGGGGCGTCGGCAGCCCACAAGATCGGTCCCACGAAGAGCAGTGCACAGCAGGCCGCTTGAGAATGCTTGCCCAATGGGGACACTCGGTTGACCGTGGGCACGCGACGGTCTGATCTAGGGGATGGAGACTGGGATGCGTACATGCTGCGATGCTCGAGGGGTGGCATCCCCTTCTCCAGCAATTGCACGGGATATCGAGGCTACGTTGCCAGCCTCCCCTGGCACTGGATCACCTTCGTCCTCCCCGCTGCTGAAACCTTCCGAGAGCAGTCATGCATCCATGCATGCACGGTGCGCGTCTGTCCCCGACCGACCCCATCCCATACATAGTCTTTCGCGAGGTGGAGGAGGAGGCCAGAGGAGGAGGCGAGAAGAGGAGGAGGCGAGAAGAGGAGGAGGAGGAGGAGGAGGAGGAGGAGGAGGAGGAGGAGGGGGAGGAGGAGGAGGAGGAGGAGGAGGAGGAGGAGGAGAAGGAGGCGCGGGGCCGCCCCTGGGGCTTCGATGTTTCTTCGAGGTTTCCCGTGCGGGCGCCGGGGCCTAGCCCAGCACAGCGGCCGCGAAGTTAATATCGCGATTCGCGCGTCGCGGTCTGGGCCAGAGTTGGATAACTTCTTCCGAACGGGCGGCGCGAGAGCGCGAAGTTATGGCGCGTCGCGCATTGCGGGGCGCGATGCGCGAAGCTGGGTGACTCAGGAAACGCAGCGAGCACGTAACTATTTCTGGACGTCCGCGGAGGTATCCGACAGTTTACGCCCGTAAGATATTTTCTCTGAAGCGTTCACCCGGCTATCCATGCGATCAATCATCAGTGCTTCTCTATTTTCTGTTCCTTATTGTTATCATCCCTCCTGCCTCCTGCCGTTAGATGCGTAGCAGGTCTGGATCATTTCAGGTATGCAACCCCTTTCTTCGGATCTCGTGGCATGTTCGCCACCGCCACGAGGTATTCTGTGACATGGCATCTTTCTGTTGCAGAGTGTTCGTCGACCCGAGGATCATTGGTCAGCTTGCGATTGTGGTTATTATTCCCCTGCTTGTAACGGTCGTTACCCGCCCCCCCATGAATGGCAACGCTCGTACGCAGGGGGGGGGGCTTGGACCCCTCCCTTCATGCTTCATGCTAGTGCTTGCGCGCGCGTACTATGGACTATGGCGATCGCAGCGCGTCCCCCCCGCCCCGCCCAAGCCCACCCCACCCCGCCCAAGCGTTCCCGTTACCCGGCGCCCCCCCCCCTCGGGCCGCGATGCCAGAGAACATATAAAACGTATTTTCATTCCTCTTCCTATATTTTTACAAGTCCGCGGGGGAAAAACCATCCCCCCCCCCAAAAAAAACTGGACCCCCGGGATCTGGGGTTCTCGGGCTCCCTTGGACGTCCTTGGAAAAGGTCACCCGGCTTTCCGGGTCTCCACAAACGCCTTGCCAGCAGACCCAGAGCGATCCAAGGGGTCATCAGAAAGGCTCAAGGGCGGCCCCAGGCAGCACAAGAGCGCTCCAAGAGGGACTCCAAATGCGTCAGGACGGCCCAAAAGACCCCCAAGGCACCCCAAAAAGCTTTCCAAGGGGCCTTCAAAGCACAAAAATCGTCCCATTCCCTTCGTAAAACTTACAATTTGAGCATATTCGCCTTTCGGATTTCATCAGCTTTCAAGACGGTTTCAAAGCCCCCGAGATCGCCTCCAGACGCTCCAAAAGGCCCCCTAGAAAGCTTCAAGACGGCCGAGCCGGGCCCCACGATCGCCCACGAGAGCCCAAGACAGCCCATAATGGAACCAAGAGGCCTCCCAAGGGCTCCCAACATAGACCCAACAGGGCCATGGGAGGTCCCCGGAAGTGCCCGAGATGGGTCCAAAGGGGGCTCCAGCGGGCCCAAGCGCCCCAAGAAGGCCCAAGACGGCCCAGGACGGCCCATGAAGGCGCCAAAGCGGCCCACGAGGGCCCCGAAAACACCCCCACGATGGTTCCGAATGCCAATCTGAAGACCCCCAAGGCACCCCAAAAAACTTTCCAATGGGCCTTCAAAGCGCAAAAATCGCCCCATTCCCCTCGTAAAACTTACAATTTGAGCATATTCGCCTTTCGGATTTCATCAGCTTTCAAGACGGTTTCAAAGCCCCCGAGATCGCCTCCAGACGCCCCAAAAGGCCCCCCAAAAAGCTTCAAGACGGCCGAGCCGGGCCCCACGATCGCCCACGAGAGCCCCAAGACAGTCCATAATGGAACCAAGAGACCCCCCAAGGGCTCCCAGCATAGACCCGAAAGGGCCATGGGAGGTCCCCGGAAGTGCCCAAGATGGGTCCAAAGGGGGCTCCACCGGGCCCAAGCTCCCCAAGAAGGCCCAAGAAGGCCCCAGGACGGCCCATGAAGGCGCCAAAACAGCCCACGAGGGCCCCGAAAACACCCCCACGACGCTTCCGAATGGCAACAGAAAGACCCCCAAGGCACCCCAAAAAGCTTTCCAAGGAGCCTTCAAAGCACAAAAATCGTCCCATTCCCTTCGCAAAACTTACAATTTGAGCATATTCGCCTTTCGGATTTTATCAGCTTTCAAGACGGTTTCAAAGCCCCCGAGATCGCCTCCAGACGCTCCAAAAGGCCCCCAGAAAGCTTCAAGACGGCCGAGCCAGGCCCCACGATCGCCCACGAGAGCCCCAAGACAGCCCCATAATGGAACCAAAAGGGCCGTGGGAGGTCCCCGGAAGTGCCCAAGATGGGTCCAAAGGGGGCCCCAGCGGGCCCAAGCTCCCCAAGACGGCCCAAGAAGGCCTTAGGACGGCCCATGAAGGCGCCAAAACGGCCCACGAGGGCCCCGAAAACACCCCCACGATGTTTCCGAATGCCAACATTCATTGATTTCGCTCCCATGACATTTCATATCGTGACCCAGTCGTTGAGGGTCTCGTGGCATGCAGCGAAGATGCCCGAGGATGCCCCGTACGAGTTGCATATGCATGTTCATACCTTGCACACATAACATTAGATTTACACATGTACGCTGTATACACATACAACAATGAAAGTATATTGTTCACACCTAGACATTTATACGGAACGTGCATGCACGCGTGCGTGTATACATGCAGGCGCGCATGTTCGCACGCACGCATTCCGCTTGCGTGCAGAACTCGAAGGACCAAGGTGCATGGCGCGCAGCGCCAATGCAGTATTCCTTCTCGAATATTCTTATAAGGAAAACCCCCCCCCCCCGTACATAAATTCGGCCCCTCGGACGTGAAAGTCGAAAGTTCGGATTCGGACCCCCTCCAGGCCACCCTGCGCCGCTCGGCCGGGCCCACGAACGCTTCCCGGACGGTCCCGGGGAGACCCGAGACGGCCCAAGATCGCTCCAGGACGGCCCATGAGCGCTCACAGAGGGACCACACACGGCCCAAAAGGCTCCCAAGAGGTCCCAAGAGAGCTCAGAGAGGCTCCCCAAGAAGGCTTCGAGAGACTAATTTCGTCAATTTCGTATAGTTTTTCCGGATATTTGGCCGTTTCCGCTTTCTCCGCTTTCTGCACTTCACGACGGCCCCATAGGCCCCCAAAACCGCCCAAAGGAGGCACAAGAGGTCCCCACGACAGCCCCAGGACGGCCCAAGACGGCCTCAAGACTCTCCAACGAGCGCCCGGGACGAGCCCAGGAGGCCCCAAGACTCCCCCAACAGACGCCGAAAAGGAGGAACATGACGCACCAAGAGGCCCCCGAGAGGCCCCAGACTCTCCCCAGACGCCCCAATCAGGTCTCAAGCCCCCGAGAGGCCCAAAAAATGCCCCCAGGGATCCCCAAAACAGCCCCCAAGACGGCTCAATAACGCACCCAAGGGTCTCCCAATGCGGCCCCAGGAAGCTACAGTCATTAACATCCTTCGGAAATAGATACGCTTCCACCTCATTTGTGCCCTGGGATTCCACGACGGCAACAATGAGTCGACAAGACGTGCAAGCTCCGCGAGCCCCCCTATGAGCCCTATGGACCCTATGAGCCCTATGCGCCCTACGACCCCTGCGATCCCTATGAACCCTACGGGCCTTATGAGCCCCATGAGCCCTTTGAGCCCTACGAGCCCTATGAGCCCGATGAGCCCTACGAGTCCTATGCGCTCTATGAGCCCTATGACCCCTACGAGCCCTATGAGCCCTATGAGCCCTATGAGGAGCCCTACGAGCCCCATGAGCCCTGTGCGCCCTATGATCCTTACGATCTGTGTGAGCCCCATGAGCCCTATGAGCCTTATGAGCCGTGTCAGCCCGATGAGCCCTATGAGCCCTATGAGCCCCGTGACCCCAATGAGCCCTATGAGCCCTATGAGCCCTATGAGCCCCATGAGCCCTACGAGCCCTATGATCCCTGTGAGCCCTATGGACCCACTGAGCCATATGAGCCCTATGAGCCCTACGAGTCCTGCGAGCCCTATTAGCCCCATGAGCCCTGCAAGCACTGTGAGCCCTATGGGCCCCAAGAGCCCTATGAGCCTGATGGCCCCTATGAGCCCTACGGGCCCTATGAGCCCTATGCGCCCTACGAGCCCTACGAGCCCTATGAGCCCTATGAGCCCTATGAGCCGTACGAGCCCTGTGAGCCCCATGAGCCCTGTGAGCCCTACGAGACCTATGAGCCGAGTGAGCTCTACGAGCCCTTTGAGCCCTACGAGCCCTATGAGCCCTATGCGCCCTATGAGCCCAAGACGGCCCCAAGACAGCCCCAAGACAGCCGAAGACACGCCCAAGACAGCCAAAGAGAGTTCCAACAGGGCCGCAAGTCAGCTCTAATCCTGCGGTACCACTGCTCCCTTTCTGCATGTGCCCTCTGTGAGCTACATGAGCCACATGCTCCCCTATGCTGCTACATGACCCCCATGAACAATACGAGCCTTCTGAGCCCTAGGAGCCCTATGAGCCCAATGAGCCCTACGAGCCCTATGAGACCAATGAGCCCCATGAGTCCTACGGACCCTACGAGCCCTACAAGCCCTATGAGCCCGATGAGACCTATTACGTGGCAGCCCTGTGAGCCCTAGGAGCCTGATGAGCCCTAGGAGCCCTATGAGCCCTATGCGCTCTATGAGCCCTATGAGCCCTATGAGACCTATACGCCTCACGACCCCTATGAGCCCTGTGAGTTCTGCAAGCCCCATGAGCCCCATGAGCCCTACGATCCCTACGAGCCCTTTGAGCCCTACAAGCCCTAAGGGCCCACTGAGCCCTATGAGCCCTACGAGCCCTATGAGCCCAATACGCCCTATTACGTGCCAGCCCTATGAGCCCTATGAGCCCGATGAGCCCCATGAGCCCTATGAGCCCGATGAGCCCTATGAGCCCTATTACGCACTAGCCCTATGAGACCTGGGGGCACTGTGAGCCCTATGGGGCCGATGCGCCTGATGAGCCCTATGAGCCCTCGGAGCCTTGAGAGCCTCATGAGCCCTATGAGCACCATGAGCCCCATGGGCCCTACGAGCCATATGAGCCCTATGAGCCCTAAGAGCCCCATGCACCCTATGAGTCCTATGAGCGTTATGAGCCGTACGAGCCCTATGAGCCCCATGAGCCCTGTGGCCCCGCTGACCCCCAAGAGCCCTCTTGACACATGCGAGACCTATGAGCCCCATGAGCCCTATGAGGTATGAGCCCTATGGGCCCTACGAACCATATGCGCCCCATACGCCCTGGGGGTCCCAAGATCCCTCTGAGACCGATGAGCCCTATGAGCCCTATGAACCTCATGCGCCCAATGAGCCTTATCAGCCCCATGTACCCTATGAGCCCTATGAGGCCTATGAGCCCCATGAGCCCTACGAGCCCTATGAGCCTCATGAGCTCTATAAGCCCTATGACCCCTGCGGGCCCTGTGCACCCCATGGGCCCCATGCCGCTCAGGGCGTTCACGCGGGTGAAGCGCGCTGAGAGCCCTTTCAGACTCATGCGCCCCACGGCCCACGCTAGCCCACAGAGCATGACGAGCCCTATGAGCCCCATGGGCCCCGTCGACCCTATGAGCCCTACGACCCGGACGACCCGTCCTGAACCTGATCACCCTTCCGGGCCCAGTGGGCAAAATGACCGCCATGGGCCCCATGATCCGAGGAAGCCCCATGAGCCGACGCGGTCCACGTGGCCAAAGACCATTGGCTTCGGCGATGCCGTGGGCGCTCCGCGCCTCCGCGCCCAATAAGCTCATCAGCCCCAGAGCCCCTTCTGAATTCAAGCTCGGCTGCGGACACTGGAAACCCCATGGCCCCCAGGTGCCGCGATGCCCGACGTTTCCCATCTCCACATTCCGCCCCCGAACTTCTAAGATCCAGTCACGGCAAAGAGCCTTTCAGCACACTGACCCAAAGAACCCAATGAGTCGTATCAGCCCTATGGGCCCCGTGAGCCTCATTGCCAAATCAGACCGCGGTGCGTGCGACCACGGGTCGAGGCGAACCTCGCTGACGCCATGCGACCAAGATTTTAAAGGCGAAGCGAAGCGAGCCGGTAAAATCTTGTATATATATATATATATATATATATATATAGATTGTTGTTTTCTGCAAAAGTATCAACATGCCGAGCGCGCCCCGGCCCAAGGAGGACCTGCCCGAGTTCCGCTCGGCCATCGGGCTGCCCGGGGGCCAGAGCTCCCCGCTCTTCCCCGAGGTCCAGGCTCGCGCCTCCGCACTCGCGCGCGCCCTGGCAGGCCTCCGGCCCGCACCCGCCCCGCGCCTTCTCGGTGCTGCCCCCCCCGCCCTTCCTCCCGGGGGCGGCAACGAGCGGGGTGAGGACCCTGGGGCGGTGTGCGAGGCCCCCAGAGCCGTGTGGTGGCGGGCCGCGTGACGCCCTCAGAACCCTGGACGACCTCACCGGGCGGTCCGTCACCGCACGGTTTTGGGGACCTCGGAGGCCCCAGTCGCCCGAGACGTCCTCGGAGAACGGCCCGACTCCCAAAATCGTGCGGTGGCCCCGGAGCCCCTCTGACACACCACCCGGCGTGGTCACCACACAGCTTGGGGACCCCCGAGGGGTGTGGCCATCACTGCCGGCGCCATCGTGTCGTCCAGGCTTCATGGCCCTGTGCCTCCGCGCGCGCACCGCTGGCGGCACGATCACGTCGTTGTCCGCCGCCTGCAGCCGAGGGTCCTCAAGTGGATCCTCCTGCGGACGCTTCGGCGCCGCCCGGTCCGGTGCCGTAGGCATCTGGTGGTCCGCCCTTCTCTTGGCTGCTAGCCGCTCCTCTGCCGGCCTTGGCGTCGGCAGCAACGGATGGGAGTCGTGCATGCCCTCGAAATGCTGTCTCCAGGGTGCTTTCACGTGCGTAGTAGCGTCTGGTAATCCACGAGAAGGCGCCAGTTTGGCGTCGATCGCCGTCGATGTATCGTCGATCAGCATCGACTAGCGTCGGCCAGCGTCTTTTAGCGTCGATTCGCAAGAGCCAGCAAGATGGCACGGGAGGCTCCCATGAGCTGCCACAAAACCTGGCGGTCCCTTTGCCCCCCCCCCTGGCAGCCCTCTTCGCGCTTTCTCGTTGCCTCTCCCCAGCCCTCCTTGGGGCGGCGAGGAGCGGGGTGGGGACCTGCAGGGATCTATCCCTCCCAGATGGGCGACGGCAGAAGACGGGGCCGACTGTGCCAGGATTCGCGCGCAAGCGACCCGTGTGAGGTCGCGCGTAAGTGCCCTCGTTTCCAACGTGGCGCGCTGCGCCTTTGCCTCGCCAATGCCACCGGGCAAGGTCGCTGTGGCATCTCGCGAAAGATCCGCGTCTTGTCGTCGCCCAGATAGGGTCAGAGTAGACGGGACCGAAAGTCGCCGACGCATCGGCGATTCGGCTCGATGTGGAGCCCTATTTCATCCACGCCGGCATCGCCAATGCATCGCCAACGTCACGGTTGCACCGGCGACGCATTGGCGATGCGGCGCGACCCTCCGCTCCCGTCCACTCGGACCCCACGCGGGAGGCCTCGAAGGGAGGGGGTGGATGGCATGGCCGGCGCCATCGAATCTCCCGGGTGTCTTGGCCCGCTCTTCCTTCCAATGGCCCCCCGCGCCCGCGCACATGCCTTGGGCCGGGATGCGCGAACCCCCCCCCCTCTCCCCGGCCCCTCTCTTCGGCGCGCCCGGTCCTCACGTGACGGAAGCACTCAGACATCTGGCGGCTCGAGACCACCGACGGCTTTTGTCGAGTCATCGAAGACGCCCATGGCGAATCACCGCCGCCCCTCGCCTTTCAGGAGACGTCTCTATGGCCCAATGTGTTGGCAATGTTTTGCCACGCTGTTGGACCATGTGTTCCCCCCAGCCGTTGTGGAATCCCTTCGGGGAACACGTGATGGAGGGAGAGGGGGATGAGGAGAGGGAGGAAAAAGGAGGGTGAGGAGAAGGATGAGGAGATCTCTTGGGAGCGCCTCTTGGACGCCTCTTGGGGGCCTTATTGGGCCTCTTGGGGGCCTTCGGGGGCTTCTTGGGGGGGGCTCTTTGGCCGCCTTACGGCGTTCCTGGCCCGCCTCACGCCGTCGGAAGCCGTCTTGGTCTTGGGAGCCTTTCTGGGCCGTCTGTGGGCCCTCTTCGGGCGCTTCAGGGTCGTCTTGACGGCCATCCTGGGAGTCTTGGAGGCCTCTTGGGCCGTCTTTGGGCCCTTTGGGAGGGCCTCCTGGGCCGTACTGGGTCCATCTTGGAGGCCTCTTGGGCGATCGTTGGGCAATATTGGGGGCGTCTTGGGTCGTTTTGGGCGGTCGGAAGAACGTTTTGAAGCGAATGCCCAAATCCTGCCAAAAACCCGAGGACAAACAATGACTTTGGCCTCTTCGGACCTTCCCAGAGAACCTCGTAGAGACCTCTTGGGCCGTCTTAGAGGCCTCTTGGGGGCCTCTTGGGCCGTCTTGGGCTATCTTGAGGGCATCTTGGGCGCATCCTGGGCCTTCTTAGATAAATCTTGGAGCCATGTTGGATTATCTTGGGGCCATCTTGGCCGTCTTGGAAGAATATTGGAGGCCATCTTGGGCCATCTTGGCCGTATCGGAGGCACATTTGGACCATATTAAAACGAAATTATCCCAGTGCGACCCTACCTAGGAGTTGGAGCCCCTAGTAAAGCAGCATAAGCTAAGCAAAGCTAAGCTAAGATGAGAAAAGCTAAGCTAAGCTAAGCTAAGCTAAGCGAAGGTAAGCTAAGCTAAGCTAGGTAAGGCTAAGCTGAACTAAGCTAAGCTAAGTTGAGATAAGCTACGCTAAGCTAAGCTAAGCTAAGATGAGCTAAGCTAAGATGGGCTAAGCTAAGCTAAGATGAGATAAGCTAAACTATGCTAAACTAAGTTAAGCTAAGTTGGGCTAAGATAAGATCAGCAAGGCTAAGATAATATAAGCCGAGCTAAGCTAAGGTAAGCTAAGGTCAGGTAAGCTAAGGTAAGCTAAGCTAAGCTAAGATGATAAGCCAAGCTAAGCTAAGTTAAGCTAAGCTAGGCTAAGCTAGGCTAAGCTAAGCTAAGCTAAGCTAAGCTAAGCTAGCCCTCTAGGCAGAGCCTGGGTAGGGAACCCCGGTTGCCTGGGGAACCGCGGGGCGGATCCTGGGGGAACCGCCCGGGGCGGTTCCCACTGCCCGGCCCTTTTAAGACACAGGGTAAGAACCCCTTCTAGGCAGAGCCTAGGTAGGGAACATACATTGACCAGTACATATTGAGGAGCGCTGGGCCGAAGCCTCTCGGGGAGTTGTTTAGAACAAAACCAAAGACCACCCCGACGTCCAGCACACCAGGCACCCCCGTGTCAAGACCACAGGGGGCGGCGGATGACGGAAAGCGCGCGTAGCGTCGTGATCTGTCCGTTGGGCGAAATATCAAGGGGAAGTGTGAGGTGGTTGGCAGGACCCGTCCCAGATGACTCAAATCGCGCGTAGCGTCGCGATCCGTGGGTCGGGAGAAATAACAAGGGGGAGCGTGAGGGGGTTGGCCTCGGCGGCCCCAGATGACGGAAAATGCGCGCAGCGTGGCTATCCGTCACAGACGCTTTGGACGAACTGGTCGCCACCGAAAGTCTGCTTCCGGTCGCGCGTTGCGGGAAGGGGGGAGCCGTCGATCACCACCCACCAAACCACCCCAACACAACCCGAAGGCTCAGATTTACCCTCGATTTCCAGTGGGGGGGGTCGGGAAACATCGACAAAAACACATGCGGAACCCTTACCCCCCCCCAACCCGAAATTCGGGTCTTCGGGTTGGGTTGGGGTGGTCTGGTAGGTAGTCAGCCGACGTCCTCGAGGTCCCCGCTCGGACCCAGACGGGCCGTCTCCTCGGGGGACCGACGCTCTGCCCCCCCTGGTCGCGACCGAAAGTTGGCGCGAGCGACACATGTATAGGTCGCGGAGGAGCTGGAGCTCCAGGATCCCGGCTCGCTACTCTGCCTGGCATCGCTCGGACGTGTGCATGTTTCCTTCAGCGAGGACCATCGAGGAGCATCCTTGATCATTTGGCGAAAAACCCACGCACGGAACCGAAAAAAAACACAGGGAATGGACGTCCGAGCGATGGCCAGTCTGGGTTTCCCCATGAGCGTTGGGGGTACCCCCCCGACGGGGGTCAACTTCGCCTCGTCGTTGCGCCACAACGGCGGTCGGAGCGCCTTCGTCGCGGGGTGGCTGCCCGCGACGGGGGTCGATGTGGGGCTGTCGGCAGGGGTGACGCCCCTCTCCTCCTCCTCCTCCTCCAGCTCTTCCTCCTCCTCCTCCTCCTCCTCCTCCTCCTCCTCCTCCGTAGCCATTGTGGCGCAAGCGGATGCTGCTGTATTGCCCCTGTGTTCTTCTTTTCTTCTGATGTCGTCGCCAATGGATACTCGCGAATTGGTCTCTGCTCTTCGCACTCGGCTGCTGCGGGGCCTGGCAAGCGCCCATGGGACGCATTTCCAAGGTTTATCTGCGGCAGCTCGTGCATCACCTGACCTGTCGCCCAAGTTACGCAACAAGATTATCAAGATCGATTTTGCATACCATTTGTGCGAGCATATCACACAACAGAGTATCGCAGATTTCATCGTGGAAGTTTTTGGTCCCGAGCAGAGTTCTGTGCATGACTTTCTCATTGGGCCATCTGTGGCGGCTCCGCGGTATCGACCTCGCCCGCCAGCTGCTGGTCTGGACCCGACGGCCATTGATTTTGTACCACAGGCGTTGTCTTGGAATGGCAGCGCCCGTCCCTCTGCTCAGCCGGCGTCGCATCAAGCCACTTGGTCTGTCCCCGAGGCTTTGGCGTCTGCTCAAACTGTGTATGATTCACAACTTCTCGCGTATTCTAACCTGGTCGCCGACCAGAATCACACGATCGCCAAGCTCCAAGGGATGCTGGACAAACTCGGGGAAGCGCCTCATGCTACAGTGTCTTCTGAAGAATGTGCTGCTGCCCCTGCGAAGGTGGTGCCGTGCGGTACTGAGGATGGGAGTGCCGAGAGCAGTCCCTCTGCCGCCTCCTCTGGATCAGACGCGGTGTGGGACGAGATCGACATTGTCAGAGATGGGATTGAAGGAGTCAAAGCCCAGCTCGATGATCTTTCCTGCCGCTTTGATGGCAGACTCAAAGCTACGGTCACGGAGCTCTCCAATTTTGTTGTCAAGACTGTTCGAGAGGCCGTCCCTGCAGCTCTCAAAGCTCAGAATGAGCCTATCCTGAACACCTTGGACCTGCTGGCGACGCAGCTTGCCGACCCGCTCCAGAAGATCGATGTGCTCCAGACCCAAGTTGCTGAGCTGGATGCTTTGGTCAAAGGCACTCGCCGTATGGCGCCCGCTGCTGCTGGCCCTCGGCCTTCTGATGATAGCACTGCGGATTTGGTGTGCAAATATGGACGGCGCTGCCACCGCTTGGACTGCGTCTTTCTTCATCCTGAGGGCCGCCTTATCGAGGACACCCAAGAGACCGCCTGGCCGGCCCCCGCTCCTCGCGAGCGGAGCGTGCCACGTGCGGCAAGTGCTGAAGCCCCTCGGCATGCTAGCGGAGGCCCCACCAAGATGGAACCACCTACGTCGCCTATCGACTACGGCCGCTTCGAAGATATAGTGCTGGAGGATGCCTTGGAGGAGTTCCTCACCATGCGTGGCCCCTCGCCTGCAGAGTGGCCTGGCGGGCACATGCTGTCGAGTTTGCCTCCTGAACCAGATGTTGACTGAGGCTTAGGACTGGGCTCTCTGCTGATGGTGGAGCGCCTGCCGCTCTTCGTGGTTCTTGCCATCGGCGGCTTCTGGTTGCAGTCGTGCGCCGCCCTTGTCGCCGCCGCCGCGACGGCGCTCCCGTGTAAGACGTTTATTCTTAAGGCTTCCGCCTTCACTAAGCCATCCTCTCGGATCGCGGATCTTCTGTGGTTCGGGTGTCGTGGATTATGGGACTCTTTCTTTACGCTCGTCTCCTCCTCCTCCTCCTCCTCCTCCTCCTCCTCCTCCTCCTCCTCTCCTCCTCCTCCTCCTCTCCTCCCCTCCCTCCCTCCTCCCTCCTCCTCCTCTCCTCCCTCCTCTCTCTCCCTCCTCCCCTTCCTCCTCCTCCTCCTCCTCCTCCTCCTCCTCCTCCTCCTCCTCCTCCTCCTCCTCCTCCTCCTCCTCCGCCCCCCCGCCCCCCCCGAGATCCCGGCTCGCTAGGGTCTGGGCGCCCCGCGCCAGGCCGCGAACGGCGGAAGGTTGAAGCTGGCGATCGGGCAGGGGAGCGACCCGGACACGGCGGAGAACTCGCTGGCCCCAAGTGGGGGGACGGGGAGGAGGACGACGGGACAAGGAGAAGGAGGAGGAGGAGGATGAGGAGGAGGAGGAAGAGGAGGAGGAGGAGGAGGAGGAGGAGGAGGAGGTGGAAGAGGAGGAGGAGGAGGAGGAGAAGGAGGAGGAGGAGGACGAGGGGGAAGAGGAGGAGGAGGAGGAGGAGGAGAGGAGGGAGGAGGAGGAGGAGGAGGAGGAGGAGGAGGAGGAGGGAGGAGGAGGAGGAGGAGGAGAGGCGGAGGGGAGGAGGAGGAGGAGGAGGAGGGGAGGAGGAGAAGGAGGAGGAGGAGGAGGAGGAGGAGGAGGAGGAGGAGGGGGAAAAGGAGGAGGAGGAGGAGGAGGAGGACAAGGGGGAAGGCGGAGGAGGAGAAGGAGGAGGGGAGGAGGAGGACGGAGGACGCAGGAGGAGACGGAGGAGGAGGAAGGTGAGGAGGGGATGAGGAGGGAGGAGGAAGAGGAAGAGGAGAGGGAGAGGAAGAGAGAAGAGGAAAGAGAGAGGAGGAGGAGGAGGAGGAGGAGGAGGAGGAGGAGGAGGAGGAGGAGGAGGAGGAGGAGGAGGAGGAGGAGGAGAGGCGGAGGAGGAGGAGGAGGAGGAGGAGGAAGTAGGAGGAGGAGGAGGAGGAGAAGGAGGAGGAGAGGAGGAGGAGGAGGAGGAGGAGGAGGAGGAGGAGGAGGAGGACAAGGGGGAGGCGGAGGAGGAGAGAGGAGGAGGAGGAGGAGGAGGAGGGACGCAGGAGGAGACGGAGGAGGAGGAAGGTGAGGAGGATGAGGAGGAAGAGGAAGAGGAAGAGGGAGAGGGAGGGAGAGGAAGAGGAAAAGGAAGAGAGGAAGAGGAGGAGGAGGAGGAGGAGGAGAGGAGGAGGAGAGGAGGAGAGGAGGAGGAGAGGAGGAGGAGGAGGAGGAGGAGGAGGAGGAGGAGGAGGAGGAGGAGGAGGAGGGAGAGGAGGAAGAGGAAGGGGAAGAGGAAGAGGAAGAGGAAGATGAAGAGGAGGAGGAGGAGGAGGAGGAGGAGGAGGAGGAGGAATAGGAGGAATAGGAGGATCAGGAGGATACTGATGAGAAGGAGGAGGAGGAGGAAGAGGAGGAGGAGGAGGAGGAGGAGGAGGGGGAGGAGGAGAGGAGGAGGAAGAGGAGGAGTGGACCACCTGCGACGAGGAGGATGAGGAAGGAGAGGAGGGGAGAACAGGAGAGGAGGGGGATTCTGATGGCCAGGGTAAACTCAGGATGCAGCAGCGGTGCCCCAGTACAGCCTCGACTTCCTAGACCCCTATTCGTCGCCTCGCAAGCCCCACGACCGTTTCTGATCATGATCATGGCGGGAGGCCTCCCTTTGAAAGCCGAGAGCCCTACAGACCTGCCCTTCGGGCGAGACCCCCGCGTTGAGCAGGAGCCGCCGTCCAAGCCCTTCTGGCTGCAAGTTGTCGCAGCATCGAGGGACGCGTCCAGCGAGAGCCCCAGGGGCCCAGCTGCAGAATTTCGATCGGGGGCGCACTTCGAAACGGAGTCGCCCCTCAGCAGTGCACCAGTTCATGGTCGGGGCTTGTGGCCTGGAGGTTCGAGGATGCCTCGGGCGAGAGTTCCATCTCGAACTGGAGTCGCCCTCCATTGGCAAGGGCTGACAGCTCAGCTGGGCGCCACGGCGATACACATCCTGCAAGCGAGCCCGCCCTCCTTTCCTTGCTGGACGCTGTTAGGAGCGAATGTGCGCTGCGCTACGGCGACGGCCGTATGTTGGACTAAGTGGAAAAGTGCCGCCGTCCATCCGTAGAACGGTTGGAAGCTCTCAGGTATAACTGCTGGTGCGCGCGGCGCCATGGTGGCAGACGCCTCTGAAGTTTGCCGCCCTCCACGGCCGGGCACCGTGCGGGAGGGCCGCGTGCAGGTAGGGCGAGATGTTGGATCAACGCTCAACCACGATCCAGCAATCCTGCGCAACGGGCGCTCCGTGCACCAGTCGCACAGTCTCAGGCTTCAGGATCGCTGGCGGTGAGGGAGTCTCCGGCGCCCGCCCGGCCCGCCCCAAAAAGGCACGCCGCTGGCCGACTGTGCACCGCTGCTTCCGTGTGTCTGCCCCAGTGCCCCAACAGGATCAGCACTGTGGCCCGCGCCCCCTGTCGTAACAAAGCGTGTTGGGAGCAGGAGATAGGCAGCAGGCCCGCTCAGGCGCCGGCCCACGGACCTGCAGCCAGGCCATCAACCTTCTGACTCCAGCACGACGCAGGCTCGCAAGCCCTCTTACCCAGGCTAAGGCGAACAACGAGCAGCTGCAGCTGCGCGGCACGAGACACTTGTCGAGGCAGCGATTATGCTTGCGCTGCGTTCTGAAACGGCCTCACCAGTTACTGCCCCCCCCCCCCCAGATCGGGCCCTTCCTCCTCCTCATCCCTTTCTCCTCCCACCCTCCTCCCCTCCCTCCTCGAGGCAGGGACAGGAGAAGGAGTGGGACCGACGCAAGCCTTACACAGATCCGTACCTGCCTCCTGGTCGAATCATGTCGCGGCCCGCTGAAAAGAAGCGTTCCAAAACCGCTGGTGCCCGGCACCCGCGGTCGCATCTGCAAAAGATCGGACGCGGCTACAGGACGAGGACACACAGCCGTTCCAGAGCGTTCCGGGACGCTCTGGGAAGGCCGCGGCGCCCGAGGCCGCCTCCAGGGCCGCCGGATCTCAGAGGTGCTCGGAGGTACCCTCACTCGAGCTCTTCCTCGTCCTGGCTCCGTCTCAGAAGAGCATCGCGCACGGCTGCCGTGCAGCCGGGCGGCCTGCGGCCGCGCCCCCCCGGGGCGGTCCAGGGCAGAGGTCGCCGAGTGCGGGTCGGCCGCCTGCCAGCGGCAGCCGCCCGTGGGAGCCCGGCGATGGGTCGCCAGTGACCGCTCGTGGTGGGTTTCCACTGAGGCTCCATCCATTTGGCTGCTCTGGTACGCACGTTTTGAGACGTAGCCCTTGCCGTGTTCAAGACGTCCGTGTTCAAAACGCACGTGTTCGGTCCGCGTGTTTGGCTCCGTAGCAACGCGCTGCGTGTTGCGTGTGGCGTCCCGGGGCAGCGAAGTCCATCCATCGATTGGGTTGTCAAAACATGGGTGCCTCGCGTTGGGCGGCGCGTGGACGTGCGGAGGGTGGGATTGCCTGGGCCCCATGCCCCCACCATCAAAGCGCATGGTCTCACCGAGGCGTTCGCCAGAGCGGCACAGCGTCGAGTCGTGCGCGGGACTTGTGTTCGGTTGGCAACACGAGGATCGAGGAGGTTGATCAGGAGCACGGCGCATGAGGAGGACAAGGAACACGTGTCCCACCCCATCTCGTGTGAGGTCTGGGTCTACGACTCCGACCAGTTCCCTTTCTATACAGCGGAGCTTGGCGCTTGCAGCGAAGCTGGGGGAAGGCCAGATGGACGAGTGAGCAGGAAGGGGGGGGAGAAGGGAGGAGGGAGGGACGAGGACGGCAGGGAGCAGCTGCGTGGCCCCTCGATCACTTGACGAGCGACGCCTCGTCCTTTGAGCGTGCCGTGCACGGTGCGTCGCCTCGGCGTTGATCCCCAAGCATTACTTGCACTTTGGGTTTTCTGTTTGTTTTACTTACGGTCCCGCTTATAATTACGAAACCTCCCCGCGAAAAGCTTGCCCAGCGTTTCTCAACCAACTTGCTGGAAAGCTGGCTCAGTTTCTTAAGGGGATTCGTAGCCTTGGATCGTGGAAATGAACCATGTACGTTCCGGGCTCCGAAAGCTGACCCAGCGTTTCCCTAAGAAACTCTTGAAAAGCTGGCCCAGCTTTCTGAATTGATAACTTTCTTGATCCTGTTTTTGATTGTAGTGAACTGGATGGGTCCACCGAAGTTTCTCCTGAGGCCCGCTTGGCTTCCAGTCGCCGGGCGTCCCTGGGCGCCCAGGTGGGTCTGCCGAAGCTGATTCGCCGGGGACCCGGCGCCTCACGGGGGCCCCCTGCGCTGGGTGGCCCCGCTGGGGTTTCGCCCGGCGCCTCGTGGGGGGGCCCATGGGCGGCCGCATACTTTGCATCGCATGGCTTGCGCCACAGACCTTACGCCACACAGACTGCACTACATCGTTTGCACCACGTAGCTTGCACCACGTGTCTTTCACCCTACACCCTACACCGCCAAGGCCTGTAGCAAGCGTGCACCACATGAGGCCCTGCAATCCAGAACAAGCCCCTGCTCAGGGGCAGTGAGAGTGATCCCCACCATTTCAGACCAAGACCCAGCATGGCAGTAGCGTGCAGATCACCCTCACGCCGCCGCTCGATCTGCAAAGTGAGCACCACCGATCCAAGACAAGGCCTTGCCCAGGGGCAGTACAACTGACCACCACCATTCCATTCAGTCAACCTGATCGCCACCATTCCAAATGGTGTTGTGATTTCTGGCCGGTGGTTGTGATCAGAAAGAGCGTGTTCTACCGCTGCTGGCGGAAAGCCGGGGGGGTCACTACCGGTTCGAACCCCTCCCCCCCCCCCTCCGGAAAACCGGGGGGTGTCACTACCTGTTCGAACCCCTCCCCCCCCCCCCCAGTTCATCATGAAAAGGGGGGGGGTCACTACCGGTTCGAACCCCCCCCCCCACCCCTCGAAAACCGGGGGGGGTCACTACCGGTTCGAACCCCCCTTCCCCCCCCCCCCTCGAAAACCGAATGGGGGTGCGGACAGTGGTAGGGACAGTTGTGAGGGAACAGCGGGACAGTGGTGGGGACAGTGGGACAGTGGGACAGTGGTGGGGACGGTAGTGGTGGGGACAGTGGTGGGGACAATGGTGGGAACAGGGGGGACAGTGGACAGTGGTGGGGACGGTGGTGGTGGGGACAGTGGTGTGGGGACAGTGGGAATGAGGTGGAAACAGTGGGACAGTGGAGGGTACAATGGTGGTGGGGACAGTGGTGAAGGCGGTGGCGAGGACGGCGGTGGGACAATGGGACAGAGGTACAGTGGGGACAGTGGTGGGGACAGTGGGGACAGTGGTGGGAACAGTGGGACAGCTCAGTGGGACAGCGGAGGAGTCAGTGGGACAGTGGGGACAGTGGGGATAGTCGGGCAGTGGTTGGGGCCGTGGAGACAGTGGGGAGAGTGGAACCGTGGTGGGAACAGTGGTGGGGACAGTGGGGACAGTGCGACAGTGGTGGGGGGCACTGGTGGGGACAGTAGGGACGGTGGTGGAACCAGTGGGGACAGTGGTGGTGAGGACAGTGGTGCTGGGAACAACAGTGGGGGATGTGATGCGGACGGTGGTAGGGACCGGGAGTCGTTTGCTGGCGGTGCGTGGGGGGGGGGGTCGAACCGGTAGTGACCCCCCTCCGGTTTTCGAGGGGGGGGGGGGGGGTTCGAACCGGTAGTGACCCCCCCGGTTTTCCAGATCCGGAGGGGGGGGGGGGGGGAGGGGTTCGAACCGGTAGTGACCTCCCCCGGTTTTCGAGGGGGAGGGGAGGGGGGGGGGTCAAGGGAGGGGGGGTTTTTGCCGGGGGAGGAGGGGGTGGGGGGTTCAGCAGGGGGGGGGGGGGGGGGGGGGGGGGGGGGGGGGGGGGGGGGGGGCGACCCCCGGGTTCCGGAGGAAAAGGTTGGCAATTTTCCATAGTAAAGCGGCGGTGGATCACGCTCTCTCTGTGATCAGTATGTTTTGGTCCTTGGGCAGGGCCTTGCCCTGGAAGCTGCCCCTTCCAATACCGGATGTACTGGCCTATCCGCGGTGTTAGGCCGATGGCCTGGATCAGTGTGGCATTGCCTCTGGGCAGGCTCTGGTCCAGAAAGGTGGTGGTCAGTCTGTCACTGTCCTTGTGTTTGGCTTTGCTCTGGCATGATGGCGGTCAGACTGTTATTGTCCTTGTGCTGGCGCGCCGCCGCCCAGGGGCCCAGGGGCTCGCGCCCGGGCCCTGCGGCTCATCTACGGGCGCGGGCCCGGTCGAAGGCGGAGCCGAGGCGCCAATGGCGCAGCGGCGCGTGCTGGCGCTGGAGGGTGCGGTGCAGCGGCGCGGGCTGGGATGTTGCGGAGGAAAAGAATCGGGTATAGCCAGGACCCCAGGTAAGGGGACCCGGTTAGTAGTAGGGCCCTGGAGCCCCTAAATTTGCCAGAGTCACTAAACCAGGTCTGCCGTAGCTGGTGTTTTTTCGGGTGACGGCAGTTCCGTTAGTGGAACGGGCGGGGGGGGCGTCCCCCAGTACACATCGCTAAACCAGGTCCCACTAAACCTAGTTCTGCCAACGCCCGAAAGAAGGTGCGGAGGCGATGTGCCGCACCGCCCGTTGTCGCAAGGACTGGCGCGGCGCTTGCTTCACGCTTCTGTGGGGGGCGTGTTCTTTGGCAACCACGCTGCCCGCTCACGCCGCCCGGCCCGCCCGGGCGGCGACCGTCCAGATCGCCACAGGGCGCAGCAGTCAGCACAGCTTTGCCCCAGGGCGCTCGGCACGTGAGCGCCGTGGCCCCTCTCTCGTCCTGACGCCTTTCTCCTCCCTTCCCTCCTCCTCCGCGGAGTCGCGAGCTGTATTTGCCGATGCTTGGCTTCGCTGCTGAGACGGCGACGCGCGCTACGCTCGGTCGAGATGCTGGGGCCCCCGCCTGCTTCTGCTGCTGCTGCTGCTGCTGCTGCTGGTCTGGGTGTGGTGGGTTCTGGTCCTCCTCCCTCTCCCTCCCCTCTTCCTCCTCTCCTGTCGCCCCGCTCCCGCGGTGGTCCTCGTCTTGCTGCTGCTAGGCATTGGCATGGTATCGTCCTGATGTTCCCGTCGATGTCACGTCTTATGTAAGTTGCCTCTTTGGCGGCGTGCAGCCGCAGCGGCATGCACCGAGGCCCGACAGATTATCGAATCGCTTCGCTCATTCGGCCGGCCCATATCGTCTCGCCGCTGTCGTTCGTCTGGGTGTTGTTGTCAATGTTGTGCCACTGGGCGGCTGGCATTGTCTCGTCGAGGCGGGGCATGGTGAGCGTCGCGGGTGAAGCAGTTACCGTGGAATTGCTTCCTGCGGGTCCGTCGTTGACCCCCGCGGTGTTGTCTTGGCAGTCGTGGGTTGTCAGGGGGGGGGTAGGTGCTTCGTTTGGGGCATTTTGGGGCCAAACGTGGTCGTGAACAAGACACCTCTCTGAGTGCTTCTTCGGAGTCTCTTGGGAGGCCTCTCGGGGGCCTCGTGGCGGTAATTGTGGGTGCTTCTCGGGCCTCTTGGGGCCTCTTAGGGGCTTCTTGGGGGCTTCGTGGGGCCTCCTGGGGGGCCTCTCGGGGCGGAGGGCTCGAAAGGACACCCAGGAGGCCCCAGGAGCCTTCGTCTGGACCCCCTCTTGGAGCCGTTTTGGGGGCCTCTTGGGCTGGGGGCTCCTGGTGTTGTTTTGCAGCATCCGTTTGAATACCTGGGACTGCCGAGCGTTTGCCAGGGGAGCTTCGGCCACGTTCGCGGAACCGCCTGTCTAGCTTTGGGCGCTTGGCGTTTGTCCGCCCGCTTTTCCGCTCCTCATCCTCCCCCCGTCCTTCTCTTCCTGCGGATGCCGAAGCGTGCAGTCCTGCGCTGGTGTCCTGAAGTGGCCCGCATATCTCGTACGTTCGGCGCGGTGGTTGTAGGGTAATCCATGGCTGCTGGCTGCCGCCGCAGTGCGCTCATTGCTTATGCCTGCCTGCTCTGCCCCTCCTCTTCTTGCCCTCCTTCCCCTTTATTTCTTGCTGTTCCTCCGTGGGCATTTGATGCTCGTGCTACGGTGGCCTGGCGGCGGGCGTTGGGCACAGCATCATTGAGCAATATTGAGCATGGACGAGTTTGGTGAAAAGGCTACATTGTTTACACCACGCAGCTTGCACCACATGGACTGATTGCGCCGCATAGCCTGCACCACTTTGCTTGCGACACGCGACTTGCCCCCGCATAGCGTGCGTATCATAGCTTGCATCCCAATGTGTTGCACCACGCAGCTTGTACCGCATAGCTTTAACCGCATAGCTAGCACAACATACTGCAACACATAGTTTGTCCCACATTAATGCCACCCTGTACGTCACACATCCACAGTGCAATATCTTATTGCTGTGGAGTCCACGCTGACAAGCATTGCTTGCTCGATGCTGTAACCCAGTTGCCTTCGGTGTATTCCAGCTCGCAGTCGCTCGTCCTGTTCGCAATTCAGGCATGGCTTTCCCGTCGTTCTGCCGTTCGCTAGCGCGCAGCATCGGCAGGCATGACCAGGCACATATGGCGCTCTTCTAACACATGCCCGAGACCGTGCGTTTCACTGGCCCCCCCATGACGCCTGCAGCAGGGAGTCTATTCAAGGCCCCGTGGCTGTGCCAACCGAGCGTCACGTTTCCTCTGCAGGCTTCCCGGTGTACGATCGCCCCCCCCCTCCCCCATGGTGTAAGGCGCTTTCCCAAGCTCTTGCACGCCTCATGGGTTCCCTTGTGGTCCCGCTTTGACCTCACAGCGCTCCTCCGTCATTCCCGTGGCCGTGGCACGCGCCAGGAGGTGTACCATCAATTCCACGACGACTTCGAGGAGAGCTTCCCGTCGGACTACAAATCCATCAAGGAGGCGGCCCCGACTCCACTTGGATCTGCTCCGCGCTACTCGAAGCACGCGCTTTGCTTTTTATTCTTTGTCATTCCTTCGGTAGCAGATCATGGGAGCTGTGTGTATCCTAGCAGTCCCGTCTGTAGAGTTCGCTAGCGTGCGCTAGTGCCTGGTCATCGGTGAGATGGCGCCGACTTAGCGTCGATTCGCCGCGATGTAGTGTCGATTAGCGTCGACCAGCGTCGATGCGCAAGGAGTCAATCAGATGGCATGGGAGGCTTCCATGATTTACAGCAGAGCATGGCATCTCCATCTATCTCCATCTTGCTCGGCCAGTTCGGACTCCGCCTCCGAGCCTTTTCGAGCGTGCTGCTAGAATGCCGAGGGACTCCTTGTGGTACTTCCTGCTCGCGCGCCGCCTCTTCCAGCGTTAGAGCCGGGCTGGATTATCGACAGCCCCAAGGGCCCAGCCAGTAGGAAGGGGGTGCAGGTTCGAGGTTCTGGCTTCGAGCATTGTTTATACTGTTCTGCCTCCGGGGGTCGCTTTCGAGCCCCAGAACGTTCAGAAACGGATCAGGGGCGAAAAACTGCACCAAATGGACCTCGGGAGGGGTCTGGGGATTGATGTTGTGCGGATTTGGCCTGATCCGTTTTCCTGGCCGATTTTCTGCGGTCCCAACCAGTTCAGACCCCCAGCCGCCTACAATCCAGAGCTCTGGTTACCCACACCTGCATTTACAAGGAACTGACAAATGATCGCGATCCCCTGGGCGAGCTTCACCCGGTCACCTGAGACATGCGACATGCCGCTCGGGATTCTTCGCGTGGCTCTCGCCCAGTTCCTCCCAGGCACCGCCAGCCACGGTTGACGTTCGTAGCGATTCGCGAGCGCATGACAGGTGAGAGTGTAGTCTTAGCAGGGCACGCAGAAAAGGGGTGGCGCGAGGTGGGCGTCACTCGAAGAAGGCAGGGGGGCTCCTTAGAAGGTCTCCTGCCTTCAACGAGGCCTTCTTAAAAGCCTGCGGCCACCTGGAAGAAGCCCCCTGCACTCCCCCAAGGCCGCCCTC
>CAUYUJ010019726.1:257110-264610 GCA_963575745.1 Prorocentrum cordatum
GACTTTCAAACTTTCACACGTTGACTTGAGAGCGACCGAGAAAGCGACGCCCATCGCTCTGGTCACATGCTCTGTCCTTTCCCTCCACTCGTCCTCAGTGCCATTTCCGTCTATTCCCTCCCTCTCCTTCTCCACATGCCCGTCCTCTTTCTCATTCTCCTTCTGCCGCATTCTCGAGGCCATAGTGCCACATCCGTGCATCTCTTTTCTCGGACCACAGCCACCTCCTCCCGTTCACGTCATGCTTCGGTGTCTACTTCACTGCAGTTAGACTGGCAGCAAACCGAAAGCGGCATCAGCAACCATTGGCAGCACCCAGCTTTGTTTGTAGCAAACGGTCTTTGCGGCGCCACCAGCCACACTGGTGCAGCTCCTGGGTGTCTTGATTCTCGGCTCCCTGCGACGCTGCGATTGAGGAAGAGGCCACGGGGAAGCGCACGTGCGTTTCGTTTCAGTTCTCCCGGTGCAAAGACGACGGTAGCGTTCCCGATTGGGCTAGGACGAGGATAAATCCGTTCCAGACTGTTCCGGAACGATCTCAGAGCGTTCCGGAACGCTCTGAGAAGGCCGTGGCGCCCGAGACATCCTCCAGAGCCGCAGGATGTTAGATATTATCGACTTATTCTCCCCCGATCTTATCCTCGTCTTGGCTTCGTCTCAGATGCTGGGCTGGTCGTTCGGTTCGTTCGGCTTCAGCTTGTCTCGAAGTGCGTTGTGCTGCTGGTGTGCTTCCTGAATCGGCAGGGTATGGCTCCAGCACGTCAGGCGACTTGCTTACTGCAAATGCGGCAGAGACTTCTCTGTGTGTGAGTAGCGGCAGGAGCTCCCTCGCGAAGACAACTTCAACCTGGCAGGCTGCATTCTCGCTGCCGCTTTATTCGATCTGCTTTTTCGTGTCGTGCCAATTGCAATGAAATTGTGGATGCTCCCGTATTTGACCGACCGCCTTGAGGGGGTCGTGTTTTCTTTGTTGTCTGATAATTTCTGGGAGCATGTGAGATTGTTGGCTTAGGGCAAGGGGCTCTGACCTTCTCAACCAACGGCCGTGTGATCGCGGCAAGTACAGAACGCCAGTGCGTTTGCCACGTCCTTCCATGAAATTGCAGATGTCCCATTTACATGTCATCTGGCCATTGCATGCTCATGCAACTCCATGTGCTCGCCTGGTAGGCCCAGGTGAAACCGAGTAGTGTTGGGATGCAGCCTAGCACTCCAGCCGTTTAGACCATATAGCATGCATCGGGCACTGGGAGTTGGGAATCTGTGTTGAGGGATACGGTCAGGAACTCTGGTCTGCACGCACGAAATGGTTACTGAAAGAATAGGTACAATGCCCAACAGAGGATTTTGTTCATTTTGAACAGGGCTCGCTGTCCACGCCTCCGCGGCCTGTGTCCATTCGAGACAGGGGGCCGCCTGCCCAACAGCGGCCGCTGTTGGTTTGGGACAACATTTGCTGTTGGGCATTGTACCCATTCTTTCGGTACCCATTTCGGGCGTCCAAATCTGGCTGCGGCGCGATACCGCATCCCTGTCAACGTCGCAAGCATCTCCCAGCCCCCCGCCCCGCGGAGCGGAGCGACACGCCATCCACTCGCAAAGCAAGGCGTGCCGCGGGGGCCGACGCCGCGACGCCCTATCCAAAACTACCCGACCGTAATTGCCTCAAAGGCGGGCGCGTTCATAAGTTGCGGAAGACTCCTTGGCCTCCTCGTCCTCCTCCTCCTCCTCCTCCTCCTCCTCCTCCTCCTCCCCTTTGACTCCTTTTGACTCCTCTGGCCTGCGGCCGGCGCAGGGAGGGGTACTCATTGCTTTTGAGCCCTGTCTGACCGTGGACCCACAGCATAGCATAGGCTGTTGGCGTAGTAGCTGCCGTAGTGCCTGGGTATGATGTGGTCGCCGCGGGAAGGGGGAAAACAAAAAATGCGGAAGACTTCGAAAGAAGGAAAGCGTTTGCAGGCGATTGTCTTAACAGAGAGGGTGCCAGTTGCCAAGTTCACGCAGGATTGTCGTCCTCGTTGTGGCATCTGTTTAATGTTGTTTCTCCCTCTTCCTTGTCCTGTCAGATGCCACTTTGACGGATCGTTCGTTCTGTTGGTGTCATTGGCAATTCTTGATGTCCCGCTTATCTCTTTGTTTTCCCTTAGTGTGCACCGTGCTTCATCCGCTTCTTCTTTTCACCAGTTGGGCTCAGCCGTAGGGGCCCTGGCTCATGTTGTGCAAAGGGGCCAGCGGTGACATGGGAACAAACCAGATTTTTCTTTGTGGATCTCTGCGGCTTCATTTTGTGTCCTTGCTCGCGTACGTGCCTCGTCACGCCTGGCTTTCACAGGTCTGTTCAATTCCAGTGTGCATCTTGCATTTGGCTTGCTTCAGGCTTGGTTTTAACTCGCCTGTGTTTTGCCGCGTAGGTTGCCTTCGGTTTGTGTATATTCGGATTGTCTTAGCTAGCCTCTCGCCTGCCTTGGACTTGATTTCCGCAGGCTTCGATCTTGCCCTTAGTTCGCCTCCACTTGTCTCCACTTGCGTGCAACACAATATGTTCTTATGTTGCATCGAATCCTTACCTTATCATTGCATGTTGCTTGGCTTCGGCTTGGATTGGCTATTTTGGAGTTGCCAGTTCGCGATGTGTCTGATCGTTTGGGGTTGCTGTTATGTATCTTGAAATTTTCGTATAGCGTGCATTTCTTTTCCGTTGCCTTGCCTCTGGGGTGCTTTTGTATTCATCTGATGGTGCATGCGCATATGTGAATTTCGCTTGCCTTTGGACTGCTTGGATGTCTCGGAGCCGCTAATCCGAAGTGCGGGCCCTGAAATGGGAATTGTGCTTGGTTTGTCGCTAACTCGACGTCGTCTCATTTGTTTGGCTTGGGTATCATTGTCTACCTACCAGCCAACTTTCCCGTCTGATTTGCTATTCTGTATGTGCGCACCGATCTGTGCATGGCTCAATCAGGAACGCCTGGACAAGGCCAGGTGAGCAATATGGTAGGGTACGCCTTGCAGCCCAAGTTTACATCTGCGCACGGCTTCATGCATGGCTCAATCAAGAAGGCACGAGCAAGGCCAGGGAAGCAATATCCAGCGCCACGCCGTGCATTCCCACTGATTTCGAGCCTGGCCAGGGCCGCTACGATTCAACCTGAGACTTGTTGCCCTTTGGCACAGGTCCACCGTGGCTTCTGGCTGGCATGGGATGTCGCATTTAAACACGAGGGTGCCCTACAGCCATTAGGATCTGTGCATCAAAATTGATGGGGCGGATGTCTTGTCTCTGCTTGTTCGACAAAAATTGTTTGATCGCTGCGTGACGGCCTTGCCGGAAGGCTTCGGCGACATGTTCAACGCGTTTTCCCCGAAGACCGCGTTGCCGGCAAAGATGATGCGGAACCCGGCCAATGCTAGGGGAACGAAACATTACATAAACATAAAAATTCGGAGGTCCGCGCGGATTTCTCGGATCGGCGCTGGGGCCCCCCGGCGGCGCCTCTGGCGCCGCCCCTGGCGCGCTCCGCGCGCCAGGGAGGGGGGTCCAGTGCCGATCCGAGAAATCCGCGCGGACCTCCGAGTTTTTATGTTTATGTCACTTTTTGTTCCCTTAAATGCCCCTGAGGTTGCGGCAGGCGCAGCGCTTCGGAAGTAATACAAGCCCCTCATATTGTTGGCGCAGACGGGATGGACCGATGGCATTGCACAAGGGTTAAGGGTTCAGCGGAAAGAGTTAAGTCGGGCCTGTCCTTCTACAGGGGGAATATTCAAAAATAGTCAAAAATAGCCAGGGGATTTGTTTTAAGTTTGTTTTGGCCATTTTGACATATTTTGTGGGTATTTTTCATTTTTCGTCGAAAACCCCCCTGTAGGGGGACACGCCCGACTTAAGGAAAGAGTTACCGTGCATGGTGGGGAGCCTGATTCGCAGTGTATGGAGCGCTTTCGCGGTAGCGTTGTGTTCCAGTTGTCGACGTGGGATTGGCAGGACGTGTCTCTCGCATGCGGAGCTCCCGAGTTGCCTGGTCGTGTTTTCAGCCAGTCGTTTGGTGAGGCCCCGTCTTCCAAGCCACGTGTCACCTCACACATCCTTTTTCTCACATCCCCTACTCTGTTTGATCGATCAGAGCTCCTGCGTGAGATATATATATATATACATATATATACACATATATACACACATGTATTTATAACATCCTTGGCGAGCTCACTGCTTCGATCGGCAAAGCTTCACATTTGGATGCAGTCGTGCGTGCCCTGGTTGATCTCTGACAGGCCCCACCCCGATGGGTTGACGCTGCGCGTCGTGTCTCGTTGTGCATTTTGACGCGCGGCGCTGCGAAGCGCGACGAACCGCACGTGACACAGATCGCCGCAATCTTTCGGGGAACGCATCTAAACAGAAATTTTAGAGGTCCGCGCTGATTTCGTGGATCGGCGCTGCACCCCCCTTGTGGCGCCTCTGGCGCTGCCCCTGGCGCGCGCAACGACCAAGAAGTCCTCGCGGACCTCCAGATGTGTAGGTTTGTGCCATCACGTGTTCCCTGAGTCTTGGCCAGCGTGGTCGCCGCCGCCCCCCGACGGGTCAGTGTTTCGCGGGATGTCTCGCTCTGGGCCTTGACGCGCGGCGCCGCGAAGCACGACGAGCCGCACGTGACACTGCTCGCTGCCATCCGCCACCCCGCGAGCGTGGTCGTCGCTGCCCGGCGTCGCACCCCGGCGCTCTTCCGGGCTCGCGGCTCGCGCGCAGGCAGCGGCTCTGGGAGCGCTCTTCGCGGCGGCCTCCTCCGCGATGCGCCGGCGGTGCCGCGGGCGCGGCGCCCGCGGCCGTGGCCCACGCGCCGCGTCCGCGTCGGCTGCGCTGCTGGGCTGCGGACAGGCGAGGGAAGGGGGAGAGGTGCTCTAGGCCCCAGGCCTCCCATTTGGGGTCGGAGGATCACGCCGCATCGCCGATGCATCGGCGATGCGGCTCGATGTGGAGCCCGATTGTCTCCACGCCGACGTCGCCGATGTATCGCCGACGTAGCCGGCGCATCGATGATGCGGCGCGACCTTCCGACCCCATCTCTTTGGACCCCATGTGGGAAGCATCTATATGGCTGTCGGCTAAGAGCGGGGAGGGATTTCGGGCTGAGGCACCCAAGAACAAAAACTGCGGCTGTCAGACCTGATGGCCGGATAGTGGGACGGGTGTTTTTTGAACCTCATTGTTCCCCAAATCCTAAGTGGGGTTCTTGTTTTCTCTGCACACCCTCCGCGCAGGATCTCTCGTCCTCCTCCCTCTCCTCTGCTCCTCTTTGCTTCCTCCTCCGCATCATCATCACCATCACCATCACTCCCCACTCATCATCATCATCATTAGCATCACCATCACCATCCCACGATCACTCACCATCATCGGCATCGAACGATCATCATCATCATCATCATCATCATCATCATCATTCATCATCATCATCATCATCATCATCATTGAGGCCATCAGGGGAGCCTCGTCTGTGAGTGAATTGGAGGAAGTCTCAGGCGGGAGCCCCCTCCCTATGGGGCCGCATCGAGCGGGTCATCGGATTCCTGTAACTGTCGTCACTTTGGGCTCCTAGGTCTGAATTTGGAGGAAGTATCAAGCGGGAGCCTCGTCTGTGAGTGAATTGTAAGGAGTCTCAGGCGGGAGCCCCCTCCCTATGGGGCCCGCAGATCATGTTACTAATCCGAACGGGTCTTCGGATTCCTGTAACTGTCGTCACTTTTGGGTTCCTCAGGTCTGAATTTGGAGAACGTATCAGGCGGGAGCCTCGTCTGTGAGTGAATTGCAAGCAAGTCTCAGGCGGGAGCCCCCTCCTTATGGGGCCCGCAGATCATGTTATTAATCCGAGCGGGTCATCGGATTCTTGTAACTGTCGTCACTTTTGGGCTCCTCAGGTTTGAATTTGGAAGAAGTATCAAGCGGGACCCTCGTCTGTGAGTGAATTGTAAGGACGCGTCAGGCGGGAGCCCCCTCCCTATGGGGCCCGCAGATCATGTTATTAATCCGAGCGGGTCATCGGATTCCTGTAACTGTCGTCACTTTTGGGCTCCTCAGGTCTGAATTTGGAGGAAGTATCAAGCGGGAGCCTCGTCTGTGAGTGAATTGCGAGCAAGTCTCAGGCGGGAGCCCCCTCCCTATGGGGCCCGCAGATCATGTTAGTAATCCGAACGGGTCATCGGATTCCTGTAACCGTCGTCACTGTTGGGCTCCTATTTGGAGGAAGTATTAAGCGGGAGCCTCGTCTGTAAGTGAATTGTGAGGACGCGTCAGGCGGGAGCCCCCTCCCTATGGGGCCCGCAGATCATGTTACTAATCCGAGCGGGTCATCGGATTCCTGTAACTGTCGTCACTTTTGGGCTCCTCAAGTTTGAATATGGAGGAAGTATCCGGCGGGAACCTCGTCTGTGAGTGAATTGTGAGGAAGTCTCAGGCGGGAGCCCCCTCCCTATGGGGCCTGCAGATCATGTTATTAATCCAAGCGGGTCATCGGGTTCCTATAACTGTCGTCACTTTTGGGCTCCTCAGGTCTGAATTTGGAGGAAGTATCAGGCGGGAGCCTCGTCTGTGAGTGAATTGCGAGGAAGTCTCAGGCGGGAGCCCCCTCCCTATGGGGCCCGCAGATCATGTTACTAATCCGAGCGGGTCATCGGATTCCTGTAACTGTCGTCACTTTTGAGCTCCTCAGGTCTGAATTTTGAAGAAGTATCAAGCGGGACCCTCTTCTGTGAGTGAATTGTGAGGACGCGTCAGGCGGGAGCCTTCCTATGGGTCCCGCAGCTCACGTGGTTCCTCCGGGTCATCCTCCGGCGCGCGCTTCCTCTGGGTCGTCCTCCGGCGCGTATCGGCTGGGACGCACGTCGTGCGCTTCCTCTGGGTCGTGTTCCGCACGAGGACGAGGAGGAGGAGGATTGCCAGGAAATGGAGGAGGGATGATGCAGGACGAGACAGGAAAGCAGGAAGAGGAAGAGGCTGAGGGGAGGAAGGACGAGGAGGAAAAGGAGGAGGAGGAATGCCCGAGGAGGCCCCAGTAGGTCCCGGAAGGCCCAGAAGGCTCCAGGAGGCCCCAAGAGGCCCCAGGAGGCCCCAGGAGGGAGTCATGAACACTATAGCGCCCGGTTCTCCGGGGGTTCTCCGGGTGTTCTCCGGGTTCTCCGGGGTCTCCGGGTTCTCCGGGTGTTCTCCGGGTTCTCCGGGTTCTCCGGGTTCTCCGCGGGGGTTCTCCGGGTTCTCCGGGTTCTCCGGGTTCTCCGGGTTCTCCGGGTTCTCCGGGTTCTCCGGGGGTTCTCCGGGTGTTCTCCGGGTTCTCCGGGTTCTCCGGGTTCTCCGCGGGGGTTCTCCGGGTTCTCCGGGTTCTCCGGGTTCTCCAGGAGGGTTCTCCGGGTTCTCCGGGTTCTCCGGGTTTTCCGGGGGTTCTCCGGGTTCTCCGGGGGTTCTCCGGGTTCTCCGGGTTCTCCGGGAGGGTTCTCCGGGTTCTCCGGGAGGGT
>CAUYUJ010019726.1:267110-277225 GCA_963575745.1 Prorocentrum cordatum
AGTGGATGATGAGGAGGAGGAGGAGGAGGAGGGGATGATGGAGGATGAAGTAGGGGAAGGTAGTAGTGGCGAGAGGGGGGGCAGAGAAGAAGGAGGGGAGGATGAGAGGAGAAGGCAAAATAGGGCAGGGGTCGCAAGGCAACGCCATAGTAGGTTGGGGCATTGGTGTAAAACGAATGAAAGCCTGTGCGCAGAGGGGACTTCAAAAGGACCAACGCCCGAAAAAAAATACCAGACTACCCACCAGGTCCGGGTGTGGTCGCTGATGTCATCAAATTATCCTTAAGGCCCGCCGTGCCCTGTATCGTATTCTCGGCTGTGGCTCACCACCGGCCTCCTCCTCCTCCTCCTCCTCCTCCTCCTCCTCCTCCGTCTCTTCCTCCTCCTCCTCCCTCCTCCTCCTCTCGTCCTCCACGTCGGGCGGTCTGTAACCTGATGGCCGCGGCCTCCTCACCCCTCTCTCGGGGGGGGCGGGCGGGGCCAAATTTGCGTGCATCAGATCCTCCCAATTGTATCCCCTTATCTCTCTTTTTCCTCTCCCCGGGGGGGGGGTTCCGCGCCCCTCCATCATCCCTCATCCCCTTCCTCCCCCTGTTTCCTCCTCCTTCTCCTGCTCCGCCTCCCCCTCCTCCTCCGACTTTGCTTGCTTACTTGCTAACTGCTGAGGACTGAGGACGCTTTCCACTAATTGGAGTCGCGCTGGGATCCCCTGGCCCATCCGCCCCCCCATATCATTTTGCATCACAGGCCTGCGCAAGTCAAAACAGATGTACACAAACGAATATCCGTGTGATCGAATTTCAAGTCCACGGGCATCTGCACACCTGTTGGTGAGGCAATGAGGCAAACGGTCCTTAACATAAGTGATGGCCTGGGCCTCTGCATCGCCAGCCTCCCCGTCGGGCCATGATCCCAACACCGCCATCCTCCGCCAATTCAGCCGGTGGCCGTCCATCCACGCCCGGCCCCCCTCCACCGCGCGCCGCCGCCGATCGCTCCGCTCCGACGGGAGGTCCGCCACCCTGCCGCGATGCACGAGTTGGATTTAATCAATCTGCCCATCCTCCTCCTTCTCCTCCTCCCCCCCCCCCCCGAGGAATAGGCTGCCCCCGAGCGCTGCGTCCGAGGATGGGCTGGCATCCGCCGTCACCTTCCATCCCCTGGCAATGCATGGGTGCACAAGTATTCGCTGGGAGACAAATAAATAGCGCAATGTGAAGGGATGCGGGGGGGGGGGGTAGGATGTCATATGTAACGCGAGCGCATCTAGCTTGCCTTATCCCTCTCGTCCTCCCCCCCCGTTCCTCTCGAGGGCTTCTTGATCCGTCTCGGGCGATCTGATGGTTGCGCGCCCCCGCTTCGATGCTTCTCGATGTCCATATCCGTATCGTGGAGAACGCACAAGAACGGGGGCTCCTTCACCTCCTCCTCCTCCTCCTCCTCCTCCTCCTCCTCCTCCTTCTCCTCCTCCTCCTCCTCCCCATGTTTTCTCAGATCCTCTCCACTTCTTCATCCTCCTCCATGTTCCCCGCTTGGTTCCCGCAGCGACAGACGGAACACATAGTCCAGTACCGTGGCCAGGCTCTGGCCTAGCAGCGCGCGCCCACATAAGCGCAACCATAAGGAATGGACGGCGGTGGATCGCCGTAGGCGCATTCGATACCACCCCCCTTCCCAGCGCCAGGCGGGGTCGGAGGTCGAGCCAATGTAGGCTCGACCTCCGACCCGCCATTCGCGCTCCGCCACCTCCAGCGCCCGCTCCAGCAAACACGGCAGCGGAAGCTCCAGCCAGGCACCGCCTGGCGGCCACGCCGCCTCCAGGGCCCTTGGCCACTTCTCAAGGGCCTGCGCCATGACTGTCATGGCGCCGTGGCGCCCGTCCTCCCAGCGCTCGGAGGGCGCTGGGGGGAGGCCGTGGGAGGGAGCCTGCTCGAGCAGCGCGCGGGCTCCATCCGCTCCCCGCAGCGGCGAGCCCCCGCGGCGGGAACGCGATCGCTGCTGGTGGCGCCCAGCGGCGGCGGCAACTCCGCCAGCAGCAGGCCGCGCCCCGGCCACAGCAACAGCAGCAGCAACAGCTGCTCTGCGGCCCAGCTGCTGTTGCATCAGAGTGATGGCAGCGTGGCGCTTTGTCACGCTCTCGGGCGACTCCTCGGCGGCGGCCTGAGCGTCCGCTCGGCGGTTGCTTCCATCATCGCCAGTGTGTAGCGCTCGAGCCGAGTCTCCAACACCCGTCGTCGTCGGCTGCGCCCACGCACATGCAACGCCAGTTTGCAGCAGCGGCGGCGGCACTAACACGCGCGGTTCAACGACGCCCCGACCGCCGCATGCAGAAGCAGCGGTTCCGCGCGGAGCCGCTCCGCTCCCTGCTGCAGAAGCAGCGGCTCCGCTCCCTGCAGGGCCAAGATCAGCGCGATCGTCAAGCGTCGGCCGCGAGCCTGCTGCGGCGGCAGCAGCGCCAAGTAGGTCATCAGCTCCCGTCAGTTCGGGCCCAACGCCCGCTGCCCCGCGCCGCCGTCGCCACCAGCTGCGAGAAGACGTCGCCGTCGTCGAAGCCCCCTCGGCGAACATCTCGCCAAAGAGCTCGCCCGCAAGGCTGCGGGGGGGATTCCCCTGGTCACTGTCCTGGAAGAGGACGTCCAAGAGATCGTCGGCGAGGGAGCTGGCCGGTCGCCCTCCTCCGCCGGCTGCTCTGGACATCCCCACGCCGCTATTATTCGCAGTACTCCTCATGTCATCGTCGCCATAGGCGATGGAGGCGCTCCGCGCGCACCGTTTGAGCCAAAATGGCGACGGACCCCGTCGTCGCGGGAAGTTCAAAGCCACCCCAAGCCTTGCCGAAACATGATGGACCCACGAACCCGGAAAGGGATATAGACATGTGCAGCATGGTCACGTTTTCACTATATCCAACTGGGCGACACCTCGCGAAACATCCCACGAGACACCCCGCGAAACATCCCAGGAGACACCTCACGAAACAACCCGCGAGACACCTCACGAATCCACGAGACACCCCGTGAAACATTCCACGAGACACCCCACTCAACCAGACACCCCACGAAACATTCCACGGGGGTGCGACTGGGTGTGGTCGTGCTGGGGTGTGGTCGTGCTGGAGTGTGTGGTCGCGCTGGGGTGTGCTCGTGCTGGGGGGTGGTCGTGCTGGGGGGTGGTCGTGCTCGGGGGGTGGTCGTGCTGGGGGTTGGTCGTGCTGGGGCGTGGTCGTGCTGGGGCGTGGTCGTGCTGGGGCGTGGTCGTGCTGTGGTGAGGTCGTGCTGGGGTGTGGTCGTGCTGGGGTGTGGTCTTGCTGGGGTAGGGTCGTGCTGGGGTCGGGTCGTGCTGGGGTGTGGTCGTGCTGGGGTGTGGTCGTGCTGGGGTGGTGGTCGTGCTGGTGGTGGTGGTCGTGCTGGGGTGGTCGTGCTGTGTCGGGGTCGTGTGGGTGGATCGCGGTGGTGGGTGGTGTGTTTCGTGCTGGCTGTGGTGTGGTCGTGCTGGGGTGTGTCGTGCTGTGGCGGGGGTCCGTGCTGGGTGTGGTCGTGCTGGGGGGGTGGTACGTGCTGGGGTGTGGTCGTGCTGGGGTGTGGGTCGTGCGTCGTGTGCGTGTGGGGCGTGGTGCGTTTGCTGGGTGGGGTCGTGCTGTGCGTGGTCGTGCTGGGGCGTTGTGTCTTGCTGTGTTGGTCCGCAACCCTGTGATTTATCGAGTCGGGTCGTGCGTGGGTGGGGGTGGGGCGTGCTGGGGTGTGGTGTCGTGCTGGGGTGGGGGGGTGGTTGGTCTGCTGGGGTGTGGTCGTGCTGGGTGGGGGGGTGTTCGTGCTGGGGGTTGTCCGTGCTGCGTGGGTCGTGCTGGGGCGTGGTCGTGCTGGGGCGTGGTCGTGCTGGAGTGGCCCGCACCCTGTGATTTATCGATCGGGATTTCAAAAAGAAGCGTTTCGCCTGAGATATCCTCTAATTTTAATACGCCGGCCTCCTTCGACCTCGATATTTCAGGGAAAGAATCCGCCGGCCTCCTTCAAGTTGGGCACGGGGGACATTGCTTACATACTAAAAGAGAACCCTGGGCCGAAGCCGCTTCCGGGAAAAAAACAGAGCCCTCGACCCCATCTCGACCCCATATGGCCTTGGAGCCCTCGACCCCATGTGGCTTTGGAGTTCTCGACAGCATCATCATCAGGTTGCTCGAAATGGTCTGGCGCCTTCGACCCCATCTTTTATCTGGCCACCTGAGTCTGGAACCGTCGTGAGCTCTCGGGCGATGCCGAACCGTCGCGCCCAGAGCCATCGGCCCCATCTGAGCCGCCTTCCACCCCGCTCTCTACTGTCCCCTCCCCCATTCGTCCTCCCCTCCCCCTCCCTCTTCCTCCAACCTCCCACCCCTTTCTCCTCCCCTGTCCCGCCGCCTTCCCCCGCCCCCATCCTTCTCCACCCGCAATGGTTTCTCGATCAAGGAAGGCTCTTCGGCCGCTTTGCGGCGCAGCGGATGAGGCCGCAACTTCCCTTTTTCTTTCTCTGCTGCTGCTGCAGCAGCAGTTCGGCCTGGAGCCTCGCTGCGATGCCCCCGAGAGCAAAGCCAAAGGCGAAGCCGAAGGCGAAGGCGCATGCGGAGCCTGGTCCAGACGGCGGCGGTGGAGGGGGGGCTCAGGCAATCGACCTCTTGTCCCCTGAGGAGCGGGCGTGCAACGCCCAGGTTCACGACCGTGTCACCCAGGCCAAACGCGCCATCATCGACAATCCCGTGTTCTTCAACATCATGGACGCCTGCGCGTTAGACATACACGCTGGCGATGACGCCAACACGGTGGGTCAGATTCAGCCGTTCAACAGTCAAGAGTTCGAGCGGGCGATGAAAGCTACTGGGAACTACACGTGCGGCTTCAACCTGATGGGCGTGGATCCCCACTTCTCCGCCACGCCGGGGATTCCGTTGAAGCCGGCAGCCATCGACCACTTGGTGCAGCACTACTTCTCGCAGCCCGACTTCGTCCCAGTGATCGTGCAGATCGCCATCCCGAAGGGCGCGGACCCCGCAGCGCTCGGCAAGTCAGGTCAGCTCAAGAGCTTCACCCCCGAGGAGATGAGGATGGCCATCTACTTGGCGATCAAACGCGACATCGACAACAAGGTGGACGATGATGTCTTGCTAAGATGGAGGAGGTCGTTGTTGTCTACCACGGTTAAGTCCTGCCCCCAGCGCGATCGATCGTCAATCGGACGATCCCCGATCCCCAAATCCCCGATCCCCGATCTCCGATACCTTGTCGGCAGCTCGGCCGCTCGAGGAGGAGGAGGAGGAGGAGGAGGCTCCTCACTTCCTCTTCCCCTCCCTCCAATCGACCTGCCTTCGACCGACCGCTGGTCGCGCCGCCCGCCGGCGGCGGCGACGACGACGACGACGACGGCGACGACGGCGACGGCGACAACGACGACGACGACGACGGCGACGACGACGACGACGACGACTACGACGACGACGACGGCGACGAGGACGACGACGACGACTAGGACGACTAAGACGACTAGGACGACTACGACGACGACGACGACGACGACGACGACGACGACAACGACGACGACGACTTCGACGACGACGACGACGACGACGACGACGACGATGACGATGACGACGACTAGGACGACGAGGACGACGACGGCGACGACGACGACGACAGCCGAGGTTCTCCTTCGTCGAGGACGACGACGAGCTCCACTGGAGAGCGGTGAACCAGCGGGAGAACATCGCGCATGACTTCGCCTCCATGCGCCGGTCCAGTTTGCAGCGGCTCTACGAGGTCATCATGTTCAAGGGCAAGCACGAGGCGAATACGGGGGCGACGCTCACCGTGGAGAAGATGGCCGAGCTCTACAAGGAGAAGGTCAAGATGGCAGAGAGCTCGGAGTCCGTGTCTACCACCTTCATCACCCAGGCGATTCGCGTGCACAAGAGCGTGCTTGCACATCCAGATCTGCGAAAATTCTTGCTGGAGTGCGACGACAGGGATGGGGCCAAGAATCCATTCGATTCAGTCGCCAAGATCGAAGCTATCAACCAGAAGATAAAAGGCGTGAGTGACATGAAGTGGGTATTTCACAGCCTCTACGACTCATGGAAATGTGGCTACCTCGGGGGCTCCATCAGCGAGAGGGCGCTCAAAGGCCAGTCGCCGGGCATGAACGGGAAGGGCATTGCGGAGCTCGCCCTGTTCAGGAAGCAAGCGAAAGATATCTTGCTGGAGAAGTTGTCCCCCTACTGCAACCCTGATGCGTTCCAGAAGTTGTCGGAAGTTCTTGCCGCGCACGAGTCCTACCGCAACCAGCGCGGGTTCCCGTCTTCGAGGCTCGATGGGACGCGGCGGGCCACCTGGAAGGATAGCGCGATCAAGAGTTTCCGCCTCTTGGAGGAGACCGTCTACGGCACCGAATGCGACCAGTACATGAAGCGTTCCATTGTTTTTCGGAAATCAGCGAGCAGCATGATCGAGGAGGCCCCTTTCCCTGAAGAGTTCGAGGAAATTGAGGCGCTGTGGAAACAGGAGACTGGCCAGGCCATCTCAGACAAGAAGGATGATGAGGATCAGGAACCTGAAATGGACCTGGGGGCGGTCAAGCACACTACCACGGCAGAGGAGATAAACATTGTCAGCCACACGAACGCGACGATCAGCATCAACATCATGGACGAGTCCACGAGCGCCAAGATTGCCAAGCACAAGCGGGACATCTTCGAGCGAGTCCGCACGCTGGTCCAGCTGCAGCGGACTTAGCCTTTCTCGGCGGTCGCGCCGCCTAGGACTGCTGGGTAAACCTCCTCCTCCTCCTCCTCCTCCTCCTACGCCTCCCCCTCCTCCTCCTCCTCCTCCTCCTCCTCCTCCTCCTCCTTCTCCTCTTCCCCCTCCCCTTCCTCCTCCTCTTCCCCCCTTCGCCCCCAGGCCTCCGCGCTTTTCTTCCTCCAGACGGTCCGAAGAGGCCCCGTGGGACTGATGGCGCTGCGATTGGCCCGAGAAGAGGTCCGATTCGGCCCTGGAGCTATCCTGGGCCGCACTTGGCTTTCTTGGACGCCATATTGGGTCATGCTGGAATATCTCGGGGCCCTCCTGGGCCGCCCTGTTGGGGGTCCGATGGGCCACCCCGAGGCCTTCCAAGTAAGAGCGATGCCAAGAAGAGTGCGGTGAAAACACGTCGACCTCTAAGGGGCGCCCTAAGCGAAATCACCGCCGTCTCGGGCCCTCTTGGGCCCAATGCGGCGTCTCAGCGCCCAAGGCGGTCCAAGACGCCCCTCTGAGTGGGCACTAGACGGTGTCTCAGCGCCCAACAACAACAACCAAGACGGTCAGACAGGCAGCGACCCCATCTAGGGCCTCTCAGCCATCTTCTCGGTAGGCTCGGACCCCCTTCCTTCGGGCCCCCCCCGGGGCCCAAGCGGGCCAGTTCCCCGAGCCGCGCCCGGCCACTGCGACGACGAGTTGGTCACGACAAGATGGCTGAGAGGCCCTAGGTGGCTTGCGAGATGGCCGAGGGGGGCCCTCTTCTAGAGTGCACTGCGGGGGCCAGAGACTGAGGTTCCCAGAGCCCGAGCGCGAGAGCGAACTCGTCGAGATGTTGAAGGCCTCCGTCGCGATCTCCGAGGGCCCGAAGCTGGTGGGCGCTGCCATTGCCGGGGGCAAGCCTGCATACATCGGGGTCTTCTACGATTCGAAAGTGGCTCGCCAGGCGTCGAGCCGCCCCCGCGCCCGCATTGCTTACCTCCAGAACAATCACATGAAGAAATTGGTAGGTGCGGCGCTGGCCGCGTTCCCGCCTGGTGGCGATGATGAGAACACCCCCGAACTCCCAGACAAGGTCGCCTGGTTTGTTTGCGACGCTGGCAAGCAGGGGTCCGAGGCCTCGCTCATGGACAGTTTCAGGACCCCAGCGGGCAAACAACTGAAGAAAGATAAACACGTTGTCTACATCAACTACAGCGAGGAGTCCATCATGACCAGGTTGAAGGTCACGCTGGACTCAACCCCGTCCCTCTGCCCCGCTCTCTCCTCCTCGCCCCCTCCCCCCCCTCGCTCCCTCGGATAGGGGCGACGACGACGACGACGGCGACGCCCTCGGATAGGGGCGACGACGACGACGACGACGACGACGCCCTCCCTCCCTCACCTCATCCCTTCCCCACCTCATCCCTTCCCTCACTCGCCCTACCTCCTCCCTCCTTCACCTTCCTCCACCTTCCCCCCTTCCCCACCTCGTCCTTTGCCCTCCCCGTTCCTTTCTCCCTCGGCCCTCCCCATCCGCCGGAGCTCTGCTGCAGCAGGAGTTGCGGGGGGCCTCCTCCATCCATGACCTCCCCCTCTCAGACGAGGTCAAAAGAAAGAACACGGCTGGGGCGATGCAAGTGGAGAGGATGTTCATTCTCACGAGGAAGCCGCTCGTCATAGAGGACAAAACACGTTTGCACTACAGCGGGACCAGCAATGGTGAGCACATATTCGTGGGGTGGAGGGCCCATGACAACCCTTCGCTGTGGACGATGAAGCGCAAGGATAAGAAGATGATAATCGGGAAAAAAGAAATCGCCTTGATGGGGGGGCCAGGCGAGGACACCCAGGAGGATAAGAACCTTGACAAGTTAGATGCCCTTTCCCAGACGCCCGAGACGGTGGAGCCCGTTTTCTGGTTCGCGCCCCCGCCCCAGCTCTCCGACGAGTGGAAGCACGACTTCAATTTGAAATCGATTGTCGCCTTGACGCTAGGCGACGCGAGCCTCGCCATGACGGCGATCCGCTTCAAGGTCTTTGGGTCCTCCTCCTCCTCCGCCTCCTCCACCTTCTCCTCCCATCGCAGCGTCTCAATAGGGCAGCCGCGACGACGACGACGACGGACGACCGACGACGACGACGACGACGACGACGACGACGACGACGACCTCTTCCTTCCCCGCATCGGCGGGGGCCGCGAGCCCCTCCCGGTCGCGGCATTTTCGCGCCGCCGAGAGCGTTCGCCGAGAGCGTCCGCCGGGCGGAGGAGCGGGGAGGAGGAGGAGGAAGATGAGGAGGAGGCGGAGGAGGAGGAGGACATGGAGGTTTAACCAGTCCTTGAGGTGCCCCCTTCATTCATTCAGGGGGAGCAGAAGGATGAGAAACAGTATGCGGGGGAGCTGTTGCCAGGGGGTCGTCGTCATCGTCGTCGTCGTCGTCGCGTTGTCGTTCAGGGTCGGGGGACGCGTCTCGAGGCCTCTCCAATGTACATCAACCTATGCTTGCATGCCAGATCGCCCTAGGTGCCGTATTGCGGGATCGCCCTGAACGAGGAGCACATGAAGGGGGCCTATGACTACCTGTACCGCGAGACCATGAAGGCCTACATGCAGGAGGGGGACCCGTGCTACAACCCTGAGTTCGCCAACCTGGTGCTCAAGAACAACGCCCAGGCCAGCGAGGGCAAGCCCGACGACAAGAAGGATCCTAAGAAGACGGGGAAGCGCAAGAAGGGGGCGGCCGCTGCTGAAGGCGGCGATGGCGGTGACGACGAGGGCGCCGGCACTGAGAACCTGGTGGATAAGATCCGCAGGCTCGCCGCGAAGGGTGGCAAGGACGCCAAATGCAGCAGGGGCGGCAAAGAGAGCACCGCGAAGGACAAGAAGGGTGTCGACGACGACGGCGAGGACGAGGACGAGGAGGGCAAGGACAGCGTATCCGATGTGGATATCCGCTAGGCCGCCGCGAGCTGTCTCCTAGGCCGCGCGAGCGATCGGCCGCCCCTGCTGCCGGGGGCCCCAGGCGATATCACTATGGAGGGAGGGAGGGCCGTGACTGACGGGAGGGCCGTCAAAAATGACGACGGCCCTCCCCATCATTGACGGCCCTCTTCGTTAGACGGGATGGACGTCAGGTGGAGAGGGGGACTTAGGAGGAAGAGGAGGAGGAAGGACGTGGGGACTGGCGAGGAGGGAGGTCGCGGACAAGCGAACGACCTCCCTCGCTTGCAGCGCTGGTGCCGCCGCCACTGCGAGCAGTGGCCACGTCGCCCGCCGTCGCTTCGCCTGCCCGCCGGCGCTCCGCCTGCTTGAGAAGCAGAACTGCCTTCCCCCTCGTCGACGACGTAGACGACGACGACGACGATGATTTCAGTCT
>CAUYUJ010019726.1:277325-329825 GCA_963575745.1 Prorocentrum cordatum
CACTGCAGCTAATGACAAGGAGCTCAAGCTGTTTGTGAAGTTGGCATGGGACCTCCAGGGTGTCTTCCATCGGGCGTCTAAGGCTAGATGGATTATGCCGCACCTCTATGAGGATGAACGTGCTCGAGCCCGTGACCTCTCCCACCAGTTCTGCCGCGACGATTTTCTTGAGACAGCACAGCTTGTCATTGACAAAGTGGAGAGAGTAGTGCAGGCCACCGGCGCATTCAAAACGGCAGAATGGATGGAGTGGGCTCAGGCGCCCTTCAACAATGGAGCGCGCCAAGCGCACAGATTCTCGAAGCTCCGAGACTTGCAGGAGGTCCTGGAGCACACCCAGCAGCCACAACCCCTTGAAATGGCTGATGCTTGCATGGATACCTGGGCTGAGATTTGGGCCACCCACGCTTCCAGACGCCTGCAGTTGCCACCTGACTTCGCGACATGACACTAGCTCCCAGAAGTCAGTGTGGCAGACCTTCGCCTAGTCTTGCGCAAGTTCAAGCTCACCTCAGCACTTGGACAGGTCAACCTTCACCCCAAGGCGATGGATGTTGCATCAGACTACGGACTGCAAACTCTTCTTCATCTCCTGCAGGCGTGTGAGCGGCTATGTTGCTGGCCAGAAAAAAAAAGATTACAGACGCGCCTTGTCAGATTACCCAAAGCCTCAGGAGGGCACCGACTGGTGGCTTTAATCAACACGATTGTGCGTATTTGGGCCCGACTTCGCAGACCTGTGTCACGAAGCTGGGGGCGTGCCAATCAGAACTCTGACTTCTGGGGCGCGAGGCCGGCTGCCTCATCATCGGATTCAGCTTTCTCTTATAACCTGCAAGCAGAAGTTGCACGATACAAAGGGCACACGTCAGTAACGGTGCTGATCGACGTGTACAAGTGCTTCGAGATGATTAAGTTGCAGAAGTTAGTCGACTTTGCTTACATGCTGGGCTACGCACGACGACTCTTTTGGCTAATACTAGCCAACTACCAGTGTCCTCGAGTTGTACGCGCGTGGGGGTCTCTATCTGATGAATATGTGTCGTTTCAAGGCATTCTAGCTGGATGCACTCACGCGACCACGATGGTACACTTGTTACTGCATCAGCTTCTTCTTCGGATGAGGGACCTCTTTGACTCAGTTGTGCCACGCATGCTCGTGGACGACACGGGCTTTCAATGGACAGGCGAAGATCCCAGACAGTCTAGGGCTTTGTTCTCGGGCGTCAAGTACTTTACAGAAGGTGCCTTTGAACTGGGATTGGCATTCAAGCTGCTAAGAGTGGATGTGTTGCCACAAATGCGGCTGCCAAGAAAGTGATCACACCCCTTGTCAAGCGTCTCAGGATGAAAATGTGTTCTCACATGAGGAACCTTGGACATGATCTGTCTGGGCCCAAGGCCAAGCGAGTGATCGAGAAGAAACGACTTGCTGGGCTGGTGGCTAGAAAGCCCAAGCTTCGCGCCTTTGTGCGAGGAGCGAACCGCAAAGTCCGAACTTTGCGGAGAACAGGATTGCTTCCAGCCGCTGCGCATGGAGCAGGAGTGAGTGGCATCACCGACGCTACCCTCAATTCACTCAGATCTATTGCGGCCGTGCTTGCTGGAGCGCGCCAACGCGTCTCTATCACAGCTTGGCTGGCCACTCAGGCGGATGAGTTCTACGACCCGATATATGACGCGACCATCTTGCTCGTCGTCAGGTTTGCCAGCACGATATGGGACAATAGATTCTCAGTTGCCAACCTCCAGCGGGCATTTTTAGTTATGAAGCGTGATCTTGAAAGTCAACTCACATGGGCCAAGTGCCACGGGCCGATGAGCGCGACTTTTTTTCGTTGTCTAGAATTGGCTGGGCTATGTTATCCGCACGCCAAGTTGTCGATGATAGAGGCTCCACGATTTCTTTCCTGCACGCGCCGCCCATGGAGGTCAAGCGATTGCTGCAGGAGTCCATTGGCAGACGGCAGATGAAACGGATATTGGCGCACATTCCTGAAGCATTTGGGTCCGAAGAAGAGTGGCGTCGGGGCCTTCATCTTGCAATATTCCGCATCAAGGACGACGTCAGGAGAGGCTGCGCTCGTTTACTCTTGGGCTCAGGATGCTGGCCACCCTCGAGAGAATGTGCAGCAGGATATCGATCGACCTCCGCCTGTGATTTCTGCCCGAACCCCAACGCTACCCTAGGACACCAGCTGTATCAGTGCCCAGTTTTAACTCAGCCCCCAGAGGATCTTGAAGTAGAGCCCCTTCCCGAGGACATTTTAGAGCACAGAGAGGCTTTAAGGGACCCGGGGTACTCTGGATTACAGGCCGACTGGGACATTTTGGAGCTTGCGTATGGGTATTCTTTTTATTCCCTCAGTGTTCCAGAGATCCCCGAGGCCCCCACGGTTCATTGCGGTGCAACTACGGGGCCCTGGGGCATGCGCATCTATACCGACGGTTCAGGGCTTGCGAATTCAAGCCCAGAACTTAGACGGTGTGTATGGGCTGCCGTCGAGGTTGATCAGTGGGGCGTGCCCCACAGGGCCCTTTACGGGCCTTTGCCTGGGCGCCAGACGGTGCCCCGCGCTGAGAGGTACGCGGCGCTCCGTGCGTTAGAATTTGCACCCCAAGGGGCCGAAATGGTCACATATCACCTCCAGGTCGTTCGTGAAGGGTGCTCGTGGGATCCTGATCTGGCGGCTGCCCGAAATGTGCATGCTGATATGTGGCGCAAGATGTTCGAGCTTCACGGCGGTGGCCTTGAGAGGCCACGTTTCCGCTGGGTCCCAGCGCATCGAGGGCCAGAAGATACATTTTCGTGCACGAGCTCAGACATCCAAGACTACCTTGTAAATGTATGGGCCGATTTTTTCGCCAGGCTCGGTTCGGGCATGCACCAAATTCCAGAAGTTTGTGTCAAGGCCGAGAGGTCCCAATTAAAAAAGCATCAGCTCACCTGGGACTTTCTAGCACGTGCTACCCAGACAAGTAGCACTGCGGGAGGGCCAGGTCGAAGCCCCGCCCCCCCCCCCCCCCCCCAAGCCGGCCCCAAGTATGGTGCCGAAGCTATCGGTTTCGCAACATGAATTTTGTTTTATCGAGGCTCGTGCCGAGTGGAGATGTAGGCGCTGCAACATGGCAGCGACCACCGACCAGACACTCAAGGGTCTGAGAACGGGGGGAAGTCGTGAATGCAAGCCAGCAGCCATTCAGCAATGGCAGGCCAACATGTTTTTTTGGCAGTTTGCTGAGCAGGGCCTGGTTGTGGGCTCAGACTCGACGGCTGCCGCTGGTCCCGCTTTGGAGCTTGCCTGGGGCCTCTGCCTGGAGCCTCCTCCTCTGCGCCTCCTGGGGACCTGGGGACCTCTTCCTCTTCCTGGTCCAGGGGCCCCTCAGGATCGGCCGAAGTCGGCCTCGAAGTTTTTAGAGACCTTCAGCACCGACCAGTATGCCACGGTAGAATCATCATCTGCCAGAACTGCTTGTTGTTGGTGCTCCCTGATGGCTGTTGTCGGGGACTTCGGCTGATGTGCCGTGGTGTATCGCAAGTGCAGGCGACGCGCAATGGTCACCTCAGGAAGCTTGCTCGCGCGGAGAGTGGCCGACACCCTGGCACGGGTGTCCAGCTAGAGCTCCTACCCGAGTCTCTTGACCGCGCAAGTGCCGCCGCCCAGTGCTCTTCCGTGTCTGCTGCTGCGGCAGCCTCGAGCATCGTTGTGGGTTGTGGCGCTGGGGAGGGAGACTCGGGTTCGTCTGACTACTATCTTGTGGCCGCGAATCCTTTTCGTGGCCCCCATTTTTTCTTTTATCACCCCAGGCATCTCTGCCTTCCGTCGGCCTGTGCCGAAATGTAGCTGCCGTGTTCACTTGGTGCCTGGTTTGCAGGCGCTGACTGCTCAGCGTGGCCAGCACTGCGCCCACGGGAGGTGCTCGCCACGGGCGCGGCGCGGCGCCCACTCGGCCGCCCTATACTAGCAGGAGGGTTGGCATCTCTGCCCACCCTGCCGCGATCTCCATCCACGGCCGCAGCTATCGATCCGACTGCTGCTGCGCCACTCGCTCGCTCGCCTCCTCCTCCTCCTCCTTCTCCTCCTCCTGTCCTCGTCCCCTCCTCCTCCTCATCATGTCCTCGTCCTCGTCCTCCTCCCCCTTCTTTTCCTCCTCCTCCTCCTCCTCCTCCTCGTTCTGCATCCATTTTCGTGATAAGAAACTCCCCCCTGTCGCATCCCAATACGTGTCGGTAGGGCGGTCCGGGCGTTTCGCCTGGGACTTCTTGATCACTGATGATCCTCCATCTTGGGATTGGCAACATATTCACCTCATCCTCCTCTTCCTCCTTCCTCCTCCTCCTCCTCCTCCTCCTCCTCCTCCTCCTCCCCTCCTCCTCCTCCCCCCTCCTCCTCCTCCTCCTCCTCCTCCTCCTCCTTCTCCTCCTCCTCCAGGTGGGAGCGCATCGGCCCTTGCGTCGTCGGTGCAGGCTGCTCCAGGCCCCCCCTGGAGAGGAGGCCAGGAAGGAGCATTCGAGTAGGGGATCGACTGCAGAATTGTCGATTTGCATCAAAACCTACTCCCTCGTCGAATCTACAGCAAACAATATAGTTTTCATGGGTTCGACGAAAGAACAATTTTTTGGGGGATCCTTCTCCTCCTCCTCCTCCTCCTCCTCCTCCCTCCTCCTCCTGCTCCTCCTCCCTCCTCCTTCTCCGCTCCTTCTCCTCTTCCCTCCTTCTCCTCCTCCTCCTCCTCTTCTCCTCCTCCTCCTTCCCTCTCCCCTCCTCGGGGGATCCCCCACTCGAAGGATGGAGGGGGACGAGCGGGCGGCAGGGCGGAGCAGCAGGGAGGTTGTTGGTCGGTCGGATGTCTCCGCGGAGGGCTCGTCTTGCAAGCTGCTGCCGGGGGAGTGCGACAAGAAGTCCTCTTTTTCCTCCTCCTCCTCCTCCTCACTCCTCCTCCTCCTCCTCCTCCTCCTGCCTCCTCCTCCCTCCTCCTCCTCCTCCTCCTCCTCCCCCTCCCACCTCCCCCTCCCCCTCCCCCGCCCCCTCCTCCTCCTCGTCCTCGTCCTCCTCCTCCTCCTCCCCTCCTCCTTGTCCTCCTCCTCCTTCCTCCTCCTCTCCTCCTCCTCCTCCTCCTCCTCCTCCTCCTCCTCCTCCCCCTCCTCCTCCTCCTCCTCCTCCCCCCGCCGCGCCGACATTTGCGCGTAAGCTTCCCGCGCAACGCAAGGTCGCGCGTAAGCGCCCTTGCTCTCAGTGTAGCGTGCCTCGCTGGCGGCCTCGCTCAGACCCGTCGCTCGAATCTTACGTCACAGTCCATGCGGGGAGGAATGAGGGAGGAGGGAGGGCAGCGAGGGCAGGAAGACGTTGGGGGTAGGAGGGGGGGAAGCAGGGATGAGGAGAAATGAGGAAGGAGCGGGAGGAGGTGAGGAGAAGGAGGAGGAGGAGGACCAGTGTAGACCCTTCAAGCATCCACGGTGTTGCAATAATCCCTCCCTCCAAGTTCCCTCTTCCATAGGGCCTTACAATAATTTATTGAATCGCTTCGCTCATTCCGCCGGCCCGTGATATGGCATCGCTGGTTTTTGTCTGTGTGTTCGTTGCCCATGTTGCGCTCTTGGGGGCGGGTGTCGTTCGGACGCGTTGCGTGGGGAGTTTTGATGGTGGGGTCGTCTCTCGATGGGGCGAAATAGAGTCGTCGTCAAGATGCTTCTTTGGGGGGCCTCTTGGGGTCTGTTGAGAGGCCGTTCGGGGGCGCCTGGGAGACATGTTTGAAGCCTTCTGGGGCTTCTTTTGGGCCTCCTGGGAGTCTCCTGGGGCCTCTTGGCGACATCTTGGGGCCTCTTGGAGGCCTCTTGGGGCCTCTTTGGGACCTCCTGGGCGCCTTCTGGGACGGAGGGCTCCATTTTTGAGTTCTCGGTATCCCTCCTGAGTCCCTCTTGGGCCCGTCTTGGGGCCTCTTGGTCCGTCTTGGGCGGCACTTGGGCCGTCTTGAGGGCTCTCTTGGGTCGTTTCGGCGCCGTCTTGGGAGCTTCGTGGGCCGTCTTGGAGCGGTCTTGGGGGCCTCTTGGGCCGTCTTGGAGCGTCCGGAAGCCGAAAAAGCCAGAACACAAAAAACATCGAAAAAACCAATGAAAATCAACGATTTTGGCCTCTTGGGGCTCTCTTCGGAGGCCTCTTGGAAGGCTCTTGGGGCGTCTTGGAGGCCTCTTGGGCTGTCTTGGGGGCCTTTTGGGCCGTCTTGGGGTCATCTTCGGCGTCTTCGAGCGCTCTTTGGGCGTCTCGGGGGCCTCTTGGGCAGTCTTGGGGGCCTCTTGGGGCACTCTGAGCGCGCTCTGGGGAGCCTGAGAGGCCGCACCCAGAAGGAAAACCATCTCTGAGTAGACTTGGTCGGGCGGCGGTCGGGCGGCGGTCGGGCGTTTGGTCGGGGTACTTTTCGCCGGGGGACCCCCAGGGGCCGCCCCGCGCGCGCGAACTAGAAATACTGTTAATACTGTTAACCAGTTACCGGAGATCTTAGCACGCCCTGGCCCGTTGGGCCGGCGAATTTGCAAATGCCCCATTCGAAGACAAGCGTCTGGAAATCCTCAATCGTGCCAAAACGCAGTTCCTGAGACTTCAGCTCTGTAGATCACCATTCCCTGGATTTCAACGCCGCAAGTCAACGTGACTGTCGCGTCCTGACAGTTCTAGATCGCACCAGAGCACCATTCCTGGGACTTCAACCATGCGGATCCTTGAAACTGCTGCAGACTTTCAAAACAAATCTTTGCGGCGCTAAGGCCAGAGCCACATTTTGAACAGGACACGCCAAACGTCAAGTTGCTGCAAACTGTTAGAGCAAACGCGCCCAGCACTGAAGCGATAGCTACTTTTTGACAACCGCCCGCCCTCCATCCGTGAAGCGGTTGCAAACTTTTAGGATGAATGGTCGCGGCGCTGAAGCGACACCATATTTTGAAAACCACCCGCCCTCCATCGGTGAATACGTTGCCAATTTCAACTTTGAGGATCATCAGTGATCAGGAAGTCCCAGGTGCAACGTCTGGACCGCCCTACCGACACGTCTTGGGATGTGACAGGGAGGAGTTTCTTATCACGAAAATGGATGGAGAACGAGGAGGAGGAGGAGGAGGAGGAGGAGGAGGAGGAGAGGGGGAGGAGGACGAGGACGAGGACGAGGACGAGGACAGGATAGGAGGAGAAGGAGGAGAATGAGGAAGAGGAGAGGAGGTGTACGAGAAAAAGGGGGAGGAGGACGAGGAGGGAGGAGGAGGAGGAGGAGGAGGAGGAGAAGGAGGAGGAGGAGGAGTACGAGGAGGAGGAGGGAGAGGACGAGAAGAAGGACGAGGAGGAGGAGGAGGAGGAGGAGGAGGAGGAGGAGGAGTATGCGAAGGAGGAGTACGAGAAGGAGGAGGATGAGGAGGTGGAGGAGGAGGAGGAGCTGGGAGAAGAGGCTGGTTGAGCGAAGCGGCGAGGGCCACCAGTGCACATAAGGGTCGCGTCCCACCGAGGAGTCCTGGGAGCCGCGCGGCTGGGACCCTGGCGAGGCTGGGGCAAGCTTGGACCTGGCCGCACCGGGCGGGGGCGCCGTGGCGCCGAGCACCGAAGCTCGCGACGTGGGACACGCCGAGGTTCGCCCGTCGTCGCCCGCATGTTTGAGTGCCCATCCAGGAAGAGAAAGGGTATTCATATACTGCCACCCTTCGCCTGTTTTCACCTTTTTGGGTCTCCTCGGAGGCCCTCGTCGCCGCCGTTGGATCAGTCTCGAAGTTCTGGTCAGAACGCACCCCAGGAGAAGTCTGGGGAGTAGCGGTATCGGTACCTGTTTGGTTTCCCCATGCTTGCTCCTCTCTGAGAATCAGCCTGCATGCCTGAATGCTCATGATGTCTTCCTTGTTTCTTTGTTTCGCCATCCCAGACTCAACTCCGCTGCATGGCGCTGCTGCGCTCTGACGTATCAGCTGCCCATCGCGCCGCTCAGCCACCTTGTAAGGGCATTTGGCAGCCTCAGGAATACAGCCAAGACGCTGAACTAAACGTTGCTCGGTTTCGGAAGGAGCTCGCTGTTCCCTGGCTCCTTCCATGCTTGTTCCCTAGCGCCCATCGTGCGCCCAGGCGCTTTTGTCGCCAACAAAGGGCAGTTCCTAACTTGTGTTCCTTATGGTCGCAGTCTGACTGGAATCATGTAGTATGGCGGGCCGCTTGAAACCGGGACAACGCAGGCGGAATAAAACATGCAGCGCGGAAGGATGCGGCCTCAGGCCAGGGGTCCCTTCTGCGCGAACTGCGCCACGGAGGGACCAGGATGAGGGGGGGCTGAGGGGCGGCTAGTCTTTTTATCTCTCCCCCCCGGTTCACCTCATCATTCTCCTCCCTCCCAACCCCAATGTTCCGGAGAGGGAAGGGATCCACCACCATCGGGCGGGTGGTAATGGGGGGTGACGTGAATGGGGGGTGAAGACAAGGGCCCTCAAGGTGTCCCTCTAGGGCCCGTCTCTTTACCCCCCATTGAGGTCACCCCCCAGTACCACCCGCCCGACACCACCACCAATCATCTTCAGCTCCAACTTGGAGCCCAGATACTCGTCGATGCATCGTCTCGCGGCGGGGCCAGAAGGCCGTGCTCTCCAGGACTTCGGGCCCCAAATGGGCCATTGGAGCCTTGGCGGGAGTTGCTAGCGGATGCTTTCTCTATCCCTTCCCTCAGGCTTTGCACAGCATCCCTCTTCACCATCCTCTCCTCACCCTCGTCCCTCCTCTTCCTCCTTCTCCTCCTTCTCCTCCTCCTCCTCCTCCTCCTTCTCCTCCTCCTCCTCCTCCTCCTCCTCTCTTGCTGCTGCTGTGGGCTTCGGCGCTTCCACGAGACGCAGCCTGCGTTTTTCTGCTGCTGCTGCTCCTCCTCTTCCTCCTCCTCGTCCTCCTCCCCCTCCTCCTGTCGGTCGGTCCCCATGGACAAAGAAGGGCGAAACCCAAGCGTAAGAGAGTGGCGAGGAACAATGTGGGGCAGTGCGCATGCAAGAGAGTTACACTTTGAGCTCAGCGTCCTCCGCCAGCCCCTCAGGGCATTCAGCGTGGGACTTGCTTCCCGAGCCAGTGTTTAAACGATGGGAGAGCACTGCAGTGGACAGAAACTGGTCGATCCACGCACAGTCATGTTGTTTAGAGCCCATAGGCAAGAAGGAAGAGATGAGATCACGAGCAATGCACGCCCAGCTGTCATGGGGGAGAATAGGATGGGTGCCACACTCCCCCCCTCCCCTTGCTCTGGGATTAGTCAGCTTCCCGCTGCATCCTCTGTTCGAACACGGTCTGTTCGAACACGGGTGGGTGGGTCCTCAGGGTCTTGAGCTTGCATTGTCCTACATGAGGGGTGCATGGGGTTACCAAATAAATTGACGGGTCTCTGCTGGGTGAGGGGCATAAGGCTCCATCCCAAGACGCGGCCAGAAACGGAACGGGGGGTGGGACGAAACCGGCAGGAAGTCGTGCCTCTTGTCCAGGCCTGGCGCATCAGATCAGCAACATTCAGGAAGGCCACATTGCCCCTTCTGGGCCCAGGGCCAGAGTTTCTTTCTCTTCTTCTCCTCCTTCCTCCTCCTCCTCCTTTTCCTCCTCCTCCTCCTCCTCCTCCTCCTCCTCCTCCTCCTCCTCCCTCCTCGCTCCTCCCTCCTCCTCCTCCTCCTTCTCCTCCTCCTCCTCGTCCTCCTTCTCCTCCTCCTCCTCTTCCTCCCTCCTCCTCCTCCCTCCTTCCTCCTTCCTCCCGCCCTCTCCCCCAGGCTCTTCGCATCCCTCCCCTCTTGGCGGCCTCCGCGCCCCCTCGCTGGCCACGAGGCGGGCGGCTCCAGCGACGGGGAGGCGGCCGACGCCGAGGACCTCCTGTCGCTGCGGGACGTGTTCCGGGCCTGCGACGCCAACGGCGACGGCAGCCAGGGCCCGGGAAGACTGTCCGACCAGGAGGATGATGAGGATGATGATGACGATGATGATGATGCTGATGATGATGATGATGATGATGATGATGATGATGATGATGATGATGATGATGATGAGGACGAGGATGAGGATGAGGATGAGGATGAGGATGATGATGAGGATGAGGATGAGGATGAGGATGAGGATGAGGAGGAGGAGGATGAGGATGAGGATGAAGATGAGGAGGAGGAGGAGGAGGAGGAGGAGGAGGAGGAGGAGGAGGAGGAGGGAGGGGAGAATGAGGGAGAGGACGAGAAGTGATAAGATAGGGGGGATGTACATTCGCAGTGCCGCGTTGGTGCGGTCGAAGCGACTCGGCTTGAAGGCACCTTCGAGTCGTGTCGCTCAAGCCTGCGGAGGGCTCGGAGGTCCCCGCGGGGGACGCGGGGAACCCGCTGCGTCTGGGCTGCTCCAGCCCGTCGAAGGTCTCCGCGATGTGGCTCGGTGGTGCTCCTCTCTCTCCACTGCGCCTCCAGTCGTCTCCTCTCCTCCCTGTGGGAGGGGGGGGGGCGGGGCAATCGCTCGGCTTCGTGCCACTGCCAGCCTTAAGTCAGGCGTGTCCCTCTACGGGAGGAATATTCCAAACTTGGCACATATGGTATGGGGACGATTGGCCTATCATGTGTTGGCCGAGTTTGACTGTTGTTGGACTGTGTCTTATTTGTCCTCCCAAATCCGCCTGTAGGAGGACATGCCATGCCCGACCGAATGCCAGCCTCAGGCACCATCAACCTGAGGGAGCTCATCAAGGCCTGCCGCCAGCGCCCTGAGGTCGCGGCCTTCTTCGGCCTGCCGTCGGAGATCCACCAGGAGGGCGCCTCCCGGAAGGCGGTCATGGAGTTCTTCCAGGGCGCCGATCGCAATGACGACCGCGAGATCACGTGGGAGGACCCGAAGATTCGAAACGATCAGGGCTGCCGTGCTCTCGGCGATCTTGGAACCACGCTGCACCTCGATTCCTTGTTGGGGGGCGGCCCTCCGACACGTCTGGTCCAGTGCAAGCTGACGGTGGTTTCGCGTCGCCATTGTCCGCTCCGTGCTGGCCCCTTGCTCCGTGCTGGCTTCTCCTTCTCCTGCTCCTCCTCCTCTTCCTCCGCCTCCTCCTCCTCCTTCTCCGCCTCCTCGCGCAGGTCCATCTGCAGGAATCCATGCTCCCAGCTTACAAGTTGCTACATACACCTAGGAGCGGTTCGTGGGATGACATCGCGGAGCAGACAACGTGATTGGTAACCCCAACGCGTGGACATCTCATCCAGGAGGATCTGCGCAAGGATGAGGTGGAGGAGGAGGAGGAGGAGGAGTCATCCAAGGGAGAAGGCGGAGTGGGGAGGAGACGGTGTCTCCCTCCTCCCCCTCGCGTGCGAGACGGTGGTTTCTCATCGGGGAGGAGACGGCGGACGGGCGGAGGGGGAGGGTGGTATCCGATTGCGCCGTCCCGCTTGTCCTGTTGTTTCTTCTTTGCGCTGTCCTAACTTCTCCACCTCGAGCCCAAGGCGGTGTTCTCCTGTTCCTCCTCATCATCAGGCAAGGAGAAGGAGCACGTACGATGAAGCGGACGAGCACGATGAGAAGGATGATATTGAGGGGGCGATAGGGGGGGGGCCGGGGATGATGAGGAGGAGTAGGAGGAGGGGGGGGCGGATGATGAGAAGGGGGGAGAGGAGGATGGAGGAGAGAGGAGAGAGAGGGGAGAGGAGGGAATGTTCACGCTTCGTGTACCCCCACCCGCCCATGAAAGGGGGTGGGAAACGGGAGGAAACGATTCATATAGTGAAACGAGGCGGGCAAGGCGGTGGTCTAAGAGGGCCTCTGCGGGGCATTCCTGGGGCCCGCGTCGGGGCGAGGGAAGGAGGAGGAGGACGACGACGACTTCAGGACGAGGACGAGGACGAGGACGAGGAGGAGGAGGAACAGGACAAATGAATCAATACCAGCAAAATCGACAATGAGGATGATGATGGTGGTGATGATGATGCTGATGCTGATGCTGATGCTGATGATGATGATGATGATGATGATGATGATGATGCCGATGATGATGATGATGATGATGATGATGATGATGATGATGCTGATGCTGATGCTGATTATGATGCTGATGCTGATGCTGATGATGATGATGATGCCGATGATGATGATGATGATGATGATGATGATGATGATGATGATGATGCTGATGCTGATGCTGATGCTGATGCTGATGATGATGATGATGATGATGATGATGATGATTATGATGATGATGATGATGATGATGATGATGATGATGATGATGATGATGATGATGATGATGATGATGATGATGATGGTGGTGGTGGTGGTGGTGGTGGTGGTGGTGGTGGTGGTGGTGGTGAGGAGGAGGAGGAGGAGGATGAGGAGGAGGAGGAGAAGGAGGCGGAGGAGGACAACGAGGACGAGGTCGCCTTCAAAATCGCCTCTTTGAGCCCTCTTTGGACTCTGGTTGGGGGATCTTGGGATCCTCTTTGAGCTATTTTGAAGGGTCTTGGGGCTCGCTTGGGGGCCTGTTGGGGCCCTCTTGGGGGTCCCTTGGAAGCCCTGGATGGCCTGTTAGGGCCATCTTGGAGGCCATTCGATCAAAAGGGGGGAGTCCTCGATTTGCCTTGCCCCCCCTCCCCCAGGTCCATCGAAATCGCCTCTTGGGGGGGTCCGGCTGCCTTCTTCCGGTTGTCGCCCCCCTGTGTGTAACTGCCTTGTCCGCCTGGCTTGAGCGACCCGCCTGCGGAAACCGTGAAAGTCGCCAGTTTTGACTTAAGACCGTTGCAATAACATGTTGTTTTCTGGGTTGGCCTGATTGGCCCGCCGGTGGAAACCGTGACAGGCGCAGTTTGGCCGAAAGATCATTCAAACGCTCGGCGTAGACACTGTAGGGTAATCCGAAAGTGCCGCCGCAGCTGTGCTTTCGAGTTCGGCATCATCTCTCCCCACGCCCTGCTGGGTGACCTCCTCCCTTGCTCCGTCGGGTGAAGACATCGCCGCTCTGGGCCCTGCTGGGGCGCTCTGGGGCCGCTCGTGGGCGCTCTCGGGGCCATCTTGAGGCCTCGGAAGCGCATCGGTAGCGAAAAGGTGAGACGTCATAAATCATTTGTTGCCCTCGTGCTTTTGCAGGAGTTTGGCCTCTTCGGTGGTCAATGGGGGCGCTCCGAGAGCATTTGGGACCGTCTCGTGGCCCGCGTCTGGCCTCTTGGAGGTATGTCGGACGCTAGATTGGACTATCGCCGGCTACAGGTGGGGCGCGCATCATTTCGTCAGGGTATACTGGGTTTCTTCGCTCCTCGCGCTGCGCGGTGACTTCCCGCAGCCGTTGAAGGAGCTGCTACGTTCAGGGTGCTCCGGGTTTCCCCTCAGGTGCACTTCGCGCACGGGTTCTCAGGGTTGGGTTTCTTGCGAGGGTTTCTTGCGGCCGCGCTCGCACTGTATCTTCAGCCATCTTGGAAGCCATCTTGTATCATCGGACGCCCTTTTCGAGCCATCTTGGGCGCCATAACACTTGGCGGCCCGCGCCACAAATCCAGGGAGAGGAGGGGGAAGGCACGCCTCCCCGAAGGGAAGAGGGTTCTTGGACAAGGAAATAATGAACTCGCTAAACCACCCTGGCCCAAAAGGGCTGGTGGGATCAGGAGCCGGAGGCGGAGGAGGCGGGAGGAGGAAGAGGCGGGATGATGATGATGATGATGATGATGATGATGATGATGATGATGATGATGATGATGATGATGATGATGATGATGATGATGATGATGCTGATGCTGATGCTGATGCTGATGCTGATGCTGATGTGATGATGATGATGATGATGATGATGATGATGATGATGATGATGATGATGATGATGAGGAGGAGGGAGGAGGAGAGGAGGGGAGAGGAGGAGGAGGAGGAGTAGGAGTAGGAGCTGGGAGGCTGAGGAGGAGGAGAGGAGGAGGAGGAGGTGAGGAGGAGGAGGAGGAGGAGGAGGAGGAGGCGGGAGGCGAGAGGAGGAGGAGGAGGAGGAGAGGAGGAGGAGGAGGAGGCGGAGGAGGAGGAAGAGGAGGAGGAGGAGGAGGAGGCGGAGGAGGAGGACGAGGAGGAGGAGGAGGAGGCGGCGGCGGCGGCGGCGGCGGGAGGCGGGAGGAGGTGGGGAGGAGGCGGGAGGGGAGACGGATGAGGTGGGGCGGAGGCGGCCCCGTGGGTGCGTTCCAGCTGCTCCTGGTGGCGCAGCCGTCTCCCCGCGAGCGCTGCCTCCTCCAACCACGCAGGAGGCGCCTCTTCCCTCGTGTTCCCTCGCCCCTAGCGACGCTAGTCGGCCCGCGGCGAGGCGACGGAAGCGAGCATTCGGCGGCGAGCCCAGCGGGGGTGGGGAAGGCCGACCTTCGAAGAACGAGCAACTGCATAACCATTATTCTTGGGAGGTCCCCGCAAACATCTTGGATCGGTGTTGGGCCCCTCTGGCGGCGCCTCCAGCGCCGCCCCTGGCGCGCCGATGCAAGAACTCCGCGCGGACCTCCGAAAGCACACGGGAGAAGTGAGGGGGGCAGGCCTTCTCAGGGGGCGGCGGGCTTCTCAGAAGCCCTCGCGCCGGCTGTGACGCTCTGCAGGTTGTCTCCGAAGCCGCGGGCGGCTCCTTCGAAGGCGCGAGGGCCTCCGAGAAGCCCCGCCGCCCGCCGAGAGGGCCTGCCCCCCTCGCGCTTGCCCCGCTGGGCTCGCCGCCGCACGCCGCAGCTGACGCAATCCCCGAGAGCAGGGGCGGGTGCAACAGATCGTGCCCAGCTGCTCCCCACAGCCAGAGCCAGAGCCGGGCCAGCCGAGGCTCGGGTCCCAGGCGGGGGCGCCCTGAGGTCGCTGACCGAGGCCACGGAGGCACCCAGGGAGGGCCCCGATGGACAGCCCAGCCCGGCTTCCAGCTTCGGCCCCCTGTGCTGCCGGACGTCCCTCCTCTCTGAGCCTTGCTCCGCGGTGGCTCCTCTCCTCCTCTCCTCCTTCTCCGTCCTTCGTCCTCCTTCTCCTGCACGCTCGCCCTCTCCCTCCCTACCATTCTCCCCGTCCCTGTCCTCGTCGCCCCTCCGCCCGTCTTCTCTCCTCCTCATCCCCCCCACCCCTGCGCCTAGTGCCGCCGAATGCTCCAGCGGCAGGGTTCGCATGCGTGTTCGGGCCCATGTCGGCACACCCCTCACACGTTTCGGGGCCCCAGTCGGAGCTACGCCGAAGGCTCCAGTGACAAGGTTCGCATGCGCACGCGGGCCCATTCCGGCACGCGCACACACACCGCGTTCCGTGGCCCCATAGTGAGCTCCACCGAGGGCTCCACACGTTTCGTGGCCTCACAGGGAGCTCCACCGAAGGCTCCAGTGGCAGGGTTCGCATGCGTACTCTTGTCCCGCACACCTCTCACCTTTCGGGGCCCCATAGGGAGCTCTGCCGAAGGCTCCAATGGCAGGGTTCGCATGCGTACTCTTGTCCCGCACACCTCTCACCTCTCGGGGCCCCATAGGGAGCTCCGCCGAAGGCTCCAATGGCAGGGTTCGCATGTGTCCGCAGGTCCAAGTCGGCACTCCCCTCACACGTTTCATGGCCCCATAGGGAGCTCCACCGAAGGTTCCAGTGGCAGGGTTCGCATGCGTACTCGGGCCCACTTCGTCGCGCCGCTCAGACGTTCCTGCGTCCGACTTGAGTCGTGAGAGAGCGTGCGTGAATCGGGGCAGCGTTGAAAGTAAGTTCCCTTTGCTTGGCGAAGTGTTTTTGGGCAATTGTTGCAGATCCCTCAGTTTTTCCATGTGCATGAAGCGTTCCTGCTATTATCCACCACGCGTTTACAATTGGTTGGGTTCTTCGCCAGGGTAATTTGAGACGCGGGCGAGGGAAGAGGGATGGCGGGACCTCCTCCCATTTCTCATCCTCCTCCTCCTCTCCCTCCACCCCCCCGCGTCCTTGCCCCCTCGCCCCTGCCTCCTCCTTCGCCACCCCTCTCAGTCCGCCTCCAGTGGCACCGCCAGCGAGCCCCCCCACCCCAGAGGAGCTCCGCCAGTTCTACCGCGAGCGCCGGCCAGTCGGCGTGAGCCCCCAGCGGTCCAGCACCTCCGGCGGCGGCGGCGGCCGCAGGGACGCCGAGGGCAGCCCGCCGCACGCCCAGCCGCGCCCGCCGCCGCAGGTGGGGCGGTCGTGGTGGTGTTGGTGGTCGACGTCGGGAACTTCGGGGCCACCCAGATTCGGAGACTCGCAGGGGGCCTCGATGCGGGGGTCAGTGCAAACGAGGGTCAGTCAGAGCGCCATCCTGCAGGATTCTGCAGAGCCAGGGTCTCACTGATCCGGGCTCGGTTGCAGGATCCTGCGGGATCTTGCAGGATCCTGCAAGGCTTGACTTTCCCGGGCTCGGATTGACCCGGGTCAGTAGGTCTGCGAGACTCGCAGGGGGGATGTCTCCCTGAGGTGGGGTTGTAGGAGCGAGTCTAGCTGGGTGCCAGCACTTGCTTCTTCAAGGGGCAGTTTAGGCTGAGTTCCCTCGAAACCCGAGCGCGGCCAGTGCCGCCAACGTGTCAGACACTTCATGCATGGAGTCTTCTGGGTGGGATCTAACATGACGGAAACCAGCCTCCCTGCCGCGCTGCAAGCAGCATGCGGGCGACCGTAAGCATTTGGCAATCCCCGATGCTTCGGGCATGCCGCCCTCGCCTGGCGCAGCAGGGAGGACAGCGAGACTGTCCACGCGAAGCCTCAACGACGCGAGCTGAGGCTGGATGGCCCAGCATGCGGCCCCAAGCACGGCTGCCGCCTCAGCGACCAGACATGCATGAGGCATGAGCCTTGGGACGCGCTAAGGTTTCAAGGTCAAGAGCACCCGCACAGTTCCCAGCGTAGTGCCAGGCGCCATGGCGGTGCAACAGTATCGCTGCGGAAGCCGAGGCCATCTCCCCCCTGCCTCATCTGCGTCAACAGACGCACGCAAGGTACGTGGCTCACACGTGGGGGTGTGGAAGTAGAGAGCGAAGAAATTCAACCGAGCAAAGGAGCAAGAACCGCTCGAGGTCCTGCCATGAGGACGGAGGTGCCCATCACCATGTTGCTTTCATGCCTTGTAGCAGACCTGAGCACCAAACACAGCTGGACCTTATTCAATAAGGTCCTGAGGGCCAGAGTGCCACAATGACATTGTGGCATTCTGGCCCTCAGGATCCAGATCAATTAGGTCAATCGGGATCGGGGCGGGCATCGAGGCTACCCTTCCTGGCCCTCGTCTTCTGGAACTGACCTCAGTCGCCAGCCGAGATCTGGGCATGCTGGTGTTGCGGCTGCTGCCCATCTCCCTCTAGACATGGGTGCCCTTGGCGAGCGAGAATTGTCTGCTCTGGCTGGCACGTCGCCTGAATGCGCTGAACATCCCCTGCATGACTCCGCCTGCATGCCTCCAGGTTTCCTAGAGCCAGGAGCAGCAGCAGCAGCTAGCTGTCCAGTGGGGAAAATGGGCTGCAGGAGGTGGGGTGGCGGCCTGTCGGTAGCGTCCTCACTGGTGCAAGTAAAACCTCATGCCGAGCGCTCAGAGCATTGAACTGTGTGCTCAAGGACGTGACGGTGTAATCCATTTGTTTGGTAAGATGTGGGCGAGCTCGAAAGCGATCCAATCTGTGTCTGGATAGCTGCCACGTGTGCTACCTGATGAGGCTTGACTGCTGGGGCTGGTGGTGCAACAGCTGCATGAACGACTGGGGCTGAAGCACGTCCTGTGGCATGTGACCAGGCACGAGAGTCATGGGCCATGAGCGTCTCTTCTCCATCCATCAACTCGTCTTCGTCGGCGGGCGCTCGCTGGGGCTCTGGACGCGGAGACTGGGGTGATGCCTCTATCTCCGTCAGGGCCTGCTGATTACGGTAGCCCCATTATTCTGTCTGATCCACCTGGCCTCGAAGGTGATCGAGCTCGGCTTCTTTGGTTCGAATAGCTTCGTTCTGAGATGATGGTCGTATCTGAGCTCGCTGCAGTGTCGCTCGCTTTCTTTCTCTCTGCTAATCCCAAGGCCGGCACAGGTGGATTGCCGTGAGGAGCACAGCATACCACACTCGTGCTCGTCCTCAGTCAGGTCTCTTACGGATTCCTTCATCCAAATCTCTTGCCTGCAACGCGCAATGTATTGTTTCCTGTTCGAATGCGTGTCGTCTTCGGGCAAAGTACTTGGGAACCTCGGATATGAAGTAACATGTACTGGCAGCGCCGGAAGAATAGCCAAGGGTTCGAGGTTCTGGGCCTGAGAATTGGACTGTTCTTCAAGTTCGTCTGCAAGCGACACATGCCGACCGTTGCCTTCGACGCCTCGAAGCAGGTTTCCTTTGCTGCTGCTGGCTTTGAACCCTAGGATTCCCAGTCGTGCCGTGTGCTGGTGCCGACTTGGTACATTTCCACTGCGCATGGATGGCCTGCCACGGCCCCTCTGTCAAGGAGCCCGTTGGTCGGACACGCAGGCACAACACCCTTGCATTTTCGAAGATTTGAACGTACCACAAGTTTTGCACATCCAATTGTAGACGTTATGCTCGGACATTGACTGGTGAATCGACTGACCAGAATGATGACTGGCAGTTCTCCCACGAGCAGCCACACTCCTCAAGATGATGCCATCGTCCGATCTCCTCTGTCGAAGACGCCTGCACTCGGCCTTGATTAGTAGGTTGACTCTATCAGCTCAAGGGTACTCTTGCGTCCTGTGCCTCGCGACCCATGTCGTCTTACATTCCTACCGCGATGTGGCCCTCGGAAGGGTCTTGTATCCTCTCGCGTGTCCTGTCCAATCAAGTCCGACAGAATGCCAAGTATCTTCTAGGAATGCCCTGTTCTGGGCTGGCCGCGGTAGGCGGCTGTCACGCCAGGAGTCCGTTCGGAAGAGCCCCGGGCGATCACGGGCGTGACCAGCCCCGCCCCGCCCGCCCCCCCCTCTGATCACGTCGCGGCGCTCGTCCAGTGGCGACAGCGGACGTTTTGCGGCGCTCGCAGGCTACTGTGGTGTTCAGTCGCATGTTGTTGTGCTCACAGGGACGCTGTGGCACTCGCGATGGAAAGCGGCGCTTGCGTGCGTGCCGCGTGGTGCTCTCAGGGACGCAGTGTTGTTCTGTTGCTGCGAGGCATTTGCGCGGCGGTCGGAGCGCGGCGCTCGTAGCTGCCAGCGCTGTGGTGTATATGAGCACTGAATGCGCACACGGGCGTTGTGTAGTACGTGAGCGCTGCTTTGTTCATAGTCGCTGTGTCGTGCGCAGGCACTGCGGGCTGGACTCGCAGAGGGGAATGACGGGAAGTGGCAGGCGCTGGCGCACGGAGCCGAGGAGGAGGAGGAGGAGGAGGAGGAGGAGGAAGAGGAGGAGGAGAGGCCGGGGGATTGTGGAGTCCCTGTGGGTTTCAGACGATATTTTACGATATTTCACGTTGCACCTCATCGTTATTCTGATATTTCCTCTCTGGCTTTTTTTTTCTCTCTATCTCTCTCTCTCAATCTCTCCCACTCCCATTCCCATTCCATTCCCATTCCCATTCCCACTACCATTACCATTCCCATCCCCATTCCCATTCCCATTCACATTACCATTACCATTACCTTTACCTTTATCTTTACCTTTACCTTTACCATTACCACTACAATCGCCATTGTCATTGTCATTGCCATTTCCATTGCCATTGCCATTGCCACTACCAAAGCCGTTGCCATTGCCATTTTATTGCCATTGCCAGTCGCCATCCCGTCGCCATTACCATTACCAATGCCATTACCATTCCCATCCCCATTACCATCAGCCAGTACCATTACCATTGCCATTACCATTAGCATTACCAACACCATTGCCATTGCCATTACCATTACCATCACCGCTGCCATCACCATTACAATTCCCATTCCCATCACCATTACCATTACCATTACCGTTACCAGTACCACTTCCATTACCATTGCTTTTATCATTACCACTACCACTACCATTTCCATTCCTGTTCCCGTTCCAATTACCACTACAATTCCCATTCCCATTCCAATTCCCATCCCCATTACCATTACCATGACCATGACCATGACCATTACCATTACCATTGCCATGGCCATTGCCATTGCCATTGCCATTGCCGTTGCAATTCCCATTGCCATTGCCATTACCATTACCATTACCATTGCCATCGCCGTTGCCATTGCCATTGCAAATCGCTACCCCGTTACCATTGCCATAACCATTACCATTACCGTTACCGTCACCATTACCATTCCCAGTACCATTACCATTACCACTGTCATTGCCATTACCATTACCATTGCAATTGCCATTGCCATTCGCCACTACCATTACCATTGCCATTCGCCACTACCATTACCATTACCATTGCCATTGCCATTGCCATTCGCCACTACCATTACCATTGCCAGTACCATTATCATTCCGATTCACATTCCCATTACCATTACCATTACCATTACCATTACCATTACCATTACAACTGCCATTGCCATTACCATTACCATTACCATTACCTCTACCTTTACCCTTACCCTTACCATTCCCATTTCCGTTACCACTACCACTGCCATTTCCATTCCCGTTCCCATTCCCATTCACATTCCCGTTCCCATTCCCATTCACATTACCATTGCCATTGCCATTGTCATGGCCATTACCATTGCCATCGCCATTGCCATGGCCATTGCCATTACCATTACCGTTGACATTGTCATTGCCATTGCCAGTCGCTACCCCGTTACCACTATCATTACCGTTACCATTACCAAAACCATTACCATTACCTCGGTCATTAACATTACCATTTGCATTGCCATTGCCATTGCCATTAGCCACTACCATTACCATTGCCAATCTCATTGCCATTCCCACTCTCATGACCATTACCATTACCATTATCATTACCATTACCTTTACCTCTACCTTTACCTTTACCCTTACCCTTATCATTCCCATTTACGTTACCACTACCACTACCATTTCCATTCCCGTTCCCATTCCCATTCGCATTCCCATTCCCGTTCCCATTCCCACTACCATTGCCATTACCATTACACTTACCATTGCCGTTACCATTGCCATCGCCAAAATCATTGTCATTGCCATTGCCATTGCCAATCCCATTGCCATTACCATTATCGTTGCCATTGTCATTGTCATTGCCAATCGCTACCCCGTTACCATTGCCATTACCGTTACCATTACCAATACCATTACCATTACCTCTGTCATTACCGTTACCATTTCCATTGCCATTACTTCTGTCATTACCGTTGCCATTACCATTGCCATTGCCATTGCCATTCGCCACTACCATTGCCATTGCCAGTACCATTTCCATTCCCATTCCCATTACCATTACCATTACCATTACCATTACCATTACCGCTGCCATTACCATTAGAATTCCCATTCTCATTCCCATGCCCATTCCCATCCCCAATACCATTACCATTTCCATTACCATTACCAGTGCCATTACCATTACCACTACCACTACCACTATTATTTCCATTCCCGTTTTCCGTTCCCGTTCCCACTCCCATTACCATTACCATTACCATTACCATTACCATTACCACTGCCATTGCCATTACCATTACCATTACCTTTACCTTCAGCCTTACCATTACCATTACCATTGCCATGGCCATTGCCATGGCCATTGCCATTGCCATTGTCATTGCCATTCCCATTGCCATTGTCATTACCGTTACCGTTGCCACCGCCATTGTCATTGCCTCGCTACCCCGTTACCACTATCATTACCGTAACCATTACCAGTACCATTACCATTACCACTGTCACTACCATTACCATTACCATTGCCATTGCCATTGCCATTGCCATTGCCATTCGAGGATTTCAGTGGGAATCCTTCAGTGGAGGGTTTCAGTCTGAATTTTCATGTGGAAGATTTCAGTCGGAATCATTCAGTGGAGGGTTTCGATAGGAACCCTTCTGTCGAGGATTTCACTGTGGATCCTTCTTATGGGGGCGTTCAATAGGAATCCTTCTATGGGGGAGGGCAGATGTGGACACGTCGCATTCCTCCTTTTTTTTCTCCTGGCGTCCCCCCCCCAGAAAAAAAAAAACAGTTTTTTTTCTGAGGGGGGGCGCCAGGAGAAAAAAAAAAGGCAGGAGAGGGAGGAGGAGGAGGAGGGAGGAGGAGGAGGAGGAGGAGGACGACGACGACACAGAGCAGAGTTTGCACAGAAACAGTCGCGAACTCAGCGCGAAAGCCTCGCGCGCGCGCTTTGGAACCACAGGGACTCCACAATCCCCCGTTCTCGAGGAGGAGGAGGGGAGGAGGAGGAGAGGAGGAGGAGGAGTGGGGAGGAGGAGAAGGGAGGAGGAGGGGTGGAGGAGGAGGAGGAGGAGAGGAGGAGGAGGAGGAGGAGGAGGAAGGAGGACGAGGAGGAGGGAGTGGACGAGGAGGAGGAGGAGGAGTAGGAGGAGGATGAGGAGGAGGAGGGGAGGGGAATGGGGAGAGGAGGAGGAGAGGAGGAGGAGGAGAAGGAGGAGGAGGCAGGAGGGGCGGGAGGAGGAGGAGGAGGAGAGGAGGAGGAGGAGAGGAGGAGGAGGAGGAGGGAGAGGAGGAGGAGTGAGGAGGAGTAGAGAGAGAGGAGGAGGTGGAGGAGGAGGAGGAGAGGAGGAAGAGGTAGAAGGGGAGGGGAGGAGGAGGAGGAGGAGGAGGAGGAGGAGCGGGAGGAGCAAGAAGGGATGCGGATGATCAGGTGGCCGTGCCTCGCGTGAAAGGCAGGGGAGGGGGGCAGTAGATGAACAACCGATTCGAACCCTTACATGTTCGAGGGGGATTTCTGATTATCCCCCCCCGCCCCCGAAATCTATGCTGATCTCAGTAAGGTGGTGCTTTGTTGGTTCGGATATTTCTGTCCACTCACGCCCCCTACTGCGTGAAGCCCTCATCATCAATTTCGGGGGGGTCCGGTTGGCATCTTGGGCCACAGGGCTCGAACAGAATGTCCATGTACGGGAGGAGCCCCCCTCTGCAGGGCGCGCTGCCGCCACCCCTGCGGCCGCCCGCAGCGGAGGCCGCAGACGCGCCCGCGTTGGAGGCGCGCGGCCCTGCCAAGGGGGGGGGGAGAGAAGGGAAGGGGGCCGAGAGAAGGAGGTGGGAGGAGATGGAGGAGGAGGAGAAGAAGGGGCAGGAGGAGGAGGAGGAGGAGGACAAGGAGGAGGAGGAGGAGGAGGAGGAGGAGAAGGGGGAGGAGAAGGAGGAAGAGGAGGAGGAGGAGGAAGAGGAGGAGGAGGAGGAGATAGAAGGAGGAGGAGGAGGAGAGGGTTGGAGGAGAGTAAGAGGAGGAGGAGCGGGATGAGGAAGGAGGAGAGGAGGAGGAGGAGCCCCTCGTCCTTGTCCCCTCCTCCTCCTCCACCTCCTCCTCCTGCTCCTGCTCCTCCTCTTCCTCCTCCTTCTCCTCCTCCTCCTCCTCCTCCTCCTCCTCCTCCTTCTCTTCCCTGGTATTTGGGGCCCACCAATCGAAGATTCCTGGTATTCCAAGTCCGATTGCGGGAGGTCGCCCTTGGCCCAGGGGGGTGGGCGTTTGCCGAGGGGCAGAGTGTTTCACGGAGATTTGGCACGGTCATGAACTTTGGCTCAGCGTGTCGCCCGGCTGGTCCTGCTTGCGGAGTGGAGCGACACGCCATCCGCTTGCAGGGCGTAGCATGTCGCTGGGGCCGCCGCCACGACACGTTAGGTAGGCGTTCGACAACAGTTCCCGACCGTATTTCCCCTTGGCAGCACTGATCGGGGAGAAGGACTATCATGGAGTCACTGGACGGCTGGCATAGGATGCGTGCAAGTGTCATTCAGGTCCTGGATGGGGGAACGGTTCTTGAATGCCGTGTTCTCTTGGCGTTGCATTTGATGCAAAGCTGGAAGGGAGGCGCCGTCCTCTAAGACGGATGCGTGCACGAGTGGAAGAGGTATTGCGTTGACCTCTTTACACCATCGGCACCTCAGCAACAACAGTCTGGGCTAACACCGATGGCAAGTACCCAGGACCGCCGGCATTGCCGCCCGCTATGTCCTGGAGGCCAAAGCCTCGCACGGTGGCGAAATCGCCAGGGCGGATAAGTTCATGAAGCGAAGGGCTGCCTTGTTATTAAAGACACTCCCAGTCACATCAAGGTCACAAACAGCGCCTACAGTGAGCTGGTTACCCCAACCCACGGATGGAAGAGCTACCGCGCTAATTACAAACAAACGCCTTCACGCCGACGGTACACATCTCAGCAACAACAAGCTGGGCAGGGCAGACACATATGGCAAGTGTGCAGGACAGCCGGCGTCGCCGCCGGGCTGTATCCGAGGAGCCGAAGCCTCGGACGGGCGCGGAGCCGCTAGGACGGACAAGCTCACGAAGCGAAGATTTGCCGTGCTATGAACAGTAACCCCATTCACGACGTGGAGAGGCGTCGGGAGGGACGAGGGGAGACCGAAGACGTTGACGCCAGCATCGACGGCGACGACGACGACGACGACGGCAGCGCCCTGAAGGACGGCGGGCCGCAAGGGTCGGGCGGAAGCCGGCCGCCGAGCGAGGGGCCCCGCGCGGGTGGCGCCGCCGCGTACCCTGTGAGCGAGGAGCGGAGGGGGACGGTGATGGTGATGAGGATGGTGTTCGTCGCCATCATCATCGTCATCATCATCAGCATCATCATCGTCGTCATCATCACCGCCATCATCATCACCACCACCATCATCAATATCAGTATCATTATCATTATCATCATCAGCATCATCATAAGCTCTATGTTCATCGTCACCCTCCTGTATCATCATCATCAGCATCATCAGTCTTACCATCACCGTCACTGTCGCTATCACCATCACGATCCTCATCACCATCACCATCCTCATCGTCCTCATCATCCTCATCATCCTCATCATCAGCATCATCACCATCATTATCATCACCATCACCATCATCAGACTCATCACCACCATCATCATCATCATCATCATCATCATCATCATCATCATCATCATCACCGTCATCAGCATTATCATCATCACCATCACCATTATGATCATCACCACCATCACCACCATGATCATTCCCATCATCATCAGCGAAGAAGAAGATGAAGAAGAACAACGGCATAACCATAAACTTTCGGAGCTCTGCGCGGATTTCTGGGATCGGCGCTGGGCCCCCCCCGGCGGCGCCTCCAGCGACGCCCCTGGCGCGCTCCGCGGGCCAGGGAGGGTTGTCTGGCGCAGATCGACGAAGTCCGTGCGGACCGTTTATGTTGTTTTTGTTTCCCGAATCATCACTCACCACATCCACTCGTCACCATTATAATGAAGATGGAGGGGGGAGGGGGAAGAGGATTGGGAAGAGCGGTCCACCTCCCCATTCCCTGAAGGTAGAGAGGAAGAGCGGAGGTGGAGGAGGATGAGGCTGAGGAGGAAACGAGGGAGGGGCGAGGAGGGTAGGGGGAGAAAGAGTGAGGGGGACTTTTTCAGACAGTTGTTCTTGAGCCTCCGCGCGGACTGGCTGGAGGCTTCCGAGGCCTCCAGATACCTGTCTTGGAATTCCCAGCTCAGAAAGTTTCTGGGGACCTCTAGGACCCAGGTCTCCGGTGACTCGAGCAAAACTTCGCGCAGGTGGTTTCTCGCAATTTGCGGCGTCCCTCATCCCGTGCCCATCTCGCCCCTCCAAGCCGTCTTCCCCCTCTCGCTTCCTCTTCGCGCTCGCCCTCGTCAGCCTCCTCCTCATCCTCCTCTTCCTCATCATCCTCCTTCTGCCCCCCATTCGATGGGCGAATCCTCTCGCCGGGGTGCCCCTCGCCGCCAAAGGCGCCACTGTGCTCATAGAGCCTGGAACCGCCTTTCCCGCATAGTCCTGCATTGTCGTCTTCCGCATCGTCCTTCTTCGCCTCTTACTCCTCGTCCTCAGGAGGAGGAGGAGGAGGAAGACGAGGAGGACGAGGAGGAGGGTGAGGAGGAGCAGGAGGAGGAGCAGGAGGAGGAGCAGGAGGAGGAGGAGGAGGAGGAGGAGGAGGAGGAGGAGGAGGAGGAGGAGGAGGCTCCTGCCTTCGATCTCGCTGCTGCCGGTGGCGCTGGGGACACGCACTCCCTCCAGGTGTCGACGCCCCCCAACCCCCGCGAGGAGGGCGCGGCGACCTCCGCCAGGGACTCGCGCCAAACGGCCTCGGCGGCCCTCGCGGCTGCCGCGCCCGCGCTCGCGCCTCCGAGGCGCGGCCGCGAGCGGCCGACGTCGTGTGCGTTTCCATCGTCGTCGTGAGCATCAGCGTCGCCGTCTTCCCATCCGCCCACCTCCTCCTCCTCCTCCTCCTGCCCCTCCTCCTCCTCCTCCTCCTCCTCCTCCTCCTCCTCCTGCCCCCCCTCCCTCCTCCTCGTTCCTCCTCCTCCTCCTCCTCCTCCTCCCCTCCTCCTCCTCCTCCTCCTCCTCCTCCTCCTCCTCCTCCTCCTCCTCCTCCTCCCTCCTCCTCCTCCTCCTCCTCCTCCACCTCCTCCTCCTCCGCACTCGCCTCCACCCGTCCCCATCCCCCGTCCTTCCTCCCGTCCCCCACCCCCCCTTCCTTATTTCCTCCTCCCGTCCTCCCTTCCCTTCCTACCTCCCCCCACCGTGTTCGTCCGGGGCCACCCTGGGCCACGGCACGGTCATTTCAAGCGCCTGCCCGAGGCCTGGATGGTGCATGTACTATTCTACGGAGGGTTCGGATGGCTTTGGCCAGGCGGTGTGGTAGTGCACCTGTGGATGCAGTGTGCGGACGGGGTGTAGGTGGGGGTCCCCCGTTGCGTGCGCTGTTTGTTGATCCGTCACTTTCCTCATCTCGCGTGCGCACTTTCACCCCTTCGAGGGTCGTCTTTCCCCTATCTCTGATTGACGGGTCGGCAGCTGAGTCACCAGCAAGCGCGCCCTGGCGATTGTGTTGTGGATGTTCAGCTGGCCCACCCTGAAGGGCACCGTACCCTGGCTGATCTTCCAGGCAGTTCTGAGGCTATCGTCCATCCAGGAGCTTGGGTAGGGTGAGGAGTTGGTGGGGTGGCTGGGGCCTACATATGGGGTGCTGCTTACGGATGGGTTTGTGGGATGGCGTCCCTGGCGCAGTACCCGCCCTCCCTCCTCCACCTCCTCTACCTTCTCATTTGCCCTCATCATTTTCCCTCCTCCCCTCCTCCTCTTCCTTCTCCTCCCTAGACTGCAACCAGTCTTCTGCATAGTTTCATTCACAGAACACACGCAGAAAGCATTATTTGAAATCAAGCTGCCTGCAGCAAGCCTTGCCACCGCTCCTGTGCCACAGCGCAGCAGGAAGGAGAAGGATGCTGAATGTAGGAATGCTGCAACTCGGGCGAGATGTCTGAACTGGGACTTGTCGTGAACTCAACCCCGCCTTCGCCCGCGCGGTTCGGAGAAGGAGAAGGAGGAGAGGAGGAGGAGGAGGAGGAGGAGGAAGAAGAGGACGAGGACGAGGACGAGGACGAGGAGGAAGAAGAGGAGGAGGCCTCTTGGGGGCCTCCTGAGGTGGGGGCCTCTTGGAGCCTCTTCTGCTGTCTTAGGGGCCTCTTAACCCGTCTGACGCTTCCGGAGGCCGTCTCGGGGGCCTCTCCGGGCCGTTTTGGTGCCCTCTTGGAGCGCTTGAGTGCCGTATTGGGGCCCTCTTGGGCGATCTTGGGTCTTCTTGCGGCAGGCTTGGGGCCGTTTTGGGAGCACCATGGGCTGTCTTAGAGCTATCTTGGAGGCCTGCTGGGCCGCCTTGGGGGGTCGGAAACCAAACAGGCGAGAACCACTAAATCTCTCAAGAACGTTACGAAATCAATTGTATTTGCCTCCTCGGGCTCTCGTAGAGGGCTTATTGGGACCGTCTTGGGGGCCTCTTGGGCCGTTTTGAGGTTGTATTGAGATGCCCTTGAGCCGTCTTGGGCCATGTTGAACCATTTTGGTGTCGTCTTGGGTGTCCAAGACGCCGTTTTGGAGGCCATCTTGGCTGTTTGGACGCCGAGAAGAATGCCTGACGTCAATTTCAGAGGGGGCGATTTTCGAAGCACGCGCGCGAGAGGGTGGGGCCTTAGAAAACATTTTGAAGCCCTCCCAGGCAACAGCAAGCAGTCTAACACACTCATTCCGTGCAAGCACGGTGACGGGTTGTACCACCCTCATCATCCTCGCTCCCCCTCCGCCTCGCTGTCGTCAGCGTTGCCGTCGATGTCCTCCTACTCCTCCCCCCTCCACCGTTAGCCCGCGACGGCCCTCTCGAAGTGAGCCTTGGAGCGATTGCGCCAATGACTGGTGCTCGAGTCGGCCTCGCGTTGGGGCCGTGAGGGCCGGGCTGTACCTGGGCCGAGGGTGGAGGGACGTGACGCCAGTGGTGCAGGAGCGCTCCCGCACCCCGTCGCGGAGGCTCGGGTTGGCAACGGCCAGGGGACCGTTCTGGGGTCCCTCGTTGGGCCTCGGAGAGCTCAGCGTGGCTTTCCCGGGGGCCTCGGGGGATCTCGGGGGGGCCTGGGTCCACGGGGACCTCGGAGGGGATCGTGGGACTACGTGGGAGCTCGATGGGGCCCCGTCTCGGCATCGCTCGGACGTGTTCGTTTTTCTCGGCCAGGCCAGAGCCAGAAGGTCTGCACCATCCTGGAGCATCTTGGATCACAACGAGGACGTGGACGGCCGAGCGATGGCCAAGTCGTGAGACCTCGGCGGACCTCTATTGACCCAGCGCGGCTTCGGGGGTCTCTGGTGAGCTCTGATGGATCTCGGGTGCACTCGGGGGGTCTTTACGGGACCTCGGCGGGCTGCCTCAGCGCAGTGGCCGTAGAACGTCAGGGCTGGACACAGCAGTTATGCCATGCGGACCCCCGAGGTCACCACTATGTCCTTGGAGCTCTCCCAGGGGCCTCTGGAGGTCCCTGGAGGCGACAAGCAGGGGCTCAAGGCCTCGATCTTCGGCCCTCCTCCTCGTGATGCTCGGAGGCACCAAGCAAGGGCTCAGAGCATCGATCTTTGGCCTGTCTCCTCGCGGTTCCCGGCTCCGCTCTTTTGGTCCTCCTCTCCGGGTCAAGGCGCGCGTGGCGGCCCGCCGGCGGCAGCGCGGAGCTGTACCAGCAGCGGCAGCCGAGGAGCGGGGGTTCTCTTGGAGGGGGGGGGGTCCCAAAGAGGGGGGGGAGGAGGAGGAGGAGGAGGAGGAGGAGGAGGAGGAGGAGGAGGAGGAGGAGGAGGAGGAGGAGGAAGAGGAGGGGGAGGAGGGAGGAGGATTGTCACGGCTGTCGTTTAAGGCACGGGTAATGTTTTACCGCTTCGTGCCCTAACAATGGTGGCACGCCATGTTCTGGATGCAACACTTGTGAAGATGCGGCTACTACCACGCCTATGCTGTGCAACACTCGCGCCAATGCCCTCCACTGCGCGGCCTATGACCGCCCATGGCCTACACGCGGGCCCTTTGCACGGTGGCTGGTAAGCCCCCCACCCCCATGCCTGACACTGCCACCTATGCCCCGCGTGCAACTGCGGAGACCCCAGGCCTGCTACGGCCTACTATGGTCTGCGAAGTATCAACATGTCAAAGCACGAACCTACCTGACTGTTTGGTATGCCATGCTAGTTCAAGTGGGATGCAACCTGGAATGCACGAGTGAAGTCCCCCACGGCTGCGAAGCAGGATGGTTTACAACCGCCTGGCCTCTTCCCAGAGGAGGGCCACCCCACGACTGTGAAGCACACTTAGCTGCCCCGTGCCAATCCCCGTACTCCCATGGATGCAACACTTGTGAAGATGCGGCTGCTACCACGCCTATGCTGTGCAACACTCGCGCCAATGCCCTCCACTGCACGGCCTGTGGCCACCCATGGCCTACACGCGGGCCCTTTGCACGGTGGCTGGTAAGCCCCCCACCCCCATGCCTGACACTGCCACCTGTGGCCCGCGTGCAACTGCGGAGACCCCAGGCCTGCTACGGCCTAATAAGGTCTGCGAACTATCAACATGTCAAAGCATGAACCTACCTGGCTACTCCTCCACGACGTGTCTGGGGCACGGGGCCAAAAGCACGAGGAGGAGGAATAGGATGAGGAAGAGGAACAGTAGGATGAGGAGACCAAATGACGCAATACCAGACAAGAGACGCCTCTTCCGTACCAAAACGACCACCCTTCGGGTGATAAGGAGGTTTCGGGGGGGGGGAGTAACCAACGCGCACGAACACGAAACCGAAACCGATTTCCCGGTAGGGGGGCTCTCCGTTCCACTTCGATCTCTCCCCCTCACCTCCGATTTGCATGGGACATCCTCCAATGCACGGGGACTGCGTGTCCCATAAAAGGGACTGCGCGTCCCATTTGCCAGGACTGTGTGTCCCATAATCGAGACTGCGCGTCCCATTTGCCAGGAATGTGTGTCCCATAGCAGGGACTGCGCGTCCCATTTGCCAGGGCTGCGTGTCCCATAACAGGGACTGCGCGTCCCATTTGCCAGGAGGAGGAGGAGGAGGAGGAGGAGGAGGAGGAGGAGGAGGAGGAGGAGGAGGAGGAGGAGGAGGAGGAGGACCAGTGTAAATCCAAAAGTTTTCCCCAAAGGCGGGGCTCCGGAGCCACCCCCCGCTGGATTTGGAGGTTGATAGACCTCCTACCCTGACACGTCGATGAAGGAATGGGCCGTTTTCGGTTCGCGAGAGGGCGTCGCGGCCGTCGTTTTTGCGGGTCCAGGTCCGTCGGTTTCGGCCCCAAGCCGTTTTCACGAAGTGGAGGTTTACTGAAGGGAGGTTTGTCCACCGCCGATGCATGCCCACACATCCCCGAGCCTGTTTCTATTTGGACCCCAGCAAGTCTACCGGCATTGACGAGGGGGGGCGGGGCTTGAGCCTGAAGTGAGCCGCAAACGATTCTTGCACGAGCAGAAGCCACGCAAGTCGGAAGGCACCTGCACGCCAGTGTGCGTCTGAAGAGGGGCGAGGGGGGTGGTGGGTGGGGGGGGAAGGGGGAGGGGGGGCGCGAGGGCCACGCAAGTGAACTCGCCTGAGTGGGAAGAAACACGGGCCCGCTCGACGCGGTTCGCCTCCGGCCCCACCTCTGGCGCCCCCCCTCCCCGGGAGGAGCGGGGGCGGCGGGCCGCTGCCCAGCAGGCAGGCCTCGCCGTGGCCGGGCGCGGCCGGCGGCGGGCTGGACGCGGGGCGGCAGCGGCGGGAGCCGCTGCGTGGCGACCTGGTCAGTCACAGGGGCGCGGCCTGCCTGCTGCTGGAGATCAGGAGCCGGGTGGTCGGAGGCGTGGGCCCTGGAAACGACAGGGCCGTTTTTTTACCAGTTCCGTTTTGCCGTTTTTTTGCCGGTTCCGACGCCGTTTTTTTACCGGTTCCGTCGCCGTTTTTTGACCGGTTCCGGCTCCAGTTCCACTCCTGGAACCGGTTTTTTGCCGTTTCCGGTCGCCGTTTTTTTGCCGTTTCCATTTTCAAGGGACATTTTTTGGGGAAACGGTGAAAAAACGGCCCTACCGTTTCCGGGGCCCACTAAGGTCGGAGGGGGAGGGGCGGGGTGGCCAGATGAGGTGTTCAGTCGGGCGTGCAGAGATGTAGTGTCAAGTCGGGCGCGTCCCTCTGCAGGAGGAGTTCTCAAGATGAGTCAAAAAAGTAGTCAGGGGGACGATTCTGTGACTATTTCTGCCTACTTGGGCGTATGATCTACTATTTCCAACGATTCGTCCAAAACCCGCCTGTCGGAGGACATGCCCGACCTAAATGTAGGGTTTCTTCCCGAGTAGCCTTTCGCCAGAGGGTTTTTTCCATCGGGGCGCCAGAACAGACCGCGGAAAAGTCCCACGGAGGGGGGGGCGGGGAGCCTGAGGACGCCTGGTCCCGCAGCCGCTTCGCCCGAGATTTCCTGACAAGTTGTTTTGGAGGTGTGGTCTCGCATCAGTGCGGGCTAGATACTCGGCCTGGATGGCCACGATCCTTTGTAAACCATGCGCACATGGGCGTGCTCTAACCCCTGTCCCGGCACGTTTTCACTAGCCGGCCTCCTACTCCGCGAGCCGTTTCTTCACCTGTACTGCTTTCAGGGTGCTTTTTTGGGGGTGCTGACGTTTTTGCTTTGCTTGGGCGCCTGGAGGCCACTAGAGACCTCCGCAAAGGCTCCGGCTACATCTTGGGACTTCGGAGACCTCAGAATAACTCCTGGGAACCTGCTGGGATGCTTAGTGGCCTTCGGCCCAGCCCTCCACCGTGCCTAGGTCGTGTGCAAGTGGCCTTTGGGGTCTCCTGGGGGATCTCTTGAAGGGCCTCTTGGAAGCCTCTCGGGAACTTCACTCTTGGAGGTGTCCAGGGCCTCTTGGAGACCTCTTGGCGGCCTTTCGGGGGTCTCCATGCCTTCTTAGAGGAGCGGATTCCGGCGGCGCTGCGGTGGCGGATTCCAGCGGCGCTGCGGTGGCGCTCTTTCGTAGGCCCCTCTTTGGGCTGTCTTTTGGGGCTCTTGGGCCCTCTTGGGGAGATCTGAGGGGGGTTTTGGGCGCCCTCAAGACCTGAACGCGGAGAATGTTAAGATCATGCGAGAGCCGTGCATTCATTAATTTGGGCTTCTTCGGTTAGCCCCAGCAGAAGTGCCCAGAACGGTTCCAGCTCGGGGCACCTGGAGACCATCTTACGGCATGCTGGAATTTTGATTCCCAAGAGCGTTTCGAAGACCTCTGGGAAGGTGACGCGGCAAATTCCAGGAATCCAGGGCCTGGTGCCTTCAAAGCTTCGAGGACACCGATACTGATGACTCAGAGGGGCCTGGGGACACTCCACTCAGTGCCCCGCGGCACGGTGGCTGAATCTGCACCACCACAGTGCGCGTCTGTTCCTTCACGGGTCACAAATGTGGTACTCAAACCTGCTTCTGGTCAAGGACGAGCGGAGCGGCGAACGAAAAGCCCTACGCCGTCCTGCAGACTGTCGACGGGCGCGTCCGGGTGGAGACAGACCTCAGCAAGCTTTCGCTCATGGCGGAGACATTTTCGCCGACTGCGGAGGATGCTGAGTTCAAGGTGGGTTCCAAGGTCATGGTGCAGCGGCCCAAAGGGTTTCCTTGGAAGTGCTCTGTCATCGGCATCGAAGGGGATTACCTGAGGATCCACTACCAGGCAGGGTCCACTTCGATTCGATCGAGACGACTCCGTATCGATTCCGGAACGCTTTGTCCAATTCGATTCCGATGTTCGGCGATTCCGATTCGATACCGATGCGTCCCGATGTTTGCGTGGTGTTGTTGTGTATTTTGTCGCAGCCGATGTTATTTGCGTTCGACTCGTTGCCGATACAGTCTCATCCGACGCACATTCCGATCTGACCCGATTTCCCAATTGTACGCCGACCGATCCTGCTGCGTACCTGCTACGAGCGGCGAACACAACCGTATCCGCGCCCTCGCGGTCTGGATTTCGGGGCGCGATCCCGTGAATGCGCGGTCGCATGGATCTGTTCCGCGCGGGGCATCCGCGGACAAAAACGCCCCGTGTCCGCGGGGTCGCGGCCCAGGGGCCCAGCCCGCGAGGCCGGGGATACGGAGATGGCGCCGTCCATTTTGCTCATGTTCCAAAGGCTCGTTATTCGAGCGGCGGTCATGGCCAACACGGCGTCACACAGCCCCGTTGGGTCACGGGGCCAACACGCGGTCACACCAGCCCCATTGGGCTCCCGAGGGTTCCCCCCGAGGGCTCCCGCGAGGGGCCACACAACATGCCCGCCAACACGGGTGTGTGGCTGCCGCAAGTTGGCAACGCCACAAAATGCAGGCGGCCATAGTATGACGAGAGAACAACCCACTTCCATAATTACCCTAAGGGGGCTCCGAGGGAGGAGGCCTGGCCATAAGCACGTGTGCGAGTTGTCGGACCCCTGGGGAGACTCCCGTTCCAGCGGGGACCCCCATCCGACAACACGCGCCCATAGCCCCCTCCGTCTCCCCTATGGGTATGGGTGTGTGTTGTTCGCTCGTACCGCGCTGCCGCCCTCGTCTTTCTCCTTTCCCTTGCACGCCGGACCGTTCGCCTTTCGGCTGCCCCGAGCAGCCACCCGCTGGAGCGGACTGCCTCTGCCTCGCTGCCGACGTCAAAAAACGTGAGATTCCGTGGGGCAACCAGAAAGTACTGATACCACTCCTCCCCGGACCTCTCCCGGGGTGCGTTCTGACCAGGATTTCGAGGAGAACCCGGCGGTGGCGACGAGGGCCTCCCAGGACGCCCAAAAACATTGAAACGGAGAGAAGGGTAGAGGTATGGGTTCCTTTTCCTCCTCTGAGTTCGCTCGTCACCTGCTTTCTCGCCCACGGGCCAGGGCTTCCCAGACGACTTCGACGAGTGGCTGCCGAAGGCCTCCTGGCGCATCACCCGGGCCGCGGCGCGGACGACGGGGCCTCACGCGGCGGGGCCGCGGCGGAGGCCGAGGCCTTCGGCGGGGGGAGGGCCGCGAGGCGTGCAGCCGCCACCCACGGCGAGGGCGTCGTCGTCGCCGCCGCCGTCGTCGTCGTCGTCGGAGCGGCGGGCGCCCTCCAGGGGGTTTGGAGGCGACGACGACGACGACGACCGTGACGACGACGACGACGACGGCGGCGACGGCGGCGACGACGGCGACGACGGCGACGACGACGGCGGCGACGGCGGCGACGACGACGGCGACGACGACGGCGACGACGACGACGACGGCGACGACGGCGACGACCACGACGACGACGGCGACGACGGCGACAACGACGCCCGCTGACGACAGCGTCGACGACGAGGACGACCGTGACGACGACGGCGACGACGACGGCGACGACCACGACGGCGACGACGACGAGACGATGACGGCGTCCACTGCGACGTTTACGACGACGACGGCGACGACCACGGTTGCGGCGGCGGCGACGACGACGACCGTGACGCCGACGACGGCGATGACGGCGACGACGACGACGACGCACGACGACGACCACGACGACGACGACGGCAACGATGACGGCGACACCAACGACGACGACGACGACGACGGCGGCGGCGGCGGGAGCGACGGCGGCAACGTCGACGACGACGACGACGACTGCGACGACGACACTCACGACGACGACGACGACGACGGCGGCGACGACGACGACGTCGACGGCGACGACGACGACGACGACGCCCGCTGACGACGGCGTCGACGACGAGGACGACCGTGACGACGACGGCGACGACGATGGCGACGACCACGACGTCGACGTTGACAATGGCGACGACGACGACGACGATGACGGCGACAACGAAGACGATGACGGCGTCGACGACGACCACGATGACGACGACGTGACGACGACGACGACGGCGGCAGCGACGACGACGTGACGACGTCGACGTCGAGGACAACGACGTTGACGACGACGACGGTGACGACGACGGCGGCGGCGGCGACGACGACGACCGTGACGCTGACGACGGCGACGACCGTGACGACGACGACGACGCACGACGACGACCACGACGACGACGAAGACCGTGACGACGACAACGACGACGGCGGCACCAATGACGACGATGACGACGGCGGCGGCGGCGGTAGCGACGGCGGCAACGTCGACGACGACGACTGCGACGACGACGACGACGACGGCGATGACGACGACGACGTCGACGGCGACGACGACGCCCGCTGACGACGGCGTCGACGACGAGGACGACCGTGACGACGACGGCGACGACGACGGCGACGACCACGACGACGACGACGACGGCGACGACGATCACGACGACGGCGACGATGGCGACAGCGACGACGATGACGGCGACGACGACGACCACGATGACGACGACGTGACGACGACGACGACGACGACAACGGCGACGGCGACGACGACGTGACGACGTCGACGTCGAGAACGACGACGTTGACGACGACGACTGCGACGACGACGGCGGCGGCGGCGACGACCACGACCGTGACGTTGACGACGGTAGCGACCCCGACGACGACGACGACAACGCACGACGACGACGGTGACGACGACGGCGACGACGACGACCGTAACGACGACAACGATGACGGCGACAAGGACGACGACGACGACGGCGGCGGCGGCGACTACGGCGACGTCGACGACGACGGCGACGACGACGACGACGGCGACGATTACGACGACGACGACGATGGCGGCGGTGGCGACGACAGCGACGACGACGGTGACGCTAACGACGACGACGACGACGACGACGACGACGACGACGACGGCGGCGACGACGACGACGACGGCGACGACGACGGCGGCGACGACGACGACGGCGACGACGACGACGTCGACGACGAGGACGAGCGTGACGACGACGACCGTGACGACGACGACGTCGACGTTGACGATGACGACGACCGTCACGACGACGACTGCGACGACGATGGCGGCGACGACTTCGACGACGACGACGATGGTGACGACGACGACCACGACGACGACGTGACGACGACGACGGCGGCGACGACGACGAGGACAGCGGCGGACACGACGACGGCGACGGCGACGACGGCGTCATGACGTCGACGTCGATGACGACGACGTTGACGACGACGACGGCGACGACGACGGCGGCGGCGGCGGTGACGACGACGACCGTGACGTCGACGACGGCGACGACGCCGACGACGACGACGACGACGACACACGACGACGACCACGACGACGACGACGACGACGACGTTGACGATTACGGCGACAATAATGACGACGACAACGTCGGCGGCGGCGACGATGGCAGCGCTGTCGACGACGACGACGTTGACGGTGACGATTGCGACGTCGGCGGCGACCGTGACGACGACGAGGACCACGACGACGACGGCGAGGGCAACGACGACGACGGCGGCGGCGACGACGATGACGTCGACGAAGACGACGACCTCGACCATGCCGGTGACGTCGACGACGTCGACGACGGCGACGACGACGACGGCGACGACGATTGTGACGGCGACGATGACGACGGCGGTGGCGACGACGGCGACGACGACGACGGCGGCGGCGACGAAGACGACGACCACGACGACGACAACGTTACGACGATGACGACGGCGACGACGACGACGACGATGGCGGCGGTGGTGACGACGACGACGTGACGACGCCGACGTCGACTACGACGGTGACGACGACGGTGTCTGCGGCGGCGGCGACTACGACGACCGTGACGGCGATGTCGACGACGCCGACGAAGACGACGACGACGCACGACGACGACCACGGTGACGACGACGGCGACGATGACGGCGTTGACGACGACGACGGCGGCGGCGGCGACAGCGGCGACGACGCCATTGACGTCGACGACGACGAGGACGATAACGACGGCGACGAAGACGACGAAGATGCCGACGATGACAACGAGGACGTCGCACGACGACGACGCCGACGACGCCGACACCAACAACGACGACGACGACGACGACCGTGACGACGACGGCGATGGCGACGACGACGACGACGTCGACGTCGACGACAACGACGACGACGGCGGCGACGACGACGTCGACGACGACGACGGCGACGACTGTGGCGTTGGCGGCGGCGGCGACGACGACGACCGTCACGTTTACGACGACGACGACGACAATTTCGGCGGCGACGTTGACGACGCACGACGACGACCACGACAACGACGACGACGACGACGACGACGACGACGACCGTGACGATGACATCGGCGACGACGACGACCGTGACGACGACGACGACCGTGGCGTGACGACGACGGCGACGACGACGACCACGACCATGACGACGACGACAATGGCGTCGGCGATGACGACGACATCGACGACGACGACGTCGACGTCGACAACGACGACGGCAACGACGACCACAGCGACGGCGACGGCCGCGGTGGCGGTCAGGACGACGACCGTGTCGTCGACGACGGAGACGGCGACGCCATTGACAACAACGATGACAACGCCGACGCCGGCGACGACGACGACGACGACCGAGACGACGACGGCGACGAGGACGGTGGCGAGGATGATGACGACGACGACGACGGCGACGACGGTGGTGGCGGCGACGGCGACGGCGGCGGCGACGACGACGACGACGACGACCACGACGACGACCGTGACGACGGTGGCGGTGGCGACGACGACCGCAGCGGCGACGACGACGACGACGATCGAGACGACGACGGTGACGACCACGACGACGGCGACGACGATGACGACGGCGACGACGTCGACGGCGACGACTGCGACGAAGACGACGGCGACGACGACGGCGGCGGCGGCCGCGACGACGACGACCTGGACGACGACGACGACGTTGCCGACGACCGTCGTGACGACGACGACGGCGCACGACGAAGACGACGGTGACGACGACGACGACAACGACGACGGCGGCAACGGCGACGACGATGACGACGACGACGGCGACGACGACGGCGGCTGCGGCGGCGACGATCGCGGCGACGACGACGGCGACGACCACGACGACGACGGCGGCGACGACGACGACGACGACAACGACGGCGGCGCCGACGACGCCGACGACGACGACCGTGACGACGGTGGCGACGACGACGGCGGCGGCGGCGACGACGGTGACGACGACGACGTTGACGTCGACGGCGACGACGACTGCGGCTGCGGCCGCGCCGACGACGACCGTGACGACGATGACGCTGACGACGACGACGACGACGACGTCGACATCGATCACGATGACGACGGCGACGACGACGACGACGACGACGACGGTGACGCCGACGACGACGACGGCAATGGCGGCGACGACGACGACGACGACGGCAGCGACGATGACGGCGACAACGACGACGACGACGACGACGACGACGACGGTGGCGACGACGACGATGGCAACGACGGCGACGGCGACGACGACGACGACGACGGCGACTACGACGACCGTGACGTCAACGACGGCGACGACGAGGGCGACGACGACGACGGCGACGGCCCTGTCGATTACGACGACGACGACGTCGACGCTGACGATGCTGTCGGCAGTGACGACGACGCGCAAAGACGACCGTGACGTCGACGACGAAGTCGACGACGACGACGACGGCGACGACGGTGGCGGTGACGACGGCGGCGACCACGACGGCGACAGCGACGACGACGACGGCTGCGTTAACGACGACGGCGACGACGACGACGACGACGACGGCGGCGACGACGGCGACGGCGGCGGCGGCGGCGGCGACTGTGGCGGCCGCGGAGACGACGACGGCGACGTCGACAACGACGACAACCACGGCGACACACGCCGACGACCACGACGAGGTTGACGACGACGACCGTGATGACGACGAAGTTGACGATCAAGGCGGCGACGGCGACGTTGACGGCGGCGTAGGCGACGACGACCATGACGACGTAGACGTCGACTGCGGGTCTGACGATGGCGGCGACGATGACGACGACGACGACGACGGCGACGGCGACGACGACGACGACGACGACGACCGTGACGACGACGACGGTGGCGACGACGACGACGGCGACAACGACGACGACGGCGGAGGCGACGACGACCACGACGACGACGGCGTCGGCGACGACGACGTCGACGTCGACGGCGGCGACGACGACGGCGGCGGTGACGACGACGACGGCGAGCTGCCGTCGTCGTCGGTGGCGACGACGAAAAAGGAGACCCCGACGGCGGCGACGACGACGCCGACGATTATGACGACGACAACGACGACGACGACAGTGACTACGACGATGGCGACGTAGACGGCGACGACGACGACGACAGTGGCGGCGGCGACGACGACGTCGGTGGCGACGACGGCGTCGACGACGACGATGGCGACGACGACGACGACGACGACCGTGACGACGACGACGACGGGCGTTGACGACGACGACGACGACGGCGACGACGCCAACGACGACGACGGTGACGATGACGACGGCGACGACTACGGTGGCGGCGCCGCCGCCGCCGACGACGACGACGACGACCGTGACGTCTACGATCACGACGCCGACGACGCACGACGACGTCGACTCACGACAACAACCAAGACGACGACCGTGACGACCACGGCGACGACGACGACGACGACGACGACTACGACGACATCGCCGACGACGTCAAAGTCGGCGACGACGACGACGACGACGACAACGACCGTGACGACGACGACGGCGACGACGACGACGACCACGAGTTCGACGGCGGCGGCGGCGACAACGACGACGACGACTTCGACGACGACGACCCCCCCGCGAATGGGGGGGGGCTGGGTTCTGGACCCTGGAGGTTCTTCCCGTCAGAGGTTGGGGGGAGGAGGGGGAGAGGTCCCTTGGTTTCTGACCCCCCTTTCCAGGACTTTGCGTTTTTTGAGGGGGGCGGCCCCCGTCCTCCTCCTCCTCCTCCTCCTCCGCCTCCTCCTCCTCCTTGGTTTCGAATCCCCACCTGGAAAGAACATTGACAGACCAGCGACGGTTGTCCGCGCTCTCTCGGGGTGGGGGGAGAGCGGGGGGCGGGCTCTGTCAAGGGGGGGGAGGGGGAGGAGGAGGAGGAGGAGGAGGAGGACGAGGAGGAGGAGGAGGAGGAGGACGAGGACTGCCCCCCCCCCCCCCCCCCGAAAATGAAAATGTTCCAGCGACGGTGGATCGCGCTCCCTCGGATGCCGCCGCCCGCTGTCAGGGGTGTAGAGGCCCCCCCTTCTCCTCCGCGCCCCATCGCCCTGCCCTTGGCCCAACCGCGTGTCTCCCTCGTGGCGCCTTCGGGGGGCGCCCGTGGACGCTGGATGTTGCGCCCTCGCCCTGCAGTCTTGCGATGCGCGGCGACTGCGAGCATAGATCCCCCTCACATCATCATCCTCCTCTCCCTACTTCAAGGGCATAATAAACGCCCCTACCCTGGTTTACGAGGCGCTGTGCGCTGAAACTCCTGTGGGCTGACAGGGTAAACCCTGCGTGATGTGCCGCGTCCTGGCGGTTCTAGGCGTTGGGGGGTCCCAGGAGGTTTATTGACCACGCACTTGTAACCCAGGGTAGGGTCGTTTTTTCATCCCTCAACTCCTCCTCCTCCTCCTCCTCCTCCTCCTCCTCCTCCTCCTCCTCCTCCTCCTCCTCCTCCTCCTCCTCCTCCTCCTCCTCCTCCTCCTCTCTTCCTCCTCCTCGTCCTCCGCCTCCTCCTCCTCCTCCTCATGATTATCCTTTCCGGGGCCAAACCGGGCGTTCGCTCCTTGCTCAGCGTTCCGCATGGCAGCAGCTCGCCTGTACTCGAGCAGCTCGCAGTTCGGGTTGCGCGCTCTCTCTCTCCGCAGGTCTGCGTCGTCGGGCGGCGAGCGCACGCAGCTCCGGAGGGCGGAGGCGAGGCTGCAGACCGCCTGCGAGGACTGGGCGGGCGCCGGGGGTGTCGAAGAGTGGCGGCAGGAATGCACTCGAGCCTCTGAGATACGAGCCGTTCTGAGCTGAGGAGGGGGCTCCTCCCCCTGCTCCTCCCTCTCCTCCTCCCTCTCCCTCCTCCTCCCTCCTCCACCTCCTCCTCCTAGTGGAAGGGGCAATAGCGCTATCAGTGACGCTTAGCGGGGGTGCGCTGTTTGCTAGTTGAGAACTAATCCAATTCCCGTCAAGTTTGATCGTCAAGGGCACTCCTCCTCCTCCTCCTCCTCCTCCTCCTCCTCCTCCTCCTCCTCCTCCTCTTCCGCGTCCGCCTCCGCCTCCTCCTCCTCAGCCTCCGCTCCTCGCCTCAGCCTCCGCCTCCGCCCCCTCCTCCCTCCTCCTCCTCCTCCTCCTCCTCCTCCTCCTCCTCCTCCTCCTCCTCCTCCTCCTCCTCCTCCAGTTGGGGCCGTTCTGTGACTTTGGGTCGACGGGCCTAAGTATTCGCTGCCCAATCTCGCTTGGGCTGGGAACGCCGCTTCGTCCCTTCTTGCGCGCTGTTCACTCTAGTGGCACGATGGCGGCAGGGGCGTGCGGATGTCCCTGCTGGGCTCCTGGGCCGCGAGAGCTCCCAGGTTCCACGGCCCCCTCTCCATGTCCCAGTGCGCCCCTGACCTCGCCCCTCGCCCGCGCACGTGCCTCGGGCCACGATGCGCTGACCCCTTCTCTTCCGGGCCCCCCTTTCTCGGCGCACCCGAGAGAGGAGGCAAGCCCCGACCCAGCAGCCCCAGGGGAGCGTCGTCGAGCGCTGCCACGGCCAGCTCTGGTCGCGCTGCGCATTCGGGGGACGCCATCTGCTGTCAAAGCTGGTGTTTTTTTCTGCCCGTGCCCGGCGCGAATTCGATGCCGATTCGACGCGGATTCGGCATGGATTCGTCTCGGATTCGATTCGGATCGACGCGGAATCGAACTGCCCGGCGTGGATCCGACACGCGGTTTCGACGGGGAGACTGGCGCGACGGGACAGACCAGCGAATCCGGGATACGTGCTCCCGAGAGCATGGTCTCGGAAGGCAGGGCCTTTGGCGATCGAGGACTCAGCTTCTTGACGCATCTAGAACTGCTTGAGGCACCCGGGGGCCTCTGGTGACGGACCTGGACCTCCCTGGGGAATTCCAAAGAGCGGCGCAGAGCTCTGCCGGATCTTCTTCCCACTTCCTCCTTGGGAGGGGGGGGCACCGAAGACGGGACAAATTACAGCCAACGGGTGGAACGGGTTCCAACCATTTCCAGCCAATTCTCATCGATAAAATACCACTCCCAAGCGCCTCGAGCGGTCTTGGAGGTATTCTCGCAGGATCATTGGGAGATCTTCGTAGAATCCCTAAGGTATCCTTGCAGGATCCCCGAGATTATTCCAGGATCCTGGGAGATCCTTTCAGGATCCTTTTTAGATCCTTACAGGATCCCTGGGGCATCCTTGGAGTATCCTTGCAGGGTCCCCGGGAGATCCCTACAGGGTTCGTGCGCTATTATTGCGCGATCCTTGAGGCTTCCGTGCAGGATGTGTCAGACATCCTTGAAGGATACTTGAAGTGTCCTTGCAGGATCCCTGGGGCATACTTGCAGGATCGCCGAGGCATCCTCGCAGGATCCCTGAGGCCTTCATGCAGGATTCCTGAGATAGCAGTACCCCCTGAAGTATCCTGGCAGGTTCCTTTTGGTGACCTAATTACAGGGTCCGCCTTGAATAAGGAACACTTACTTTTCGAAAGGAGCTCGGTTGTTCCTTTGGTTTGCACGCGTTCAGCTGCCTTTTTGGCGGCGAGCCCCCCTTGGTGTTCCTCCGAGCTTCGTAGACTTACTTGGACAATAAGGGGCTTCGTTCCTTTTTCATCGTTCCTTAGGTCAGGCTGAATTCTGTATTCAGGATCCCTGCCGGATCCTTGCAAGATCCGTGAGGATCTTTGATCGGGGGCCCCTAATCGGGATGGTGGCCACACCGTGTGGTGAGTCGGTGGGGATTCGGGATCACCGCGTGGTTTTGGGATTCGGGTCCCTCTTCGTGGTCGTCTCGGGCGACAGAGGCCTCCAGGGTCTCAAGACCGTGCGTTGACGGACCGTGCGGTGAGGTCTTGGGGGATTTCGAGGTCACCGCACGGTCTGTCACCGCACCGCTTCGGGACTCCAACCCTGAGGTATCCCACAGGACCCTTGAGCGATCCCACCAGCATCTTTGGGAGATTCCATACGGATCCTTGAGAGATGCCATGAGGATCCTGGAGAGACCTTGTGCGGATCCCTGAGAGATCCTTGCAAGATCTTTGACCGAGTCCATATGGGTCCCTGAGAGATCCCACATGGACCCTGGAGAGATGCCATAAGGATCGAGATCCCGTGAGGATCTTTGAGAGATCATGCGAGGATCCCTGGGAGATCCCGTGAGAATCCCAAAAAGAAACCGTGAGGATCCTTGCAAGATCCTTTACAGGGTCCGTGAGCGATTCCGCAAGGACCCCCGAGAGATTCTTCCAGGATCCCTGACGCCTGTACGGATTCCTGAAAGATCCCCATAAAGGATCCTTCAAGATCCTTGAGAGATCCCGTCAGAATTTCTGAGATCCTCACAGGATTCTTAGGACATCCTTGGCGGTCCCTGGGGGATCCCGCGAGGATCCCTGCGGGACCCTTACAGGATCCCCGGCAGATCCCATTATGAACCTTAGGGAATCTTTCCAAGACCCCTGAGCATGAGATATATGTTCAGGATCCCTGGGAGATCTCTAGGGGATCCCGATCTGCGTTCGACCCGTTTCCACGGGGGGTCCAGGTTAGTCTTCTTTTGGGAGCCTTCCCAGCGTTTCTTTCCTTCATCTCCATCAGGGAACCGTTTTGTCATGTTGTCCTCAAGCATGACAACGTCCGCTTTTCCATGGAAGCTATACATATCCGTCGTTCGAACCGTAGAACTACACATGGAGATAAGCATATAGCGAAGGCCTTACGGCCTGTGCCGCCGACCCAGGAGGCCACGAATATGGAAACGCGGGGGGGGGGTGGAGGAGGAGGTGGAGAGGGAGGAAGGGTGGAGGAGGCAGTTGAGGGAGCAGGCGGGGGAGAATGATGAGGAGGAGGAGCATGAGGAGGAGGAGGAGGAGGAGGAGGAGCAGGAGGAGGAGGAAGAGGAGCAGGCACAGGAGGGACGCCCCCCCCACCCCCGGCGGTGAAGGGATACAGGGAGTTCTCGGGGGGGCCTCTTGGGGGCAGTTCTGGGGCCTCTTGGGAGGCTGTTGGGGGCCGCTTGGGAGCCTCGTGGGGGCCTCTTGGAGCTTCCTGGGGGTCTCTTGGGAGCCTCTTGGGGCTTCGCGGGGAGCTTCTTAGGGGCCTATGGGGGCCTCCTGGGAGCTTCTGAGGCCGAGGGTTCGAAATGTCCGGTCGAGTCTCCAGACTGGGCTCTCTCTTGGAACCGTCTTGGGGACCTCTTGGGCTATCTTGGAGGCGTCTTGGGCGATATTGGGGCGGTATTGGGGGCCTCTTGGCCTATCTTGGAGCGTCGGGAAGCTGACAATAATCTTTCAAAACCTAGGGGATTCTATGATTTTTGCTTCTTGGGGCCCTCTTGGGAGTGCCCTTGGATTGGGAACTTCCGAAACAAAGCCCTCGAGGACATTCTTGGGGGCCTCTCGATGCACTTTAGCTACGTCTTGGGGATTGTCTGGGCCCCCGAACCGCCCAGAGGGGAGTCGTACCTGACCTGGGACCCCCCCCGGGACCCCCCCCGGGACCCCCCCCGGGACCTCCCCCGGGACCTCCCCCGGGACACCCCCCGGGACTCCCCCCCGCCCCCCAGTTGGGAAGGGATCAAAGGGAAGGAAAGGGCTTCCCTTCGACTCAACTACAGCGCTGCTCAATGTCGCTGTGGCTGGCGCGCTCGAGGAGGAGGGCCCGGTGAAAGTGGAGGCAGCGGCGCCAGGCTCAGGGAAAGGGAGGGGACCGGCGACGGCGACAGCGACGACGACAACAGCGATCACGACGACGGCGAGGACGAGTCAAACGGAACAGCCTCTTCCACACGCCGACAGGGTCGGCCGATTCCCCAACCAGTGTTTGCACTTAGGGGTTCCTATTTCTGTTTTAAGGAACTGGGCTATCTGCCAGTCTGGCGGGTACGTTGACGCCGTCGCCGCCCCGTAGCCGCCTCGTCGCCGCCCGTCGTCTGGGCCTGTCTGTCGGTCTGGCGGCTATGTTGCCGCCGTCGCCGCCCTGTCGTCCCCTTGTCGCCGCCCGTCGTCTGGGCATGTCGACTCGGTTGCCGCCGTCGCCTTCTCGCCGCCGCCTCGTATAGATTCTCCTCTCCCAACAGGAACTAGGATCAACCCCACCCTGGGATGATCGCCCCCTTGGGGATGTGCAATCTGCATGCGAGTGTGCCCCATCGTTCGATCTAGATGTGAATCCGTACCATCCCAGCCCAGCTGGTCTCGACTCCCCACCCCACATCCCATGCCCAAAATACGATGTACGCGCACTTTGTGATCAAAAACCACCAGCTTTCAAACATCCAGCTACAGAAAATAGCACGGAGTGCGCTCGCGCCCGTTGCTGGGCGCGCGCATGCTGGAATCCTCCGAAAGCCATAGGTATTGCAAGGATTCCCATATCGAGCGCCGCGAAATACATATATGTGTATATATATATATACATATGCATGTATGTAACAGGGTTTGGGTGCATGCTTTTTCCAGAGCGTGCTTGCGCGCGCCACCTGCAAAGTGTTAAGACACCCGCCAGTTTCACACCATGTTCATCCCATGCGACCCAAAGGGCCTCTCGCCCGCGCATGTCGGAATGATTCGGACGCCCTTGCGACCGTGCTGGGGGAGGGTGGGGCGGCACGGTCCCACTCGCATCACATTATGCGGGCCACGCGCGCGTCAGCCGCGCGCGCATGTCAAAATCTATCCCAAACTTGCATCGCCGACGCGTGGGCGAGGTCGTCGTCATTGGCGCAATCAACATCGTCGCCGTCATTGGCCTTGCCATCGTCACCGTCGCCACCGCCATCGTTACAGCCATCATCGTGTCTGCCGTTGTCGGCGTCGCCATGAAACCGCGCCCGCCCTAGCCACTGACTCGCATTGAAGCTCGCGTCGGCGCGGCTTACGAGTCGCGCTGGGAAGTGGGGTCCCCAGTGGCTAGCGCCGCCACCGCGGCCGCGTCGGTTGCGCCGGGCGAGTTGGCCGCTGCGCGCGCGAGCCCGCGCGCGCTATCGCGGCCGCGGCGATGCGCTAGCCAGCACCGAGCACTCATCGCAATCGGCGCCCCATGGGTTTTGCAGACCACTTTGCGGGTGGGCGGGTGTGATGCTTGCGCGAGCAGTGGGGCTGACATGTCCGCAGCGTTCAACATTAATTCTCCTTTCTAAAAGACTAATAGATTCTAGCCCCCCCCCCCCCCCCGGACTTATCGGGCCCCCCGCGCGTGTTGTAAATTACATATGATTCTGACCACATGTCCATCCTAAATATGAACCCATACCATCCCAGCCAAGCCGGGTTCCCCCCCCCCTGCGGTTCCCTTTTTAAAAAACACTATGCGGTGACATGCTTTGCTCTAACATTTCACTTTTTTCACGAATCCCTGGCAAAAAATGGGACGAAGTGCGCACGCGCGCGTCGTGGCGCGCGCATGCCGAAATCCTTAAAAAAAACCTTCGGTTCCGGAGAGATTTCAAAATTGAATTTCCAAAAAACATATAAAAACACATGGTTTCGCAACACTGCTTCAACAAAAAAAAAACTTACGCGCGAGCTCTTGCGAAATCTTAAGAAAACCATAGGGTTTCCTAGATTTTCACAAAATGCTACCAAACGGGCTTCGCGCGCGCATGTCGAAATCTGTCGAACGCTCTTGCGCGTGTGCCGTCGCGAGAATCCTCTGCAAAAAATAGGACGAAGTGCAGACGCGCGCGTCGTCGCGGGCGTATGCCGAAATCCTTCAAAAACCTTCGGTTTCGGAAGAATTCGAAATCGTGCGTCCAAAAAACCTACAAAAACACAAGGTTTCGCAACACGGGTTTTCAACAAAATTGTGCGCGCGCGCTCTTGCGTCGTCGTCGTCGTCGTCGTCCTCCCTCCTCCCTCGTCGTCGTCGTCGTCGTCGTCGTCGCCGTCGTCGTCTTCTGTCTTTCCTCGTCGTCGTCGTCTTTGGCGTCGTCGTCGTTTCCGTCGTCGTTGTCGCCGTGGTCGTCCTTCCTCCCTCGTTGTCTTCGTCGGCGTCTCGTCGTTGTCCCTCCTATTTCGTCGTCGTCGTCGTCGTCGTCGTCGTCGTCGTGGTCTTCACTCCTCCCTCGTCGTTATCCTCCTCCCTCGTCGTCGTCGTCCGTCGTCGGCGTCTCGTCGTCGTCCCTCCTATTTCGTCGCCGTCGTCGTCGTCTTCGTCGTCGTTGTCATCGTCGTCGTCTTCCCTCCTCCCTCGTCGTTGTCGTCGTCGGCGTCGCCGTCCTTCCTCCTTCTTCGTCGTTGGCGTCGTCGCCGTCTTCTCTCCTCCATCGTCGTCGTCGTCGTCGTCGTCGTCCTCCCTCCTCCCTCGTCGTCGTCGTCGTCGTCGTCGCCGTCGTCGTCTTCTGTCTTTCCTCGTCGTCTTTGGCGTCGTCGTCGTTTCCGTCGTCGTTGTCGCCGTGGTCGTCCTTCCTCCCTTGTTGTCTTCGTCGGCGTCTCGTCGTTGTCCCTCCTATTTCGTCGTCGTCGTCGTCGTCGTCGTCGTCGTGGTCTTCACTCCTCCCTCGTCGTTATCCTCCTCCCTCGTCGTCGTCGTCCGTCGTCGGCGTCTCGTCGTCGTCCCTCCTATTTCGTCGCCGTCGTCGTCGTCTTCGTCGTCGTTGTCATCGTCGTCGTCTTCCCTCCTCCCTCGTCGTTGTCGTCGTCGGCGTCGCCGTCCTTCCTCCTTCTTCGTCGTTAGCGTCGTCGCCGTCTTCTCTCCTCCATCGTCGTTGTCGTCGTTGTCGCCGTCGTCGTTTTTTCTCCTCCCTCGTCGTCGTCTCCGTTGGCGACGTCGTCGTCGTCTTCGTCGTCGTCGTCGGCGTCGTTGTCGTCGTCGTCGGTGTCGTCGTCGTCGTTGTCGTCGTCGAAAACATTGGAGACGTCGTCGGTGTCGTCGCAGTCGCTGTCGGCGGCGCCGTCGTCGTCGATGTCGCTGTCGTCGTCGGCATCGGTGTCGTGGCCAAGTGCCACGCAGTACCTACCGTCACGGTCTTGTCTGAAGATGTCTTGCGACCAAGTTGCGGGTGGGAGGGTGGGATGTTTGCACGAGCAGTGGAGAGGACAGCTTCAAGACAGTCGAAGTGGGTTGCACCGCGTAGATTGCGCCGCATAGATTGCGCCGCGTAGGTTTTACTTTGAAGACTTTTATATAAAAAGAGCGGGTTTGGACTCGTCACCGCCCCTCCTTGTGGATGAGCAGGCAACGCGCGATTCTGCCACATTGTCCATTATGAAATCTGGATTGCAACATCTCACCCAGACCGCCCCCTCCCCCCATTACCCACCCGCCCCCACCCCACCCCGCCCTCGTCAAATCATACGATGCGTTCACACTCGTTTATCAAAGCTCGTCCATTTCCATTAACCCAGCGCCGAAACATGAACGGAGTGCACGCGCGCGCGTCACCGCGCGCGCGTGCCAGCATTATTCGAAACTTGAACTTCCGGGGGGACGACGAAACCGAGCTCACCCAAACATCTGAACATCGCATTGTTTGGCCACGCGGTGTTTCGAAAATGTTTAGCGCGCGCGCGTTCATGCGAATTCTTCAGAAAACCGTCGGCTTTTCAACGTGATCATCGAATAATACAGGAAGGGCCTCGCGCGCACGCACGTCGACATCATCCGAACGCCTTTGCGCGCGTGCTGGGGGGCCGTGGCCCTGTCAACTCGTGCCGCGCGGGTCGATCGCGCCTGATGGCCGCGCGCGCATGTCGAAATCTGTCCGAAGCCTCCATGGCCGACGCGCGGGCGCCATCATTATCATCATCACCATCATCATCACCATCACCATCATCGCCAACACCATCACCATCACCATCATCACCGCCGCCCATAGGAAATTTGGTGCAAGTTCGAAACGTGCGCCCCTTGCGCTCTGAATTGGGACGCTGCCGACGGGCGGCTCGAGCGTTCTTTCTGAGGTCAGGCCACTGCTGGTCAGCGCGATTCTCTACTCGTGATAGATCCGATTTTGGTCAGCCATGCCGCTTCCGCCAGATGAGCAGAATACTCTCGCGACTCTGACGACTCAGGTGGCACTCGTCCTCAAGATGATGGACAAGGCCCGCGAGATTCAGAAGAACCTAGGCGCCGCGTCGAATGCTCAGAGTGAGATGTTCCAGACGCTCCAGGATCAGTTATCAGCGTTATCTTGGTGAATTAATGGGTTCACGCAGACCTTGCAGTACAAGGGGCAGAGAAGCCAGAGGAATGATAACTTTCTGAACTGAAGTGCAAGAAGCAACGCTGATGGCAACAGCGAAAGCTGACAGCGATAGCGTGTTTTTGCTTGTCACTGAGAAGGGGTGATTTGCTGACTGACAATCGTTCGAAAGCGATTCTGATCGGTTTAGAATGTTAGTTCAGTGCGAAGGTCCTAGGCAAGGGCAGCATTCTTTATCCTCGAGCGCATCGGCGGCGGTCGAACAGGCGATGAAAGCAACCGCCGAGATTTGCCAAGGCAGTGATCATGGCGATCCCATCCGAAGAAGGCGTGCAGGAGACCCTCAGCCCCTCAGTTCTTTTCGGACACATTCCCCCGACGGTTTGAATTTCGTTGCCCCGCGTTGTCCAGTCTCTCACCGTCTGCAACCCCATTTCGGGGCATCGAAAGCAACAGTTGCGATCTTGAGCTTGAAGTTGCCAGCAGATGCAAGGGTGGAGGGCGGCTCGTTTTTGTTATAATGTAACACTCGCTCGAGCGAATCCGCCATTGAAGTTCGCAGCGTCCACGAGGATGTAGGCGGCCCGCTTTCACAATTGAGCCTTCGCCCTGGATGCCGCGCGCATGCGCGTGCGCTTTCTTGAACAACGTATATATGTACACACATATATACATGTACATATACAAATACAAATACATATATATATATATACATATATTATATATATACATCTATATATATATATGTATATATATATATATATATATGCATGCAGAGTTTTTGGTTTGACAACAAAAACAAAACGCATCAGGGATGCAGGGCGATTCCTCTTCAAAATCGGGGGTTCGTTTTCGCGCCGCGCGCGTCCTCTCCAAAAGGTTCACCAATTCTAAGCGTTTCGCGTATCTCCCTCAGCCATTCCGTAGCCTTTGGCTCATGCTCCGTAGCCTCTGGCTCAAGCCGCTCCGGCTCAAGCCAGAGTGGCGGGGCGCTCTCGCGGCGGCCGCGGCGACCGCTATGTCCTGCCGGGGTCACCGCTGGCGCGCCGAGCGCCCGCCGCAAGCGGCCGATCCCGGGCGGGGGGCGGCCGCCGCGGCAGTTCATTGGCGGGTGGACGGCGGCCGCGGCAGGGAGCTGCCGCGGGGCGCTGCTCGGCGGCGCGGTGAGCAGGCGTCGCCCGTCGAGTCGCCAGCTGCTCGCCGTCGCCGCCAGCGCGCCGCGGCGGCCCACAGACACGGCGGCGACCGTTTCCTCGGCGAGCGCCGCCAGCGGCCTGAGATGCCCCGCAGGCTGGGGGTGCTGCTGAAGGCCTTCGATCAATTGGAAAAGCAGCTGAGCCCTGACGAGCGGCAGCAGCTGGAAGCAGCTGCGGCCGCAGCTGGCGTTCCATGCGCCGCTGGCGCCGCCAGCCTCGCCGCCGGCGCCGCGGCACCGCCGCCGCCGATTCCTACCGCCACCGCAAAGGAGTCGCGCGGTCCATGGACGACGCGCTGCACCTCGGGGCTGACTGGGAACAGCTGCGCGAGCGGTACCTGTGGCGCGGCGATGGCACGGGTGAGGAAGGCGATTCCCCGCCGCGGAGACAGGCGCCTTCGGTCCAGGCTGGCAGCCGCGCTCCTGGACGGCCGCGAAACCTGGGGGAGGGGCGTTCCTGGGCCTAGCGTCGCTTCCTGCCTCGTTTCCGGGGGTTCTCCTGTTTTCGGTTCAACCATCGCCTTCCGCCCTCGTTGGCCCGTATCGCCATTTTTCTTCCTGGTCACCGCCGTCCTGGGTAAGTGTGGCAGTGGCATCCACTCGCTACGGCCATGTGGGCGGTCGTTCGACATCTACTCAGGCATCTTTCTCGGCTTTTTCGTGGACGTGCTCTCGGTGCCTGCGCGATGCCTCCCGCGCCTTTTTGGCTGCGCTTCGACTTGCTCCGCTCTGTGGCGGTCGCAGTTTTCTTCGCTGGCTGTTCCTTCGCTACGGCGCGGCCCGCCCAAGCTTACTCGGCGATCGATTTACTTCGCGCGCCCGCGTGCCAACAACGAAAACCAGCCCACCAGCCCGTCCAGAAACGATGTCCAGGCCAGTTGAGGCGATCGGGGAAGTGCGGGAGCAAAGAGGGGGACGGCCGAACCGCGCGAAGGAGGAAGGAGGAGAAGGAGGAGACTGGATGGATGGACGAGGGAATGGGGAGAAGGAGGATGAATAGGATGAGGAGAAGGAGGATGAGGAGGACGAGGAGGAGGAGAGGAAGAGGAGGAGTAGGAGGAGGAAGGTGGAGCAGGAAAAGGAGGGCAAGCAAAAGGGCCAGAAGTCTCTTGGATGCCTCTCAGAGCCTCTTGGGGTATCTCTTGGGCGTTTCTTGGTGCCCTCTTGGGACGTTTCGGGGGTCTCTTGGCGGTGCCTCGGGGGGGCTCTTGGGCGTTTTGGGTGCCTCGGGGGGGCATCTTGGGGCCGCTTGGGGTCATTTTGGGGGCCTCCTGGGGGCCTTTGAAACCCCCGTCCAGGTCTAGGGGAAGTGGTAGGGGGAGGGGTCAGGACCCCCTCCCCGCCCGTAAGCCGTCTCGTTCACCCCCACCCGCCCTCCCAACACATACGTCGCACCCGAGTCGGGCCCGAGCCTCAGCATATTCAACAGTCGTCGTTGGATTGGCAGCTACTGGGGGCCAATCCGCCGCCACCGCCGCCGCCGCCGCCGCCGCCGCCGCCGCCGCCGCCGCCGCCGCCGCGCCGCCGCCGCCAGCCGCCGCCGCCGCCGCCGCCGCCGCCGCCGCCGCCGCCGCCCCCGCTGCCAAATCGCTGCCGCCGCAGCCGCTGCCGCCGCAGCCGCTGCCGCCGC
>CAUYUJ010019726.1:334825-364825 GCA_963575745.1 Prorocentrum cordatum
GCGCACTGAAAGCAAAGCACATCGTCGGACATCTGGGACGACGACGCCGTCGTTTCGGAGTTGCCGCAGAACGTGCCCTGTATGTCCAGACCCCCGACGTCATGCTTCTTTTCATAACGTCGATCCCTGGAGGTCTCGACCCATTCCCAGAGACTGTTTTTTATCCCGAACGTTTTTGTTGACGGGCCCGAGGCCCGCTGAGGGCCCCTGGAGGCCGAAACTACCGAAGAGCTCCCCGCCGCGATTTGTCATGGCTCGAGGGGGCTGGAGATAATGGGCGCGGGTGAGCTCCCCAATGTCGAAGAAGAAAAAACGATATAAAGATAAACTCTTGGCGCTCCGCGCGATTTTTCCTTGGATCCGCGCTGAGCCCCCCCCCCGGCGGCGCCTCCGGCGCCGCCCCTAGGGCGCGCTCCTCGCGCCAGGGAGGGGCGTCCAGCGCAGATCCAAGAACTCCGCGCGGAGCGCCAAGAGTCTACGTTTGTGCCGCGTTTTCTCTTTTCCCACAGTGGGGCGCGCACGACTCGGGCGCTCGCTTCGCTCCGCCTCCCCGGCAGGCGTGGCCCTCCCCCGGCGCTGCCACGCCTCGCCGCCTGCCGCCCTGCGCGGCAGGGCGCCGCTCGGCGCGGGGCACGCGGCCGCGGGGGCCAGCGCCTACGAGCTGCTGCAGATGCTGAACGCCTCGCCGGGGCACTCGCAGAACAGCAAACCCAGACCCCGTCGGTCGACTACATGTAGGGTCAAGTTGGGCTTGTCCCTCTGCAGGCGGAAAGTTCAAAAGCAGGGAAAAATAGTCTGGGGACGAGTTGTTCTCTTATTGTGTTACAGTGTCCGAATATTATTTTTGACTTTTTTCTTTTCGTCCAACATCGGCCAGTAGGAGGACATGCCCGATCTGAACGCAGGGCTGGGGGAGCAAGCAATGGCACAAGCACCAGAACTCGGAGGTGCGCGCGGATTCCTCGGATCGGCGCTGGGGGCCTCCCTGGCGGCGCCTCCGGCGCCGCCCCTGGCGCGCTCGGCGCGCCGGGGATGGGGGTTCCGGTTCCGTTCCGAGGAATCCGCGCGGACCTCAGAGGTTTCATGGCTAAATTTAGGATGATCCAACCTACTTTCAGCCCTGATCACCAGAATGAACTTCGAGCACCAGGAACCCCCCCCCAAAACTTGAGGGTTTGCACGTGTCGGGCCCCGGGAGGCACTCTCTCGACACTTCTCCGGATGCTCGATTTTTTTTCTGGGATGTGGTCCTTGAGTACGATGGGAGCAACGTAAGTGTAAGTAATTTCTTGTTCCCCTACAGATTGACCCTTCGCTGGAATGACCCTTGGTGCGCGCCCACTTCGGCCCCCGTGTCGCCGAGTGCGGTGCGATGGCAGCGGCTGCGTCTTGCGCGCCTGCGGCCGGTCCCCCCGCGGCCCTCAAACGTCCGCGCACCAAAGATCATCCGTGCCCAGGGTCACTCTTGCGGGTAGCCGACTCAGGCCATGAACAAAAAACATGAAAGGCGTATTTGTTACGGTGGCGGCGTTGGTTAAGGAATGTGCCTAGGAGGCGTGAGACTTTGGAGGGATCCTTATCTGATGAGGGCGGCAGTGATGTCCGTGGCCAAACTTCAGTGGGTTTTGCCAGCTTCCAGACCCTGGATTCCTTATCCAACTGTTCCTTATTCAATGTCCTCACCGTAGCCGTTTCGGCGCGAGCTGGTTTACCTGAGCTGGCGACAGCTCGCGTTTGTGCCCACTTACTTCGAAGCGGCGTAGTGGGCACGAACCAACTTTCACGACGACGGCTCCCCCCGCGGCAGCCCGCGGGCCATGGCGCCGTCACAAGCGGACCCTGGCATCATCCCAGGCGCGCGGCGGACACCTCTCTGGTCTTGCTCCTGCGGCTGTGATGGCAACTGGGCGTCCAGGACGCGCTGCCGCCAGTGCTGGAAGGCGGCCCCCACCAGTGTGGTGCAGGCAGCCAAGCGCTCGGCAGCAGCAGCCGAAGGGCCAGCACCCAGCACGTCTCGCCCGCGCGGGGCCTGGGCGCAGGGCCCGCCAGGACAGGGACAGCTACTGGAGCAGCTGCAGAAGTTGCAGAAGCAGGTGGCAGAGCTCAAGGGCGAGGCCCCGCCGCCGACGAAGCCCTGGAAGGAGCGCAAGCCCCCGCCCAGGAAGGCTGCCGAGGCGAGTGCTGGCATCTCCTACAAGGACGTGGTCACCTTCTTGGCGAAGGAGGGGCTCGACACCAGCGCGGTGGAGGCGGCAGAGAAGGCTGCGGAGTCGAAAACGCTCGAGAACAAGCAGCCTACTGCTCAGACGCAGCGCTGGCGGGTCAAGGGCATGCGCGACAATATCAAGAAGCTCGAGACCCGCGAGGCCGCCATCTTGGAGCAGCAGGCCGCACTCGACAAGGAGCTCCAGGAGCTCAGGGTCTCGATCGACGACGAGAACCAGAAGCTCACCGAGGGGGAGGCCAAGTTGGTCAAGCTGCAGGCCAGCGAGCTCCCCGACCCGATCCTGGCAGTCGCAGCTGGACTGGACGAGGACGTCGCCGCCAGCCAGGAGGCCAAGGACGCCCTCGCGGTCCTGGCCCGCTTGCAGACCGCAGCCGGCGACAGCAAGAAGGCAGCGGCCGCTGCCAGGGACGCTGCTGCTCCTCCTGGTCCTGCTGCTGGGGCGGCAGACGCAGGCGGTGAGCACAAACCAGTGCCAGAATCAGACGACATCGACATGGAGCTGCTGGGGGGAGAAGGCTGGGAGGCGAAGCGCGAGGAGTACGCCGCAGCCTCAGCAGCCCTCCGAGAAGCGGCCCCCGAGCAGCGAGAGGAGGCCAAGCGCAAGCTGCGCGACGCCTTGGACGCGCTCTGGGCTGCAGGCAAGCGGCCGCGGCGCCTTTGACCCCAGGCCCAACGTGAGCCTGGAGGAGCAGCGCGGCCAAGGGACTGGCAGTCCGCAGTCTAGCCGAGGGCCCATATGTAATCGTGGGTTGCTCTTTCAGGATGGCGTGGCGACAGACTCGGGCGTGAGTCCCCCCTTGGACCTCGTCTGCGCGGCGACGCGCCGCCCCCAGCCCCGGGCTGAGACGGCAGGCGCGGCGGCGCCCGCCGCGGCCGCCGTGCTCCAGCTGGCCAAGCTGGTGCGGCCTTCGGCGCAGCAGGGCGCCAGCTTCCTCAGCATCGACGGCTCCACGTGGGCGGAGTCCCAGACGGCCCTCGAGCAGCTGCTGGACGCGAAGGTCAGGGACGACGTGTACCTCATCCAGGAGACCCGCTTCACCTCGGCGCTGGCTGAAGGCTCGGCCCGAGCCTGGTGCAAGCGGAACGGCATCAACGCGGCCTTCGGAGAGTGCCGCAGCACAGGGACGGCAGCCCAAGCCGTCTCTTCGGGGGTCGCCGTGCTGGTCGGAGAGCACCGCGGAGTGGCCTTGATCGACCAGGTCTGGGGCCAGCACGCCTCCAGGATCGTGGCGAGGCGAGTCGCCTTCGGGGACCTGGTCGTGGCGTGCGTCAGCCTGTGCCTGCAGTGCTCGGTCAAGCTCAATGGGGCCAACGTGGACCTCTTGAGCGAGCTGCGGGGTTTCCTCCTTGGTTTGCGGGAGCCCTTCGTTGTGGGGGCGGACTGGAACTTGGAGCCCAGCCTCCTCAGCAGCTCGTGGTGGCCACGCGCGGTGGGGGCGGTGATAGTGGCGCCCGACGAGCCGACCTGCGGCGATAGCACGTACGACTTCTTCGTGATCTCGGACGTCCTGGCGGGGCTTGGGCCGGAGGTGACGGTGCTCAGGCAGACGACTACGCATCCGCACGTCCCCGTCAGGCTCACCTTCGAGAAGCTAAGCAGCCAGGCAGGTGTCTGGGTGCAGAAGGGCCCCAAGCCGTTCGAGCTGCCTGCGGCTAAGCAGGAGGGGATCCAGCCAGAGCCAGAGGCGGAGGACTCGCTGACGGACTGGAAGGCGCCGCTCCTGGACGAGAGCGGGAGCCCAAACGAGGCGATCATGGAGTTCTTCGACCAGGCTGGGGAGCGCCTGATACACCTCTTCGGCATCAAGGACGGCGCCAAGTACAGAGGCAGGGCGCAGGGGCTCAAGAGGGTCCCCAAGCAGCTCATTCACCTCCTGCGCTCGGAGGAGGTGCGCAGGACCAGCCCGCTAACGCGCTGCTGGATTACCTTGGGGCGCCTGGCCACTCAGCTGGCGGCCGCGGCGGCTGCGCCCCACCCCTCGCCTAGGCACCGCAAGCACGTCAAGCGCTTGCAGGCGGCCGCCCTAGACTTGGTCCCCGAGTTCGAGGCAGAGGGCTGCGAGATGTTCGGCGGCACCAAGATGGCGGCAATGCTGGCGGAGATCTCGGACAGTTCGCAGCAGGGCAGCATCTTCCTCCAGGCCATCGGCGCCGCCACGGAGGTCAAGCGCAGGGAGGGCGTGAAGCTCGCCAGGCAGCGCTGGAAGGACTTCATGGCCGAGGCCCTCAGTGGGGACGGCAAGGGCGCCCACGCGATCAGCAAGCTGGCCAACCTCGGGACCTGCTCCATCCTCGGCCCTGGCGAGGGGGAGGCCCCTCCAGTCCCGCTGGTCGGGCAGCAGGCCCTGGACAGGATCCTTCAGGAGTGGAAGGCGCTCTGGCTCAAGGAGGGCTCCGCCAGCGTCCGCCCCGAGAACTGGGACGAGCCCTTGGGACTGGACGCCATCGCGGCGGAGGACGTGTTGGCAGCGGCGAAGACCTTTCCCAGGAAGACGGCGCTGGGATGGGACGCCTCCCACCCCAGGCTCATCCTCAGCTTAGGCAGGGAGTGCGCGGCCAGGCTGGCAGAGATCTTGACAGCCTGGGAACGGCACCCCAAGCCGTCGGAGCTGTTCACCACGATCATCGTCTTCTTGGGGAAGCCCGACGGGGGCCACCGCCCGATCGGGCCCCTCTGCAAGTGGCTGCGCATCTGGAGCCGCATCAGGCGCAAGTACTGCGCGGGCCGGGAGCGGGACCACAAGCTCCCCGAGTACTGGGGGGCAGACTCGGACACCAGCTGTGACAGGGCGGCCTACATCCACAAACTCCTGCTCGGCCTGGCGCGCGAGAAGAACTTCGAGGCTGCGTCGGTCTACTTCGACATCAGCAAATTCTACGAACAGATCAGCCACGGGCTGCTCCTCGACGCGGCGCGGGGCTGCGACTTCAACACTGGGTTGATCCAGGCGCTGTGCGTGCTGTACTCGGGCCCCCGCAGGGCCAGGGCCGACCTAGCACTCAGCGAGCAGCTGGTCATCGACGACACCGTCATTGCTGGATGCTCCTGCGCGACGACGATGGCGAGGATCATGCTGTACGACCTCCTGCTGAAGTCGAGGAAGCTGCTGCCGATTGGAAGGGTGGTCAACGTGATTGACGACATCTCGGGCCACGGCATCAGCACGCGCAGGCTGGTCGTCGAGCAGATCGCCAGGTTCGCGAAGGGCGTCGCCACCATGCTGGGCGACAAGCGGCTCCCCATCAACTGGGGAAAGACCAAGGCGCTGGCCTCCTCGGTGAGTCTGAAGAGAGAGCTGCAGCAGCACGCCGACTGGGTCCTCGCCGACGAAGCCTTCGTCACTGGCCACCGCGACCTTGGAGGAGATGCGACGGCGGGCGGCCACCGCAGGGTCGAGACGCAGGTGGCCAGGGAGCTGGCGGCGCTGCGGCAGGGCAACAACCTCACCAGAATCTTCGGCTCGGGGATGAGGCAGGCCAAGATCCAGAGGGCAGGCCCCGCCGCCAAGGCCCTGTGGGGCTCTGCCATCAACGGCGTCCCGCCTGGGCGCATGAGGGCGCTCAGGGTATCTGCGGCGAAAGCCGCCTGCAACCTGCCGACGGGCGCGGCGCTGACCTTCTGCTTGCAGTGCGCGCCCCAGGGCTGGAGGCAGGATCCGCTGGTGATTGCGACGGGCCTGGCAGTCCAGGCGTTCGTGGCCATGAGCTGGTCTGGCCAGGCCTCCCCCGCCGCCGTGCAGGCCTGCCTCAGGGACAGCAGCCGACTGGCCTCGATGCAGAGGCCGTGGGCCGCGGTGCGCGACCCCGTCTCGGCGCTGGTGCTCACGCTGGGGCGGGTCGGCTGGGGCCTCAGCGCTGGCGGACGCGCCCTGACCGACAGGGCGGGCAGCGAGTTCGATGTCACGACGTTCTCGCCCGCCTTCCTCGCAGCCAGGGTCAAGGAGGACACGCGTCAGGCGGCGTCGCTCGAGGAGTACGCCAGCAGGCCCGAGACCTTCTGGCAGTGGCGGCTGCCGCCGTGGTGGACACCGATCAACCAGCTCCTCGGCGCCAAGGAGTCGGACACCTGGACGGCTCACCACAAAGGCTGCTTGAGACGCCTGGCGTCGCTGGCCAGCTGGCCCCAGGCCCGACTGGCGAGGCATGGGCGAGAGATAGACCCGCTGTGCAGGCTCTGCGGCGCCGCCCTTGGGACGATGCACCACAGGCACCACGTGCGCCCAGCCTGGGCGGCCTGGAGGCGGGACTACTGCCCGTGCCAGGTGAGGCAGGCAGCGGAGCAGGCCCACCGCGCGGGGCCCCCCTTCGACGAGCTCTTCAGTCAGGGGCTCTTCGCCGACATCAGCCTCCTCGTGGCCAGGCCAGCCTGGGATGACAGTTGGGCGCGGCGATCCTGCGGGTGGGGTGACGGCATCTTGGTGGTGCCCGACGGGTCCTTCGTCTTCACCGACGGCTCGTGCCTGAACGGGGACTTCCCGCACGTCAGGAGCGCGGGCTAGGCCGTCATCGTCTACGGGCCCGAGGGGAAGCTCATCGCCGAGGCGTGGGGCGCCGTGCCCCCCAGCGACCTCCCGTCGCAGACGGCCAAGGCGGGCGAGGACTTCGCCGCCGCCATCGGCCTCGCCGACATCATCGGGAACTACACGCTGCTCAGCGACTGCTTGAGCACGGTGAAGGCTGCCTCCAACCTGGCCAAGGCCTGCGGCCCCAGCTCCCAGCACGCCCACGTGTGGGCCAGGGTGGGCGATGCAGCGGAGGGCGTCAACATGCGCCACGTGCCCGCCCACCGCACCGAGGCCGCGGTGCGGGGCGGTGAGCTCACCCTCTTCGAGCTCTTGGGCAACAGGCGCGCCGACACCAGGGCAAAGGAAGGAGCGGCCTTCCACGCCATCGCGGAGCATGACGCCCTGATGCTGGAGGGCTGCCTAGCTCGGGCGAAGGAGGTGGCCAGGTGCGCGGCGGCCCTCGAGGTGCACATCACCGAGTCGGGGCTCAGGGACTCCTGGCCGCTCACCTCCCTCGACCTCGTGGACCTGGACCCCTTCGTCTCGACGCCCGACCTGGAGCAGCTGCTGGAGGCAGAGGAGTCGGCTGCCCGCGGCCCTGGCGGCTCGGCGGCCTTGGGGGGCGGCCGCAGCGCTGGCGTCGGCAGCGGCGGCCAGCTCGGGAGCCCAGGCCCAGGACCAGGGCGACAAGAAGGTCCGCAAGAGGAAGGAGGCAGGCGACGGGCCCGTCGGGCCCAGGGATCCAGCCGCGGACGAGTCGAGCGCGTCGGCGGCCTTGCTTCGTGCTGTCCAGCGCCGCCGCGCTGAGAAGGCGGAGCGGGCAGCGCCCGCGGCCGCGGGCGCACAGAGCCCGCCCCCGTCGGCTGTGTCGAGGCCTCCTCCCCCTCCTTCCTCCGTTCCTGTCGAGTCGGTGGTCTGGGAGGTCAACGGCCACCGTCTTCGGGAATCCCGCGTTTCAGGTGGTGAAGGCCCTGAGTTTTTGGTTTGTGTGGCGTGCTGGATGTATTGCATGAAACCCCAGTGCTGCCACAGAGGCCTAGCCAAGGCCTGTAGCGGGGCCCAGCGCGCTGACGACCCCAGGGCCAAAAAGGGCTCCAGGGCGCAGGCGCGAAACGATTTCGCGAAATCGCTTTTGCCTTGGAAATCCAAGCAGCCGATCGACCAGTTGGCTCGGCCCACAGCGGCCACCCGTGCCAGGTGGGCTGAGGCGCTCGGCACGGTCGCGGGCCCTGAGGGCATTGAGGACCCAGTGGCCCCTTTAGGCTCCAGAGCCCCCGCCGTGGAGCCCCCAGAGGTGCGGGAGCGGGCACCCGCCCCGCCTGCCCCAGGGAGGTTGTTTCGCCCAGGGCTCGAGGGAGCCCTGGGCTCCTTCGGCTTTGCCAGCGCTGCTGAGGCTCAGGAGCGAGGCAGGGCCGCCAGAGTGGCCAGGATGGTGGACCCCAGGCCAGAAGTCGGCCAAAGCGCGGAGTGATGTCTGCTGCGCTTCGTGGTCGGGCCTGGCGGGCTGCGGGCTCGCGCCAGCACTGTTTGTGGGGCCGTAAGACGGCATCTGAATTTGTCTGTGCATGAGAAGCCCCAGGGTGATAGGATAAAAAAAAATGTCCTCACCGTAGCTATTTTCAGCTTCTGAGGGCTCTTACCGGGCTTCGGGATTCAGGTCGAAAACGGGCTCGGGAGGATTCAGGATAATCGATGGTTGGTGGGGGCAGGGTCGCCGTACGGTCGGGAAGTGGATGCCCAAGCGAAACGCTATCCGAGATGCCCAGCCTTCGGAGCGACACGCGATCCGCTCGCCGCACAGCGTGTCGCATAAGTTTTCGGAGGTCCGCGGTGATCTGGCGGCGCCTCGGGCGACGCTCCTGGCGCGCTCCGCGCGCCAGGGGGGGGTGGCCCAGCCCCGATCCAAGAACTCCTCCTCCTCCTCCTCCTCCTCCTCCTCCTCCTCCTCCTCCTCCTCCTCCTCCGCCTCCTCCCCCTCCTCCCGAGAAATCCGCGCGGACGCTCCCAAAGTGTATGATTGTGCTGGCCAGTGCTCCTTCTTACTGGCCGGGAGTTGCCACAAGGTACCCCCGGCCCAGCTTGCCCCCAGCTTGTCGCTCCACTTAGGAGCCCCTGGTGCCGCCTGGGCCTCGCGAGGGGTGCTGTGGAGGCCATGGGGGCCTCCCGGGAGATCCTGAGGGCACCTTGGGCCAGGGCCACCTTTGGAAGCGCCCGGGCGAGGTATGACGCCATGCACCCCGTGGCCTGGGCCGCGGACATGTGGCCGCCCATCTTCGGGCAGCGCCAAAGGGGGATCACCAGCTGGGGGCCCTCCCTTCCTACTCCTCCTCCTCCTCCTCCTTCTCCTCCTCCTCCTCCTTCTCCTCCTCCTCCTCCTCCTCCTCCTCCTCTCCTCCTCCTCCTTCCTCCTCCTCCTCCTCCTCCTCCTCCTCCTCCTCCTCCTCCTCCTCCCCTCCTCCCTCCTCCTCCCCCTCCTCCTCCTCATCATCTTCTTCCTCCTCCTCCTCCTCCTCCTCCTCCTCCTCCTCCTCCTCCTCCTCCTCTTCCTCCTCCTGCTCCTCCCCCTGCAAGTCGAGGAGCGAGGAGGTCGTGGGGATCGAGGGCCGCGGAGGCCGCGAAAGTTCCTGGGCGTCGTTGGAAGGCCTGGGGGGGGGTTCTGGTGGGGGGTCCAGAGTGGTCTGTTCCCTGGAGGAGGTGGGCCCCCCCCACCCAGTGGTGGTTCTGGGGGGTTCTGGTGGGTCCCGGGAGGGCTGCTTTATGGAGGAGGTGGCAGATCCCCCCCCCCAGTGGTGGCCTGCCTTGGCAATGCCCGGCATCCGTCCTGGCTGACGCGCCCGCGCGCATTGCGCGGTCTGCCGGCGCTGGAGGGCGTAGGAGCGCCGATGTATAATTATTGCATGCAGGAGTGCCATTGGCCCGGCTCGCGTTATGCTGCGGTCATCTGTTTCACCCCGTGTGGCCGCGTGAACGCTTCGTGGTTGAGGAGCAGGAAATGAGTGTAAGGGCTTGTCTGGATATCTCTGCGCCATGTGTACGTAAATTGCAACCGTTGCCAATTCTGCCATGCAGCGCATACAAGTTCAAAGCGCAAGGGTAAATATGATCACATATTGTTGCACATTTGGTTTCCGCCCTAGAACCAGAACGACTGTCATGGCATCACGCATCCCTTTCTGTTTGTTGGATTGCCATGATTGCTCGACATTTGTGCTTCCATAGGGCCCCTGCAGCCACGTGAAGTTGTGCAAGCCCAGCGCCTATATAATTGAGCATCTGCCGACACACAAGTTGAAAGAAAGGGGGCGTTGAAGTTCAAAGCGGAATGCACGATGCTTCATCGACCATGACCCTAGATGCGAGGGCCAGCGATTGTAAGGTGAGGAGATGCGCTGTGCGGGCAAGATGTACATCCATATCCACTGCATCTTTGAGCTTCGGGCTCCCTTTCTCAGACACTCGGGGCGCCGTGGAGATGTATAAGCATCTGGCCCCCTGGGGCCATATTTTTATCCGTATCCACTGCGCCTCGGCCTTTTGGCGCCCCTTGCCAGAAAGTCCAAGACGCAGTGGGATACAGGCCCGCACGTGGTGCCCCATCCTCGCACCGGCCCGCGGGAGCGCTCCGTGCCACATCGCCAGGATTGCCTTTGCCGTGCGCATGCTTCGCGCCGCGGCCAGGCCCTGCAAGGCGGAGAGGTCGTTATCCCCAAGCCGGGCGTACAGCATTGCACGCTGGACGAGGCCAGCAACGGGCCGCTGCTGCGAGGGGCTGGTGGCCAGAATCACAAGCTTTCTTTCTTGGCCCATGGTCGTTGTGTGCACCTCGTGTTGGCTTGGTGGGGGCTCTTAGAAGAGATGATCACCCACGTGAGTCATGGTCGGGTGGACGGGCATCCAGAATCGAAGTGGTTCACCTTCGTCGTGATCTTGGCGGTCCAATCTCCCATGTCCGGGGTCCGTCTGCAGTCCAGCGGTCGTGAGGCTCTTGTGTTGACAGGTGCCCAGTGTCCGAGCTGCGTCTCGTCCGCGCTGGGGCCTTCACCTTCCGGCGCCCACGCGGCCTTTCCCTCGGTGTTGAGGGTGGCAGGGTCCCTCCAGTGGCTCCTGAGGGCCGCAGCAGCCAGCACCGGAGCCGAGCCTGAGGCGCGCTGCTGGCGAGACCCAGGGGGGCAGGGAGGAGGGGAGGGGGCGGGGTGCAGGTAGAATGAGAGGGAGAGCAGGGATGACAGCAAAACGCACGGGACGGGGTCAGCAGGGTGGTGGGGGCCTTTCGGGGGGCAAGAACCTGGGTGCGCCTGGTGCGTGAGACTCCAACTTTAGATGGCCATTCCTGATCACCCCGCCCCTGCTCCTCCTCTTGTTGCTCCTTCTTTCCTTCCTCCTCGTCCTCCTTTCCTCCGTTCTTGCTTTCTTCATTCCCCCCTTCCTGCCCTCCTCATGCTCCTCCTCCTCCTGATCCCTGCTTTCTCCTCCTCCTCTCCCGCTCCTCTCGGGCCGCCGCTTCTGGCGTGCCGGGCAGTCGTCCCGCTTCCGCCGCAGGCGCACAACCTGCAGGCCACAAGGCCGCACCTCGGGTGGCACCTGCCGTTCCTCCAGGAGCCCAGCGCTGGAGGAGGGGGAACGGGGCAGGGAGGGAGGGATGATGAGCTGGGGAGGAGGGGAGGGGGAGGGAGGTGATGGGAGGCTAGGGGAGGGGATGGGAGGGCAGGGAGGAGGGAATGAGGGATGAGGAGGGTGCCGTGGTCGCCGCCGGGAAGGAGGGGAGCAGGAGGGATGTGATCGGAGGGAAGGGGAGTAGAGGGTGGTGGTTGCCTGGGTAAGCATCGGGCGTGGCCGCGGGTACAGCCCCTTTAGCGGCATTACCCTTTCGGCAGCTCATCACTTGTCGCGGGGGCCTAGCACCGCAACGTCATCGCGCAACTCGGTCGGAGAGACTCCTCGGGGTTTATCTCTCCTGAAGTTTCCTCCTCCGCCACCTCGGCCACAGATATGTCAGCTGCGTCTGGCCCTGTATATCATGGAGGAGAAGGAGGGAGTGGAGAGAGGGAGGGGAGCAGGAAGGGAGGGAGGGAGGGACGGAAAGGGGACGGGGAGGAGGAGGAGGAGGAGGAGGGGGGGAGAAGAGGAGGAGGAGGAGGAGGAGGAGGAGGAGGAGGAGGAGGAGGAGGAGGAGGAGGGGGAAGGAGGAGGAGGAGAGGAGGAGGAGGAGGAGGAGTCTGGGGGAGTATGGACGAGAAAGACGAGGAGGAGGAGGAGGAGGATGAAGAAAACGAGGCGGCGGGGGCCGTTGTCTTCTAGGAGCAGGGGGGGGTTGCGGGGGGGGAGAAAGGAGGAAAGATGACGAAGGAAGGAAGACGGCGGACGAAAAGAGGGGCGACAGGTGAGAGAGGGGGGAGAGAGGGGGGAGGAGGGAGTGAAGGAGGGATAGATGAGGAAGAACGGAGGAGGAGGAGGAGGACCAGAAACCCAAGAGTCATCAACGATGTTGGAGTAAGCCCTCCCTCAAAGCTCCCTCTTCATAGGCCCCTACAACGGTTCATTTCCATTGATGGAACTGCCTCGGTGGAAGACACCCGTTTGAAGACCCTGAAGCACGCCAAACCATTATTCTCAGGATTACAACGCCATGGATCAACCTGATTGCTGCGCCTTGGCGATCCTGAATCACGCCAGAACGCGATTCCTAGGACTTCAGCGCAGCGAATCAATGTAACTGTTGCACATGCATGATCCTGAACCTTCCCAAGACACCACTTCTGGTGCGTTAAAGCGGAGAATCCGTGAACATCCTTGCACATGTTGTAAGCGAATGTGCGCGGCGTTAAGGCGAGAGCAACAGTTTGAAAGGGAACCGCCTTCAATCCGTGAAACTCTGGCAAATTTGCAAAAGGAATGTGCGCCGCGCTACGGCGAGAGCCACATGTTGAAAACCACTCGCCTTGAATCCGTGAAACTCTTGTAACTGTTGAAACGGATGTGCGCCGCGCCGAGGCGAGAGCCACAGTTTGAAAACCACCCGCTTTCAATCCTTGAAACAGCTGCAATTTGTTAAAAGCGAATGTGCGCGGCACTAAGGCGAGAGCCACATTTTGAAAACCACCCGCCCTCCATCCGTGAAGCAGCTGCAAATATGTAATACGAGTATGCGCGGCGCGAAGGCGAGAGCCACATTTTGAAAACCACCCGCCCTCCATGTGTGAAACTGTTGCCAGTCTTTAAGCTTCAGAGTCATACATGCTGAGGAAGTCTCAGGCGAAACGCATGGCCCGCCCTAACAGCTGGCCTCGGGGTGCGGCAGGGAGAATTTATAAGGAAAAGGAATGGACGAGGGGGAGGAGGAGGAGGAGGAGGAGGAGGAGGAGGAGGAGGCTGGAGGAGGAGTATGGAGGAGTATGTAGGACGAGGAGGAGTAGGAAGAGGAGGAAGAGGAGGAGGAGGAGGAGGAGGAGGTGGCCGTCACCGTCGAGGAAAAGGGGGGGTATCAGAGAAGGGTGGGTTGGGACCATGAGGAGGAGCTGGGGGTCGCCGTCGTCGCCGTCGAGAAGGAGAGGAGATGAAAATGATGATGTTGATGCTGATGATGATGATGATGATGATGCTGATGCTGATGATGCTGATGCTGATGGTGATGATGATGATGATGATGCTGATGGCTATAGTGATGATGATGCTGCTGCTGCTGATGATGATGATGATGGTTGTGATGGTGATGCTGATGCCGGTGATGATGATGCTGATGACGATGGCGATGTTGGTGATGTTGTTGATGATGATGCTGATGGTGATGAGACTGATGAGTCATGACGGTCATCATGCTGATGCTGGTTATGATGTTGGTGATGATTATATTGATGGCGATGATGATTATGATGATGATGATGATGATGATGGTGATGCTACTGATGATGATGCTGGTGACTCGGATGATGATTATGCTGCTGCTGATGGTGGTGGTGATGATGCTGCTGATGATCATGGTGATACGTTTGATGAGGATGAGGCTGGTGATGGTGGTGATGGTGATTTTGATGCTGCAAGTGGTCATGCTGATGCTGCTGATGACGATGATGCTGGTGGTGATGATGATGATGACGATGATGATGATGATGCTGATGATGATGATGATGATGATGATGATGATGATGATGATGATGATGATGATGATGCTGATGCTGATGCTGATGATGATGATGATGATGATGATGATGATGATGATGATGATGATGATGATGGTGATTATGATGCTGCTGCTGATTATGCTGATGCTGCTGATGATGATGATGATGATGATGATGCAGACGATGACGATGCTGATGACGAGGAGGATGTGGATGACGCTGCTTGTGATAATGCTGCTGCTGGTGATGCTGATGATGATGATGATGATCATGATAATGAGGAGGAGGAGGAGGAGGAGGAGGAGGAGGAGGAACAGGAGGATGAGAAGGAGGATCATCAGGAGGAGGAGCAGGATGAGGAGGAGGAGCAGGAGGAGCAGGAGGAGGAGGAGGAGAAGGAGACGCAGCAGGAGGAGGGAGGAGGAGGAGGAGGAGGAGGAGGAGGAGGAGGAGGAGGAGGAGGAGGGAGGAGAAGGAGGATCAGGAGCAGGAGTGGTCGTCGTCCTAGTCGACCTTGCGGTACATCGAGCGGCATTCGCAATCTCTCCAGGCGCTGCCCCCCCCCACGTACGTGTAATATGATGGGTCTCTTGCTCACACGTGGCCACTGTGATTTCTGCAGGACCCGCTTGGAATTTTCCAGGGAAGATGGGCGACTTCACGCTGCACGCCGTCGTGGCCCTGGCGCGACTGGGCCGCCCCCAGCGCCCAGGAACTCTGCGAGCTGCGAGCGGGATCTTCGTGGGACCTCATGGGGCCATGGGGATCTACTCGGGGGTCTCGAATCGACTTTCAAAAAAAGCATTCACATGCGGTCGGGATCATTCGGATAGCGTGTCGCTGCGCTGGTTCTGGCCCACCGCGCTTCGGCGCGACACGCTATCCACATCCCAGCCCCCAGGCGTCAACGTCCCGGGCTTTCCACATCCCCCCGCCCCGCGGAGCGGAGCGACACGCAATCCGCTTACAATGCTTAGCGTGCCGCCGGGGCCGCCGCTGCGACACGTTAAGCAACAGCTCCTGACCGTAATTTCGGAGGTCCGCGCGGATTTCTCCGATCGGCGCTTGGGCCCGTCTGGCAGCGCCTTGGGCGCCGCCCCTGGCGCGCTCTGTGACGATCCAAGAGATCCGCGCAGATCCAAGAAAGCCGAGCGGACCTCCGACAAAATGATCGTTCATGCAGTTTGTTTTTCCTGACCGTCGCCATCCCGAATAGGCGTTGGGACTGGCGCGAGAGCTCTGGAGGGCGAGCCCAAAACAGTGTTGCGCCCACCGTACCGCCTGGCAGGGTCCTATGCGGGGTCGCGCCGGGGCCAAACCCAGGATAGCGCGTGCGTGACCCATACCCCTCACCTGAGCGTGCACATGCCCCTCCCCGCCCCTCCCTTCCTTGGTCCCTTCCCCACCTGGATAGTGTTTCCGCTTGCCGTCCGGAGCCTCTCTCTCTCTCTCTCTCACCCTATCTCTCTCTCTCTCTCTTTGTCTCTGAAAGGCCAATTTTAGGAGATGTGGTGCTATGTTGGGGCTCTGTTGGGCCGTTCTGGCCGCCTATGGGCCGTCTTGAAGCATCAATGTACGGTCTCGTGCCTCTTTGAAGGCCTCCTTGGTTTGTCATTGTGTTCCCTTGGCGCCCTCCTGGGGCCTTCTGGTGCCCACTTGAAGTCACTCAGAGTAGCGTGTGACTGGGTGCTACTTCTCCCTCCTCGTCCTTGTCCTGGCCCTTCTCACCATCCATTTCTTTCTCCTCGCTGGATGTGCTCTGGGTCTCGCGCGAGAGCTCTGGGGAGCTCGCCATGGCGAGCCGTAAGCCGTGCTGCCCCCGCCCCCCCCCCCCTCCCCATTCTCCCCTTGTCCCCCTGCCCCTCCCCCCTCTGGAAGGACGCCGTGCTGGGGCCAGGGCCAGGATAGCTTGGCTTGACACTCCTCCTCCCGTCGAGCGTGCGCCTTCCCTTGCCCCTCCTGGGTCCCCCCTCTGCCTGGAGGTTGGTGCTGCCTCGGGCCGTCCTTGGGTATCTCTGGGGGCGCTCGTGGACTACCTTGGGCTCCTCTGAGGCTTGCCTTCGCCCCGCTCTGGGCTGCGAGTGGCTGGGTCGTCTTGGAGTGTGACGTCCTTGGTCTCTCAGGAGTGCCTCTTGGGCTGTTTCGAGGCTCCCTCGGGGCCCTCTTTTGGCCATTCCGGGCGGCTGTTGGGCTATTGGGGCAATCCTGGAGCGGCGACCGCTGGTTTCGCCGACGGCTGGTTTCGCCAACGGCTGGTTTCGCCAGGCTGGTTTCGCCGCCCGGCGAATCCAGCTCCGTCGGCAAAACCAGCTCCGTCGGCGAAACCAGCTGCCGTCGGCGAAACCAGCTGCCGTCGGCGAAACCAGCTGCCGTCGGCGAAACTGCCAAACCCGACCCGCCCGCTAGGGCCCGCCCGCCCGACCCGACCAGCCCATTAGGGTTCGCGCGTGCTCGGTTGAGCGCGCCCCACATTGTAATGTCCCGCCCGCCCGACCCGACCCGCCCGTTGGGGTCCGCCCGACCCGACTCGTCCCGCCCGCTAGGGTCCGCCCGCCCGACCCGACCCGCCCGTGAAGGTTCGCGCGTGCTCGGTCGAGCGCGCCCCACACTCTAATGTCCCGCCCGACCGACCCGCCCCGCCCGCCCTTTCGGGTCCACCAACACGACCCGACCCGTCCCGCCCGCTAGGGTCCGCCCGCCCGACCCGACCCGCCCCTTAGGGTTCGCGCGTGCTCGGTCGAGCGCGCCCCACAGCTTAATGTCCCGCCCGCCCGACCCGACCCGCCCGTTAGGGTTCGCCCACCCGACCCGACCCGCCCGTTAAGGTTTTCGCGTGCTCGGTCGAGCGTGTAATGTTCCGCTCGCCCGAGCCGACCCGCCCGTTAGGGTCCGCCCGCCCGACCCGACCCGACCCGCCCGTTAGGGTCCGCCCGCCTGACCCGACCCGCCTGTTAGGGCTCGCGTCGGCGAAACCAGCGCCGGCGAAACCAGCCGCCGGCGAAACCAGCCGCCGGCGAAACCAGCGGGGCGAAACCAGCGCCGGCGAAACCAGCCGTCGGCGAAACCAGCCGTCGGCGAAACCAGCCGTCGGCGAAACCAGCGCCAGCGAAACCAGCGCCGGCGAAGCCAGCTCATGCCCCTGGAGCCAATTGTCGGTCCTGAAGTCCTCCGGGAGCGCAGCCTGCGCCTGCGAGCTGCTCCCCCCTGCTCCCGGTCGTGGTGCGGGCCCAAGCAGCGACACATTCAACACACGCACCTCCTGCACCAAATATTACTACACATTAACCATGGCCCCTGCGGCGGCCATGCTCTGCCTGCGGCTGGGCCTCGCCGCGGGGCTGGCAGGCCGCGTGGCGGCGGTCGTGCGGGGCGCTGGCCGCCGCCACGGCGCTGGGCTGGTGGACGGCACGCTCGCCCTGCAGGTGGAGTGGCGCAGGCCGTGAGCTGACAACCGGCACCCATCCCAGGGTTCCTCGAGCAGCGACGAAAATCACGACGGCAGGTTTTTCACTAGGATCGGCCTCTCATGGGGGCCCCTGCTTAGCCTCAGGACCGTCAGAAGACGACTCAGGACGAAAAACCAGTCCCGGGGAACATGTCGAGACCTCTGCAGGTCGACGTCATGAAGAGATCATGATGACGTCGGGGGTTTGGGATACTTGTGCGACCCCTTCCTTCTGGCCTTCCTTCCTCGATCCGCTGTCTGGGTTTCCCCTGTCCGTCTTGACTTCCATGCCTCCTCCTCCTCCTCCTCCTCCTCCTCCTCCCCATCCCCTTTATTATCCTCCTCCTCATCCTCCTCCTCCTCCTCCTCCTCCTCCTCCCCTTTCCCTTCCTCCTCCTCCTCCTCCTCCTCCTCTTCCTCCTCCTCCGCCTTGTCCTCCTGACCCTCCAGGCTGGAAGGGGAAGGGGTGATGGGCTTCGCGAAGGGGAGGATCAGGGAGGGCAGGGGCGAGAGCGGGAGGGAGGCCCAGGGCCGACGCGGGCGACATGCCATCGACTCTTCTCGACGTGTCGATCGTGGGTTGACTTAAGTCGGGCCTGCCCCTCCCTCTACAGGACGAATTTTCTAAAACAGAAAAAGGTCGTATAGGGGACGATTGTTCTAGCATTGGTTGACTATCTTGAAATAGTTTTCGAGGATTTGTTATTCAATCGCTTCGCTCATTCCGCCGGCCCATATTGCCTCGCCGCTGTCGTTTGTCGGGGTGTTGTTGTCAATGCTGTGCGGTTGGGCGGCTGCCATTTTGCGGAGGCGGTGGGTGGCGGGTCAGAGGCCTCACGGATGTTGGTTGGGCTCTCGTGGTTGGCACCTCAGGGGCCTTTTGGGAGGCAGTTTTGAGGCCTCTTGGGGGCCGTGTTGGGGCCTCTTAGGGCCTCTTGGGGGCCTCTTGGGGCTTCTTGGGGTGCCTCTTGGGGGCCCCTTGGGGCCTTTTGGGGGCCCCTTGGGGCCTCCTGGGGGCCTCTTGGGACTGAAGGCTGGACTTTTCGGTTCCTAGTCACCTTCTTGGGCCCCTCCTGGGGCCGTTTTGGGGCTCTCTTGGGTCGTCTTGGGCACCTCTTGGGCTATCTTGGGGCCATCTTGGGCCGTCTTGGGGCTGTCTTGGGGTCCTCTTGGACCCTCTTGGGGCGATCTTGGGAGCCTCCTAGGCCATCTTGGAGCGTCGGGAAGCCGAAAAAGAAGAAACCGGAAAATGTGTCCAAAACCTGAGGGACAGCAGTGAATTTTGCCTCTTGGGGCCCTCTTGGGAGTGCTTTTGGAGGCCTTTGGGGGCGGCTGGAGGCCATGGTGGGCGTCTTGGAGCGATCTTGTGGCATCGTCGGCCGATCTTTCGAGGACTCCAAGGGCTCTTGGACCGTCTGGGCGCTCTCTTGAGGCCGTCTTGGGCGCTTCTTGGGCCGTCTGGGGGGCCTCCAGCATCTCTGGCGGGCACTTGCCGGGACTTTGGCGGGGTACTTGTCGCGTCGGGGCCCCCAGGGGCCGCCTCGCGCGCGCGAGTTTGTTATATGATTAACATGTTGCCGGAGATCTTGGCACGCCTCTGGCCCGTTGGGTCGGCGAATTTGTCGTCCAAAATCCGCCTGTAGGGGGACATGTCCGACCTAAGGGTTGACAGATATCTGACGGCCGTCGGCCCATCCCGGTACTGTGCCTAGCGTAGGCCATGAGCTGACAGTCAACACCCGTACCTGTGCGACCCCTAGGTTTATGTTGCTCCCATAGCACTTGGGGGCCACATCCCAAAAGTACTTTCGAGCACACGGGAAAGTGTCGAGACTGTCGAACGAGTATCGCCCCCAAGGGCCCGACACTTGAGAACCTTCAAGTTTCGGTACGTTCTTGGTGCTCGAAATTCGTTCTGGTGTTCAAGACTAAGTAGGTTGCAACATCATAACCCCAGATCTCTCAGTGGGTGGAACTCCGTAGGGGCTATTGGTGTGCGTTGTCGGAGGGGGGTCCCCGCTGCAACAGGAGCTCCTTTTCGGGGTCCGACAACCCACACTCAGACCTATAGCCCATAGCGCCTTCATCGCCTTGCCCTCCCCATCCCTCCTCCCTGTACGGTCGGGATCGTTTGGACAGCGTGTCGCTCCGCTGATTCCGGCCCACCACGCTTCGGCGCGACACGCTATTTTTGGGGGGGTCTCCAAGCGTCAACGTCCCGAGCTTTTCCCAGCCTCCCGCCCCGCGGAGCGGAGCGACACGCTATCCGCTTGCAATGCATCGCGTGTCGCGTGGGCCGCCGCCGCTACACCCTGCGCACAAGTTCCTGACAGTAAGCTTGAGCGTGCGCTGTTCTTCCTTTACGCAGGGGCGAGGGCGGCGAGGTCGCGCCGATGAGCCGCCGGGAGGCGCTGGCGCAGACGCCGGCTCCTACGCGAGCGCCCATCTCGGAGGAGGGCCCGTCTCGCGACAGCGGCGGGCCTCTCGTTGGCGTGAGCTGTGCTGCTCTCGTCGGCCTCCTCTGGAGGCTTTCTCGTCGCCACGGCCAGGTCCGCCTGGGAGAACGGGCCAGGGTGGAGCCCCCAGGAGAGGTCTCTGGCTCGATTCTTGATTGGGCTTCCAAGGAGCGAACAAGGACGTGAACAAGAAATTGCCGGAGGTCCGCGCGGATTCCTCGGATCGGCGCTGGAGCCCCCTGGCGCGGAACCTCCGGCTAGCGCGCGCCAGGGGCGCGCGCGCGCGCCAGGGGAGGGGAGCAGGGGGGTCCAACGCCAATCCAAGGAATCAGCGCGGACAACGACGACAACGATGACGATCACAACGATCACAGCGATCACAAGGATCACAACGATCACAACGAGAACAGCAGTAGCAACGATCACAACGATAACGATGACAACGATCACAACGTTAACAACGTTAACAACGACAGCAGCGATAATAACGATAAAGATCGCAACGATCACAACGATGACAGCGATCACAGCGATAACGATCACAAGGAATCCGCGCGGTCCTCGTGCTGTCCTTCGGCCTCCCGAAGGCTCCTCGTCGCTGACTGCTCGCGAACTAAGCCACCCCCACCCAACCCGAAGGTCCGAGTCCTCCCAGATGTCAAGCTTCAGGAGGGGAAACAAAAACACACAGACACACTTAATCGTCGATTCCCCAGAAAATATAAGAAAATATGGGAAGTGGGGGGAGACACAAACCCAGAAAATAGGGGAAAATATGTGGAATATTTTTATCTGTGTGTATTTATTTGTGTGTCCTGGGGCCCCTTCAGTCAAGTTGGGGGGGCGTACGGGTCCGATGGTGTTTTCTCTGTACTCCAGAGCATCCCCCCGCTGGAAATTGACAGGCCCGACGTCGACTTCGGGTTGGGTCGGGGTGTTTTGGTGGGCAGTCAAGCGACACGGCCAGATCCGCCTCGGAGACAGAGTCAGGATGCAGCCCGGGAGAGGCCTAGGCTCCCATGTTGAAAGGATTCGGGCCGCTGACGTTGCATCCTCGAATGGCCTCGTCTGTCCACCAAATTTGGTGTTCCTTTCTTGTGCCCGACGCGGGCTCGATGCGGACTCGCCTTTAATTCGACACGGATTCGGCACGGATTCGACACGGATTCGGCAGGGACTCGACTCGGGTTCGACGCGTTCGACATGCGCAGCACGGACGGCTGGCGCGATGGGCAGACGAAGGTCCCCCAACGATGCAACACAAGGCTGAGGGGAGAGAGCCGCCGTTGTCTCAGTTGGCCATCCTCCGATCCTATTTAGGTCGAGCACGTCCCTCTACAGGAGGAATATTCAAGAGTAGTTCAATCCGTGCTTTTCTGGCTACTTCTGTTAACTGTTTGACTATTCATGCATTCTCTTCCAAATTCCGCCTGTAGGAGGGCATGCTCGACCTAAGACGATCTACACCCTGCCTCGCAGTGACGGCGAGGACGCGGGGGTTGCGCGCCAGTGGTCGCTCGTGCTGGCGGACGATGTCACCATTGACGAGCTAGCGCTCATCAGCGGGGAGTTCCCCGACGGGCAGCACACCACGCCGAGCAGAGGCCAGATACCGCTCGTAGCGGGGAGCCTGACGGAAGAGGCACTCGATGCGGTGCTGGAGAAGTACCCGGGGCGTGTGCGGTTCGTCGAAGAGGACCAGTACCAGTTGAAAGTTCAAGACGGCTTGTCCAGTACACCGAGGTCCAGTACGTGGCCAGCGCGCAAGGCCGAAACGCTGGCCTACCCATGGGGCATCCAGTATGTGGAGGCGGACGAGTGCCGGGGCAAGGGCAAGGGGGTGCACGTGTACGTATTGGACACTGGCATCCGCATAACACACAGCGAGTTCGGTGGCCGGGCCTTCGCCGGAGTCGACGTGGCCGCCTCGGGGACGTATCCGGGCACGCTCACGGTGTGCTCGCCCTTCAGCAACACGTGCGCTGCAGACGCGCACGGGCACGGTAGCCACTGCGCGGGCACGGTGGGGGCCTCGACGTATGGCGTCGCAGATGGAGCGTCCATTTGGGCAATGAAAGTCCTCGATAATTCTGGCTCTCTGGACGCCCGAAATGGGTACGGAAAGAATGGGTACGATGCCCAACAGTAGTCCCTTCTCATTTTGAACAGGACTCGCTGTCCGCGCCGCCGCGGCCTGTGTCCATTTGAGACAGAAGGCCGCCCGCCCAGCAGCGGCCGCTGTTGGTTTGGGACAACATTTCTTGTTGGGCATCGTACCCATTTTTTCCGTACCCATTTCGGGCGTCCGAAGGCTCTGGCTGGACCACATGGTCTATACTAGCCGAGCAGTGGATTCTAGCGTCTGGGAACAGACCAGCAGTTGTCAGCATCAGTATCCAGGCCAACTACAACAGCTACGCGGAGCAGGCCTCGATCGATAGCTTGGTAGCTGTTGGCGTGACCGTGGTGGTAGCTGCTGGGAACTACAACCAAGACGCGTGCAAGTGGAACCCGGCTTGGATCCCGTCTGCGATCACAGTAGCAGCTTTTGGTGGCACTTCGGGGAACTCATGGGACAGGTCTGGTTACAGCAACTGGGGTTCTTGCATCGACACCTATGCACCAGGCACGAACATCCTCTCGACGGGCCCATGGAGCGACACCCACACTTACTCTAACTCGGGCACCTCCATGGCCTGCCCACACGTCTCTGGACTGGCAGCCAGGATGTACGAGGCGTATCCAACAGCGGGGTCCCTGTCCGCTGCGGCGAGGTGGTCCCTCCTGACGGCCACGAGCTGCTTTGGTTGTGTCACCAATGACGCGACCCCCATACCCACTGTCAACTTGGTGATCAAGGCCCTCAGCTGCAACGCCTCAGACCTCACTGCCACACCTACAGCCTCGCCAACGCGCTCACCTACGCTATTGCCGACCGTATCGCCAACACCCTCACCTACCACCGCCCCGACAGCTGACAAAACGAGGAATCCGACACCTGCGCCCACGGACGAGGAACACGCGACAGACGACCCGCACTTGGTCAGCCTCAGCGGCCAGAAGTTCGACGTCAACATGCCCGGCAGCTACGTGCTGATCAGGGCCCCCGAGGACCAGCGGCGCCCCGCCAAGCTCCAGCTGAACGCCTCCGTCCGCCCCTTCGCGGGCAGCCCCTGCGGCCTCTACATCCAGGGCGTGGAGCTGAGCGGCGAGTGGCTGGGCGACCAGGTGGTGCGCGTCGTGCCGCTCCGGCGCGACGTCGAAGGGTCGAACGGCGCTGGCAACAGCACGCTCCGCCCCTTCTCCGTGCGGGTCCAGTCCCGGCGTGGCGACGAGAGCACGCCAGCGGGCGAGTACCAGCAGTGGAAGGGCCTCCGAAGGGAGGGCAGTGGCCTCTCGGGGCGCGTCCGCCTCGTGCCCGTGTGGAGGCATGTGTACGCCGACGCCGGCAGGGCACAGGTCGGCTGTGCGCAAGAGTGACCTCTCGCCGGAGGGACCTTCGGTGCGGGCCCACTGGGGTTCCCCGATCGCCGAACGCGATGCGACAGGCTTTGCCTGCTCGCTTGGGTTTGACCCCCCGCGAAAGCCGCTCACCAAAGGTCACTCTTGCCCGGGGCCACTCTTGCGTGTAGCCAGACAGGAGGCAGAGGCCTTCCAGTTCCGCATCCGGGGCGCCGGCGCCGGGTACGACGCCACGTTGGAGGTATCGCAGGCGGCCCACCAGGCGCTCAACTTCCGGGCGACGAACCTCCGGAGCCTCGGCTTCGCAGAGCTGGGCGGGCTGCTCGGCACGGAGGCGCACGACCCGACGGTGGAGCACGTCTCGGACATGTGCAGGGCGTTCCGCTCGAAGCCGTCCAGGTTGGCGCGCCGGAACAGGGGAGCGTTGGAGGAGCTGGGAGGCCCGTCTATGGCCGCCTCCTGGGCCTGAGGAGCCCTCGGCTCCGAGGAGTTCCGTTGCCACGGGCGCGCGGGGGGCGGTTCCTGATCCCCCGTGACCAGTCGTCGCCCTCTTTCTCCTCCTCCTCCTCCTCCTCCTCCTCCTCCTCCTCCTACGCAGGTATCTCGTCCCTGTCGCACCCCGGGGTCGGTCGAAAGGGCGGGCCGGGCGTTTCGGCTGAGACCTCCTGACCACTTATGATCTGGATGCTTTTAAACATTGACAGCAGCTTCACAGATAGAGGGCGGGTCGCTTCCAAAATGTAGCTCTCGCCTGAGCGCCGAGCACACTCGTCTTAAAGAAATGCTTCACGGAAGGAGGGCGGGTCGTTCTCAATATGTGGCTCTCGCCGTAGCGCCGCGCACATTCGTTGAACAATGCAAGAGCTTCACGGATTGAGGGCGGCTCCTTTTCAAAATGTGGTTCCCGCCTTGGCGCCGCGCACATTTGTCTGAAATATGTGCTAACGTTTCTTCTGTTCTCTTGGTCCGCGTACCAGAAATAGTGTCTTGGAACGACTCAGGATTGTCAGGGCGCAGCAGTTACGTCGATTCGCGGTGTTGAAGTCTCAGGGACGGTGTTCTGGCACGGTTCAGGATCGCCAAAGCGTAACAGTCAGGTTACCTCGTGGCGTTGAAAGTCTTGCGAATGGTATTTTAACACGCTTCAGGATTTTCACACGGCTGTTCCACAACGGGGCAATTCCCTCAGTGTAAAAGGACAGGGGCCAGATCTTGGAGGGAGGGTTTATTTCAACATCGCTGATGATCCTGCGGTTTACACTGGTCCTCCTCCTCCTCTTTGGCATACTTGTCCTTCTCCTCCCCATTTGGGAGTGGGTCTGGCGCGAGAGCTCCAAGGAACGAGCCCTGACAACACGGCTCAGAAGCAGCACCCTTCCATAAGGGGGGTGGGGGCATTTTGTTCTCCTCCCCCATGCTGGGAAGATGCTGTTCCCATGGATGGGGCCTGGTTGTACTTGACCCGCTCCTCCCCTTTTCCGTCCTGGGTATCTCTGGAGGCCCTCCTAAGCTATCCTCACCACCTATGACCCTGTAGCTTAAAAATGACAACAGTTTCAAACATGGAGGGCGGCTCGTTTTCAGAATGTGGCTCACGCTTTAGCGCCGCGTACATTCAACATGTGTAGTAGAAATTCCACATATTGAGGGCGGGCCGTTTTCAAAATTTGTCTCGCCTTAGCACCGCGCACATTTGTTGCAACATTTGTAAGAGCTTCACGGATCGAGGGTGGGTCGTTTTCAACATGTCACTCTCGCCTTAGCGCCGTGCGCATTCGCTTTAAACATTGGCAAGAGCTTCAAGGAGTGAGGGCGGGTTGTTTTCAACATGTGGCTCGCGCCCAAGCGCCGCGTATATTCGTGGTACAAAATGCAAGCGGTTCACAGATTGAGGGCGGGTCGTTTTCAAAATGTGGCTCTCGCCTCAGTGCCGCGCACATTCGTTTGAACAAAGTGCTGTCTCGCGGATTGAGGGCGGCTCCTATTCTAAATGTGCTTCGCGCCTTAGCGCCGCGCAATTTCGTTGTGATTTCAAAACTTGCACTCGTTTCACGGATTCCCATGGTCAGCATACCAAGAATTTGTGACATGGAAGGATTTAGGATTATGAGGGTGCAGTTGTTACGTTAACCCACGGTGCGGGAGTCCCAGGAATGGCATTCTGGCACGATTCAGGATCTTGAAGCCGCAACAGTCAGGTTGATCCGTGGCGTTGGAATCCCGGGAGCAATGGTTCGGCATGCTTCTGGGACTTCAAACGGTTGTCTTCCAACGAGGCAGTTCCCCTTGTCGAAAAGAACAATCGTAGGGGCCTATGAAGAGGGAACTTGAATAGTCCCCTCCTCTTCCTCCTCCTCTCTCTCCTGCTCAGCTGTTTTGTCCCCCTTCCCCCCCTCCTTGTACTCCGCCTTGTTGCCCTCGTATTTCTTACATTATCCGACTGGCCGTTAATGTGTATTGTTCGTTTCCATTTCGGATTCGGTCGGATATCCGGAGGACTCCTCAGGATATGCCTCGGCCGCCGGAGTGAATCATGAGGGTTCCTCTGGACCCTGCGGATTCTTTCAAAAGTCGTCAGGATGTAGGAATTTGTCCACAATCCTGCGAGAATGCTTCGAACTCCTGAGGGAACTCCTTTGGACTCCGATGGGAACCATACGTAGGATCCTAGGAAGTCCTGGGGACTCTTCGCGGCATCCGGAGGATTCCAGAAGAGTTCTCTGAGGTTCCCCAGGAAGTCCGAATGACTCCTTTGTGAAATCCTTTGGGCTCCGGAGGACTTCAGGAGGATTCGTAGGGAGCCGTCAGGATTTGCCAAGGGATCCGTGGTCTTTGTACTCCTCCCCAGCGTCCTTCCCGGACCCAGGATGCCATCATGATTCCAGATGACAGGTTCAAAATTCTTGAACACATGCGCGCGCAGTTCCTTTGACACTATCCGAGGATATCTCGGCGGCGAGAAGTTGGAACACTCACCCGAATGCCGCATGGACAAACTGCTAATCGAAGCCCTGCTTGCAGTACGACACAGATTCCGATCGATTAAAGGTTTGGCAGTGGCCTCAGAGTGGACAGGGCCCCCCAAGTCCGAACGCTTGTGAGCATCCATGCTCCTCGTTGTGGAGGCTGGGTTCTGCTTCGCGTAGTAGCGTAGGGCCTCGCAGCAGCTTCCCCTGGCCACCTTGCTGTTGGGCCCTTGGCCAGAAACAGGGTCTGTGGCCCCGTGGGCACGAGGCGATCGCCCAGTTCATCTCAGACCAAGCGGTAGGTCCCGGGAGCCCAGGACCAGATTATTGTTAAGTCGGGCGTGCTCCTCTACAGGAGTAGCCCAAAATAGTCCAAACATAGTTTGGAGACATTTGTTTTGACAATTTTTGCATATTTGTCTTGTATGTTTCAAGCTTTCGTCCAACATCCGTTTGTTGGAGGACATGCCCGACTTAATGGGGTAGGTCCCAGGAGCCCATTACCAGATTATCGATTTCATGTGCCATTGGTCTTTCCCGTAGGCTTATGATGTTCCAGCCTGCTGCAGCCTTGATCACAAGTATGTTTTCACGCGTCGGGCCCTGGGACGCGATACTCGTTCGACACCGTTTCGATATTGTTCGGTGTGCTCGCAATGGTCTCTGGGATGTGGTCCTCAGGTACGATGGGAGCAACATAATCGTAGGCCAGCGTTGTCGGCGGCCGCTTCCCAGTGGAGCGCTGCCCGCGGCGCGTGCACCTGGCACCCCGCGTGGCAGATGGGTGCTCCCGAGTGAAGAAGGGCAGAGGACGCGCCGAGGCGAGTTGAGAACTGCTCGACCGAGAGGTCGACCGCCTTCCGAATCAAGCTTAAATAACTCGGCGTGAACCGTGCCTTTTTTTATATATATATATATAAAATAAATCGTAGGCCAGCGTTTGTGTCTGTCCGGCGTGTGGGCGGATGCCTGACCGACTCCGCCCCGGCCAGGAGCTGTCGCTTGCGGGCGGCGTGGTGCGGGTCGTGCACTGGCCCGGCAGGCCCAGCGGCCCCGCCCCGAGTGCAAGCACGGCACCACGGCGTCTGCGCCGCGCTGGCCTCTCTCTGCCGTTCCCGCCTCCCGCTCGTTCCCTCTCCTCTTCCCGAACGTGCTGCTTGTGATGTTGCCTCGTTCCCCCCCCCCCCTACCCGTTCCGTCGCAGATATTCGGCCCGCGTGGGCAGCAGCATCTCCCCCAACCACTATCAGTCACCAGGGGATCCGGCACGATCTCGGGGTGGTCGTTCTTTACAGCTTTGCCACCGTCAGGCATCGAGCAATCGTTGCTCTGGGCGTGCCGTGTCCTCTCCTGCCGCCGGCGGTGCCTTGCAGTGGACCTCCTTCCGCTTCGCCCTCTGCCTGGCCGCTGCGACCGAGCGGCGCCCCGCCGCGGGCTTCCCCCGCCGCGACGCAGGCATGCAGCCTCACCGCCCCTCCCTCCCTCCCTCCCTCCCCTCCTCGCCCAGCCGCCCTTTCTACGAAGCAACCCCCATAATAGCATGACATGTGCACACCTGCGCGGAGCATGTGCTGCCACTCTGGCCCTCCTCGCCCAGCCTCCCTCCCCGCCCCCGCCCCCCTCGCCCCGCCCTCCCCGCCCCGCTCTCCCCACCCTCGGGGAACAAGCAATGGCATAAACACAAGTGTTCGGAGCTCTGCGCGGATTTCTTGGATCGGCGCTGGACCCCCCCTGGCTCGCGGCGAACGCCAGGGGCGTCGCTGGAGGCGCCGCCAAGGGGGTCCAGCGCTGGTCCAAGAAATCCGCACGGAACTCCGATCGGTTTTGCCTGCGCGATTTTTCTGCTCCCCGACTCCTTCCCCCCCCCTCCCCTACCTGCTCCCAGGCATCCCGTCCTCGCCCCCTCCCCGCCCTTCCCTCTTCGCCCCTCCTCGTCCTCCTCGCCCCCCCCCTCCTCCCCCCCCCCCCCTCCTCCTGCTCCCTACCCGCCCCTCCCTCCCTCCTCCTCCTCGCCCCTCCTCGCCCCTCCTCGCCCCTCCTCGCCCCCCCTCCTCCTGCTCCCTCCTCGCCCCTCCTCGCCCCCTCCTCGCCCCCCCCTCCTCCTGCTGCCTCCGCGCCCCCTCCCTCCCCCCCTCCTCCGCGGGCCGCGGGCGAGGCCGAAGCCGTGGTCGCTGGCGCCGGGGCAGCGCACGGACTGGGAGGAGCGGCGTCCGCCCGCAGGGGCGCGGGGTGGGGGGGTGGGGGGAAGGGCGGGGGGGGACTTATTGTTTTTTTGTTGGGGGGGAGGGAGGATGTCAGGAGGGGAAAAACCACACAGACACAGTTAATCGTCGATTCCCAGGAAAAGATGGGAAATATGGGAAGTGGGGGGGAAGACAAAAACCCAGAACATGTAGGAAAGTATGGGGAATAGTTTTAGTTGTGTGTATTTATTTGTGTGTCCTGGGGCCCCTTCAGGATGGTGAGGGAGAGGATGAGGGGGGAGGAGCGGGTGAGGGAGGTGAGGGAAGGGTGGGGCGGGAGGGGAGGACGGGGAGGGAGGGGAGGATGGGGGGGGGAGGAAGGAAGGAGGAAGGAGGCAGAACGAGGGGGGAAGGAGAAAGGCAGGAAGGAAGGAAAGGAAAGGAAAGAAGGAAGGAAGGAACGAAGGAAGGGAGCAAGGGAGGGAGAGGAAGGAGGAATGAGGAAGGGAGAAGGGCTGGAGGGAGGAAGAGGGAAGGGGAGGAAGAGGGAAGAGGAAGGGGGCCGTTGGAGGAATAGATGTCTCCAGCGAGGGCCAGAGTTTGAACCCCCTTCGCCCACCAAGGAAGTCGTGTGTCCTCATAGCCGCACAGTGTGCGGATGCGTGCAGGAACAGGCCAGAGTCCAAATTAAGCCAATGAGCCTCCATCCGCGAAGCTTTGTGTGACGGCGTCTCAGTGCAAACGCCTGGAACGCCCTGACACGTCCGGTGGTGCGACGAGGCAGTATGGGACGAGGACGAGCGAGAAAGAGGAGGAATTGTGTGTTGAGGATAACTTAGAGATGATAAGCCAGAGCAGACGAAGGCAGAGTTACAGGAGTCCGGGATGTCCTGGGGCCACTGGGGTCTGCTTGAGAGTTCTAGGGGCGAGGATGAGGAGGAGGAAGATGCTCAGGAGGATGATGGGAGGGTCGCAGGAGGATGCGGACGATGGGCCGGGGTCAGGAGGAGGGGGGAAGAGGGGAGGGGCATCTCGGCAGCAGCAGCAGGCGGCGAGGCCCGCCCTGGCAGCTCCCCGCCCGGGAGGGGGGCCCGAGCGCCCTGCCCGGGCGCCGGTCGGGCCCCGAGGTTCCGGGAGAGGCCCCGCGCCCCTTTCGGCCCCACTGGCCGATTTACCCCCCCAGATGGGGACATGGGTCGTGCCCTTCGGACTTCGAGGGGTGTGTCCCCCAACTGGGGGGGTGCTCTGGCGGGGGTCCCGAAGGGGATGGGGATGGGGATGGGCATGGAAGGGGCCAGTCGACGGAGTGCCCCGCGCCCTCTTCGGCTCGACGCGTGAAAGGGGCCCCATCGACGGAGTGCCCTGCCAGGTGCGGGGGCCCACGGGGCTCCCCGAGCACCTGGCGCCTGCGCGCCTGGACGGGGCCCACGCGCGGCCCCCCGGAGGCCGCGCGCGGAAGGTCGCTCTCTCTTGCGTGCGAGCGGCTCCTCCCGGGGGCCAAGGGCTCCTCGTCCTCCTCCTCCTCCTCTTCCTCCTCCTCCTCCTCCTCCGCCTCCTCCTCCCCCTCCTCCTCCTCCTCCTCCTCCTCCTCCTCCTCCTCCTCCTCCTCCTCCTCCTCCTCCCCCTCCTCCTCCTCCT
>CAUYUJ010019726.1:369825-387325 GCA_963575745.1 Prorocentrum cordatum
CGCGTACCTCGAAACACACCAGGGTCTCAGCGGTCGGCAGGCGCCGGGAAAGCCAGCTGCATGCGGCTGATTCGGCACCTCCCGCTTGGCTATCCCCCCTTTCGTCCGCCCCGATCCTCCACCTCCACCCCTACACGCCTCCACGTCTGCCTCCACCTCCGTCTCCGCCTCCGCCCACCTCCGCCTCAATGTCCGCCTCCGTGTCCATCACCAGCCGCCCAGGGCGGGACCTCACTGATCAAATGCATTTGAGGACATGTTTTCTCTGTGTGTGTGTCCTTGTCGAGCTAGGTGACCTCGCGGGTAGGGGGGTCTTTTTCGGATCCAGCGAGGCTTATGCGAATCTGCATGCCCGAAGGCAGCTGAAGGAGCGCTGGACAGGCGCCACCCGCGTGCAGTCGTGCCCACACCGGGCCAAGGACCCCCCCCAGCTTGGAAAAGTTCCCCAATCAGAGCCTGCCTCTGTAGGGGTCCCAGAGGATTCATATGGTTAGGTCAGGTGCGCCGCCGTTCTCGGCGGCACACCCAGGTGCCCGGGTGCCCTATGGCCCTCTGGCCTTGTAGCCCTATATCCCTATATCCCTATAGCCCTATAGCCCTATAGCCCATGGCCCTAGAGCCCTGTAGCCCCATAGCCCCATACCCCCCTAAAAAGATTATGAGTAGGGGTTCTCTCCGGCATCATTTTGGACTGCTCAGACGGATAAGGCACTTCGGGGGTCCTGGGCGTGGGAGGAGCTGGGCGCGAGGGAGCTGGAGGCTGAGGCCCAGCGGGGCTTCTATGGGTAGCAGGGCCTCACCGCCCCCTCGGATTCCTGAGCCCGCCCTCCGCCCTCCACGCGTTGTTCTGCTCCCTTCCGTGCGTGGGCCCTGGGCCGACGCAGGGGTCCGACACCACGGCACGATCAGGGCGTCGCAATGGCTGCAGACACGGTGGGGGAGTTCGTCAAGGAATGTGCCCAGGAGGCTTCAGACTCTGCAGGGTTCTCTGTGTGATGAGGGCGTTTGTGACTCCATGGTGGAGTCTCGATTGGTGCTCCACTAGCTTCCAGGATTCCTCATCCTATGCGTCCTTATCCCACGCCTTCACCGTATCATGAGCCACCAAAAATGTGTGGCAAACAACATGTAGAACAACAAGTGATTGGAGGTCCCCGACACGTGGAACACGAATCGAATGATGAGGCAGAGGAGGAGCTGCCTGAGCATGAGCAGCAGCACATTCAGCAACTCAGCAGGTGCAGAAGCATCACCAGGATTGGAAGCAAGAGGAGCAGCACGAGGCGGAGCAGGAAGTGCAGCAGCAGCAGGCCCTCTGCGGAGCGCGTGGCCCTCTGCGGCCCCGCGCTGATGCAGGGAGCGCGCGGTGCCAGCGCCTTTGGGCGTCTGGGGCTGCGTCAGGACGGGTTGGCCGAGACATGCCCCGGGATGCGGCTGCCAGGCCGGCCTGTGCGAGGCGCACGACGCCGCCGCCGCGGGCCCGCCGGGCGTGCACGCCGTCCCCGCGCCCTGCCTGCTGGACTGCCGGTGAGGGCTCCCTCTGCGGGTGGCCGCCTGGGCCGCCCCACCCGCCCCGCGCGGCGCGCGCGGCACGCCCCGCCGCTCCTCCTCCTCCTCCTCCTCCTCCTCCTCCTCCTCCTCCTCCTCCTCCTCCTCCTCCTCCTCCTCGTCCTCGTCCTCCTCCTCCTCCTCCTTCTCGTCTCCTCGTCCTCCTTCTCCTCCTCCTCCTCCTCCTCCTCCTCCTCCTCCTCGTCTTCCTCCTCCTCCTTCTCCTCGTGCTCCTCCTCCTCGTCCTCCTCCTCCTCGTCCTCCTCCTCCTCATCGTCCTCCTCCTCGTCCTCCTCCTCCTCCTCCTCGTCCTCCTCGTCCTCCTCCTCCTCCTCCTTCTCCTCCTCCTCCTCCTCCTCAGGGGGGGGGGCTCCCGCGATGTTCTGTGGGCGTCTTTATGTTCGCACGACATTCAGGAACCCAGACATCCAACGTATTGGAAAAATCAAGACGGAGGTTTTTCCCAATTTTCGGCCTCTGGGGGCCCTCGCCGGGCCTCGGGACCGTCAAAAAACGACTCAGGATGAAAAACCGGTCCCGGGGAAGGGGTCCAGACCTTTGGGGGACGACGTCATGAAAAAATCATGACGTCTGGGGTCTGGGAACACAGTTATCGTGTTGGGAGAAACGAGGATATCACTATCCGTACGCGGCGGAAGGTATCGTGCACTGCGTCCGGATGCTGTTGCTCATGCCCTTACTCCTCCCAACCCCTTCCTCCCGACACGATCCTTGTTCTCCTCAGACACGTTCTCGGAGCACTTCTGGCTGAGACCGTCTGGTTCCCCACAGTCGGCTCGATGTTCTAGGAACCTTGTCTTTGTTGTCGGGGCACCATCTTGTTCTGAGAGCATGTCGTGGCAGGCCCATAGGGATGCTGGGACGGTCGGCTCCTGCTCCACGCGGGCGGTCTCCTCGGCCGCCTTCTAGTCGCTCGGCCTGGGCCGTTTCGGCCTCCGTGCATCCCCATTTCGCGGGCGAGGCTTCCGGACCCCGCTCCTCGTCCTCGTGCCGCGCCCGGCCCGGATTTCGTCGTCCCGTCTGCCCGCGTCCCCCCCCCCTCCTCGCCTCCTCGTCGGGCCCTGCACTCCCCCTCCGCCCCGCCCTCCCTACAAAAGGCCCCGTGGAGGAGGTGGGCCCGCCCGCGACGGGCTCCGCGCCGCCTCCCCCGGTGCCCTGAGATCCGGCGTCGTCCAAAAATTCGGCATCGCGAAGAAACACGGCTGGAGCCCCACACCCCGTTTTTCTGCTCTGCTGTATTCCCAGACCACCGACGTCGTACTTGCTTTTTTCTTGCTTCTAAAGATTGTCGACCCCCGGAAGTCTCGATTCATTCTCCTGGACCAGCTTTCCAGCGCGAGTCGTTTCCTGACGGTCCCGGGGCCCAGCGATGGCCCCCAGAGGCAGAATATTGTCTATGTATATATATATATGTATAAAAATATATGTGTGTAGGTGTATATATATAGATATACACATATACATTGCCCCGGAAACCGGGGTTCCCAGTTCGAGCCAGCGCCGAAGACGCTATTTGAAGACGCTATTCCCTGTGACGACGCGTCCCTGTGAAGACGCTATTCCTTGTGAAGACGCTATTCCCGGTGAAGACGGTGAAGACGCTATTCCCGGTGAAGACGCTATTCCAGGTGAAGACGCTATTCCCGGTGAAGACGCTATTCCCGGTGAAGACGCTATTTCCCTGTGAAGACGCGTTCTGCGGACACAGACAGCACTTCCCCTATGAAGAAGCTATTCCTTGCAAAAACGCTATTCCCGGTGAAGGCGCTATTCCCTGTGAAGACGCTATTCCGGGTGCAGACGCTTTTGCGTGTGAAGACGCTATGCCGGGTGAAGACGCTATTCCCAGTGCAGACGCTATTCCAGGTGAAGACTCTTCCCGGTGAAGACGCTATTCCGGGTGAAGACGCTATTCCCGGTGAAGACGCTATTCCGGGTGAAGATGAAGACGCTTTCCTTTGTGAAGACGCTATTCTGGGTGAAGACGCTATTCCCAGTGAAGGCTCTATTCCGTGTGAAGGCGCTATTCCCTGTGAAGACGCTATGATTGGTGAAGACGTTATTCCGGGTGAGGACACTATTCCCGGTGAAGACGCTATTCCGGGTGAAGACGCTATTCCCAGTGAAGACGCTACTCCGGGTGAAGACGCTACTCCCTGTGAAGATTCTCTTTCTCTTCGCTAGGCCCAGTATTCAACGTGTTTCCCTCCCAACTGTAATTTGAAGGTGCCATTTGACTCCTACGGTTCCCGTGCCTAACACAATGCGCGCCCCATCTGCTGTGCGACACCCTCTGCCAGGCAAGACCCCTCCCCAAGTTGATTAAAACAGAATCCTTGGTGCTAGACATTCCCCATCTGCTGTAAAAGACCCTATTCTGGGCAAGACCCCTACCGGAGGACCCCTACCTCCCCAAGTTGATTAAAAAGGAATGTTTGGTGTTTGACGTGCCCCATCTGCTGTGCGGCACCCTCTGCTAAGCAGGATTTATTCCCAAGTTGATAAAACAAACCCGTGATGTTAGACGTGCCCCATGTGCTGCGCGGCGCCCTCTGCTAGGCAAGACCCCTCCCCAAGTTGATTAAAACATAGAACCCTTGGTGCTGGATGTGCCCCTTTGCTGTGCGGCACCCTCTGCTAGGCAAGACCCACCTCCAAGTTGATTAAGAATGAATCCCTGGTGCTAGACGTGCTCGATTTGCAGTGTAGCACCTTCTGCTAGGCAATGGCCCTCGCCAAGTTGCTTTTAAAAAGAATCCTTGGTGCTAGACGTGCCCCATCTGCTGCGCGGCACCCTCTGCTAGGCAAGACCCCTCCCAAAGTTGATAAAAAAGAATCCGTGGTGCTAGACGTGCCTCATCTGCTGTGTGGCACCCTTTGTTGGGCAATGGCCCTCCCAAAGTAGATTAAACAATAATCATTGGCGCTAGGCGTGCCCCACCTGCTTTGCGGCACCTTCTGCTAGGCAAGACCCCTCCCCAAATGGACTAAAACAACAAATCCTTGGTGCTAGACGTGTTCCATCTGCTGTGCGGCACCTTCTACTAGGCAAGACCCCTCCCCAAGTTGATTTAACTAGAATAGTTGGTGTTAGACGTGCCCCATCTGCTGTGTGGCACCCTTTGTTAGGCAATGGCCCTCCCCAAGTTCATTTTTAAAAGAAACCTTGGTGCTGGGCGTGCCCCATCTGTTGTGCGGCACCTTCTGCTAGGCAGGACCCCTGCCCAAGTTGACTAAACGAGAATCCTTGGTGCTAGATGTGCCCCTTTGCTGTGCGGCACCCTCTCCAAGGTGAGCCCCTTTGCTCTGCGGCACCTTCTGCTAGGCAAGACCCCTCCCCAAGTTAATTCAAACAGAATCCCTGGTGCTAGACATGCCCTTTTGCTGTGTGGCACCTTTGCTAGGCAAGACCCCTCGCCAAGTTGATTAAACAAACAATCCTTGGAGCTAGACGTGCCCCTTTGCTGTGCGGCACCCTCTGATAGGCAAGAGCCCTCCCCAAGTTGATTTTAAAAGAGTCATTGGTGCTAGGCCTGCCCCATCTGTTGTGAGGCACCTTCTGCTAGGCAAGACCCCTGCCCAAGTTGATTAAACAAGAATCCTTGGTGCTAGATGTGCCCCTTTGCTGTGCGGCATCATCTCCAAGGTGAGCCCCTTTGCTGCGCGGCACCTTCTGCTAGGCAAGACCATTCCCCAAGTTAAAAAGAAACATAATCCCTGGTGCTAGACATGCCTCTTGCTGTGCGACACCCTATGCTAGGCAAGACCCCTCGCCAAATTGATTAAAACAGAATCATTAGTGCTAGACATGCCCCTTTGCTGTGCGGCACCCTCTGATAGGCAAGAGCCCTCCCAAAGTTGATTTAAAAAGAGTCATTGGTGCTAGGCCTGCCCCACCTGCTGTGCGGCACCTTCTGCTAGGCAAGACCCTCCCCAAGTTGATTAAACAATGATCCTAAGAGGCCCCAAAACGGCCCCACAGGAGGCTTGAAAGCAGCTTCCAAGAGCCCGACGAGAAACCTCCCAAGAGACCCGCAAACGAACATCCAGGAGGCCTTGGGCCCGCAACCCAGCCCGATCGGGTCGAGGGCGGCGGCGGCCGGCGGCGGCGGGGGCGGCCGACGAGAAACAGGTTTCTCGTCGGGCTCTTGGATGCTGTCTTGAAGCCTCCTGGGGCCGTTTTGGGGCCTCTTAGAGCCTCGTTTGGTCTTCTTGGGGGCCTCATGGGGCCTCCTGGGTGTTTCTCGAGGCCGCCTGGGACCTTCTTGAGGCGGAATGCCCCAGGAGCCCGCAGGATGGAACTGTTGGAAGCGTGTCAGCGGTGCGGCGCGGTCCAGGTGGCTTCACAAGTCTTTGTGTTTAGCGTATGTGTTTAAAGATTGGTCCTCTCCTGGGGCTTCCTGGGGCCTCCTGGAGCTTCCTGGGGCCTCCTGAAGCTTCCGGCTGCTTTCTGAGGCTTCCTGGAGTCTCCTGGAGCCTCCTGGGGCCTCCCGGGGCTCCCCCGGGCTTCCTGGGACCTCCTGGTGCCTTCTGGGGCTGTCTTGGCCCCTCCTGGTTCCTCCTGGAGCTGTCTTGGCCCTCTCCTGGGGCGCGAATCCTCTGTGTTAAACGTATGTGCCAATAGATTGGCCTTCTCTTGGGGCACGAATCCATGGTGTTGCACATCTGTGCCTATAGATGTTGCCTAGTCTTGGGGCACGAATGTTTAGTGTTTTACGTGCGCGCCTGTATATATATATATATATATATATATATATATAGATTGGCCGTATCGTGGAGCGCGAATCCTCAGCGTGTTACGTGATGCCTAGAGATTTGCCTTTGTGGGGGGCGCGAATCCTTAGTGTCTTGCACATGTGCGTATCGGTTGGCCCTCTCCTGGAGCACGAGTCCTTTGTGTTTCACGTGTATGCCTATAAACTGGCCCTTTCCAGGGGCACGAATCTTTCGTGCTTTTCGTATTTGCTGATAGATTTGCCTTCCCCTGGGGCACGAGCCCTGCGTGTTTTACGTATGCGCCTATGTATGTGCCCTCTCCTGGGGCACGAACCTTTTGTGCTTTACGTATGTGCCTATAGATTCGCCCTCTCCTGGAGCACGAATCCTTCGTGTCTTACTTGTGTGCATATAGATTGGCCTTCCCCTGGGGCACGAATCCTTTTGTGTTGAACGTATGTGTCAATAGATCGGCCTTCTCTTGGAACACGAATCTTCTTAGTGCTTTACATATGTGCCTATAGATTGACCATCCTCTCCTAGGACGTGAATATTTCGTGCTTCGCGTGCGTGCTGATAGAGTGGCCGCATCATGGGCGACGAATCCTTAGCGTGATTGGCCCTCTCCTGGGGCACGATCCCTTTCCAGGTGCACGAATCTTTTGCGTTTTACGTATTTGCTTATAGATTTGCCTTCCCCTAGGGCACGAACCATGCGAGGCGTCACGAGCTTCACCGGGCGTCAGGGGAATAGGGGCTTCAGGCCGAATAGAGGCTTCACGAGCTTCACCGGGCGTCAGGGGAAATATAGGCTTCAGGCCGAATAGAGGCTTCACGAGCTTCAGTGGGCGCCAGGGGAATAGAGGCTTCAGGCCGAATAGAGGCTTCACGAGCTTCAACGGGCGTCAAGGGAATATAGGCTGCAGGCCGAATAGAGGCGTCACGAGCTTCACCGTGCGCCAGGGGAATAGAGGCTTCAGGCCGAATAGAGGCTTCACGAGCTTCAATGGGCGTCAGGGGAACAGAGGCTGCAGGCCGAATAGAGGCTTCACGAGCTGCAATGGGCGTCAGGAGAATAGGCGCTTAAGGCTTAAGGCCGAATAGAGGCTTCACGAGCTTCAATGGGCGTCAGGGGAATAGAGGCTTCAGGCCCAATATAGAGGCTTCACGAGCTTCAATGGGCGTCTGGAGGATAGAGGCTTCAGGCCGGACAGAGGCTTCACGAGCTTCAAAGGGGGTCAGGGGAATAGAAGCTTCAGGCTGAATGGAGGCTCCACGAGCTTCAAAGGGCGTCAGGGGAACAGAGGCTTCAGGCCGAATAGAGGCTTCACGAGCTTCAATAGGCGTCAGGGGAACAGAGGCTTCAGGCCGAATAGAGGCTTCACGAGCTTCAAAGTGCGTCAGGAAAACAGAGGCTTCAGGCCCAATATAGAGGCTTCACGAGCTTCAATGGGCGTCAGGAGGATAGAGGTTTCAGGCCGAACAGAGGCTTCACGAGCTTCAATGGGCGTCAGGGGAATAGAGGCTTTAGGCCGAATAGAGGCTTCACGAGCTTCAATGGGCGTCTGGAGGATAGAGGCTTCAGGCCGAACAGAGGCTTCACGAGCTTCAATGGGCGTCAGGGGAATTGAGGCTTCAGGCCCAATATAGAGGCTTCACGAGCTTCAATGGGCATCAGGAGGATAGAGGCTTCAGGCCGAACAGAGGCTTCACGAGCTTTAAAGGGCGTCAGGGGCATAGAGGCTTCAGGCCGAATATGCGCGTCTATGGTCGCCACCCCACCAGTGCGTCGCAATTTGCGGGCCGAATAGAAGCGTCATGCGCCGAATACAAGCTTCAGGCCGAATAGAGGCTTCAGGCCGAACAGAAGCTCCAGGCCGAGTAAAGGCGTCACGAGCTTCACCAGGCGTCAGCGGAATAGAGGCGTCACCGCAGCTCCTTGGGGGAATCGCGTCTTCAAGTAGCGTCTTCGGCGCCGGCTCGAAAGGGGACCCCCCCGGGCCAGGCCCTTGTATACACACATATTATATATATATGTGTGTATATATGTATATATGTATATATATATATATATATATATATATATATATATATATCCATCTTCTGTCCGCCGCAATGTCTTGTGACCCGATGGGCTCCAGGTTTCCGAGTCAGATCGATCTGGGGGGCCCACGGGGCTTAGACTATTGGCGAGAGCTCGCCCGCCACGACCAAACACGCGGCGCCCGGATCCTGGGGCCCGCCCGCCCTCTCCCGGCGGCGTGCCGCGCTCGCCGCCCGACCCCTCGCGGCCGTCGGCCACACTGCGAGAGCGACCTCTCGCCAGAGCGACCCTCGGCGCGGGCACACTGAGCCTCAGTGTCATGCGCCGCTAACGGGCGCACGCCGCGCACTAAGCAGCACTAGGTCGTCACTAAGCAGGGGGTCGTTGTCTTACGGAATGGTACCATGGTGTTCCACATAACTGAGGGCTTCCGATTCTTGGGCGCGGTGCCCAGAGATCCGACGCGCTGAAAATTAGCCTAACGAAAGACCCAACCATACGTAGTTGTGAATACCGCAATTGTGGATATATTCTTCGGTGGCGCCCCCGGGCCACGAAACGAGTGAAGGGTGTGCCAGAATGGGGTGTGGAACCGCATGCGGGCGCAGCCGCTGGGGCGCTCGGTGGAGCTCCCTATGGAGCCACGAAAGGTGTGAGGGGTGTGCCAGAATGGGGGGTGGAACCGCATGCGGGCGCAGCCAGTGGGGCCTTCGGTGGAGCTCCCTATGGGGCCACGAAACGTGTGAGGGGTATGCCAGAATGGGGGGTGGAACCGCATGCGGGCGCAGCCACTGGGGCCTTCGGTGGAGCTCCCTCCCTATGGGGCCACGAAACGTGTGAGGGGTGTGCCAGAATGGGGGGTGGAACCGCATGCGGGCGCAGCCACTGGGGCCTTCGGTGGAGCTCCCTATGGGGCCACGAAACGTGTGAGGGGTGTGCCAGAATGGGGGGTGGAACCGCATGCGGGCGCAGCCACTGGGGCCTTCGGTGGAGCTCCCTATGGGGCCACGAAACGTGTGAGGGGTGTGCCAGAATGGGGGGTGGAACCGCATGCGGGCGCAGCCACTGGGGCCTTCGGTGGAGCTCCCTATGGGGCCACGAAACGTGTGAGGGGTGTGCCAGAATGGGGGGTGGAACCGCATGCGGGCGCAGCCACTGGGGCCTTCGGTGGAGCTCCCTATGGGGCCACGAAACGTGTGAGGGGTGTGCCAGAAGAAACGCAGCCACTGGGGCCTTCGGTGGAGCTCCCTATGGGGCCACGAAACGTGTGAGGGGTGTGCCAGAATGGGGGTGGAACCGCATGCGGGCGCAGCCACTGGGGCCTTCGGTGGAGCTCCCTATGGGGCCACGAAACGTGTGAGGGGTGTGCCAGAATGGGGGGTGGAACCGCATGCGGGCGCAGCCACTGGGGCCTTCGGTGGAGCTCCCTATGGGGCCACGAAACGTGTGAGGGGTGTGCCAGAATGGGGGGTGGAACCGCATGCGGGCGCAGCCACTGGGGCCTTCGGTGGAGCTCCCTATGGGGCCACGAAACGTGTGAGGGGTGTGCCAGAATGGGGGGTGGAACCGCATGCGGGCGCAGCCACTGGGGCCTTCGGTGGAGCTCCCTATGGGGCCACGAAACGTGTGAGGGGTGTGCCAGAATGGGGGGTGGAACCGCATGCGGGCGCAGCCACTGGGGCCTTCGGTGGAGCTCCCTATGGGGCCACGAAACGTGTGAGGGGTGTGCCAGAATGGTGGGTGGAACCGCATGCGGGCGCAGCCACTGGGGCCTTCGGTGGAGCTCCCTATGGGGCCACGAAACGTGTGAGGGGTGTGCCAGAATGGGGGGTGGAACCGCATGCGGGCGCAGCCACTGGGGCCTTCGGTGGAGCTCCCTATGGGGCCACGAAACGTGTGAGGGGTGTGCCAGAAGAGAGGGGGAGGAGGGAGGAGGAAGGAGAGGAGGAGGAAGGAGGAAGGAGGAAGGAGGAACGCGGGGACCGTCTCTTCAAAACGAGGACCCAACAACACAGGTTGGTTGGGAAAAACAGGACGGATGTGTTTCGCTGTTTTCGGCCTTTCTAGAGGCCCTCGCCGGGCGGCGGGGCCGTCAAAGCACGGCGCAGGATGGGAAACCAGTCCAGGGTCATGGGTCGAGACTTCCGGGGGGGACGAGTTGAAATAATCAAGACGTCGGATCTCTCGGTGGTATTGGCATGCTCCAGGGTCTTCAAACGGTTGTCTTCCAACGGGGCAGTTCCTTCAATAGGAATGAACTTTTGGGTAGAGGCGTATGAAGAGGGAGCTTGGAGGGATTGTTTATTCCAACATCGTTGATGATTCTTGGGTTTACACTGGTCCTCCTCTTCCTCCTCCTCCTCCTCCTCCTTAGCGATCGAACGGGCGTGACCGGGGGCCGGGCCCAGTTCATCTGCGACCAGAACTGGCCTGCAACGGATGTCGGTCGCGCAGAAATTCGGTCGCAACCAGAGGAGGTCGAGTTTCGGTAAAGAAGAGACTGCGCGTCGGAGTCCGAACCAGGGTTTCGAAGACGTCGACGGCTCGCTCGTTACCAGAATTGGCGAGCAGAGGCCGCATTTCGGTCGCGACCGGTTCGTTCAGAGCGATACTGCATTATAGCGGATGAATATGGGGTGGAGGGCGCGGTCATGTCACGATTCGTGCCCGCGCTGCCTGGGAATGCCCAAGACCGGCGCATGCCCAGACGGCGTTGGCGCGAATCGTGATGAGACCATGGGGGGGAGGGGGGGAGGGGGGGAGGGGGGGTGCTCACGGGCGTTATTTCGAGTAATACAAAATGGGCGCAACGTTAGGGAGGGACAGACTCAAGTGGACGCACGCATCGACCCTCAATCGCCCGCTGATCGCCTATAGGGGCTCGACAGCCCAACCCGCCAGGACCGTCCAGATCTGCTTGTCGGGGCTCGATCGCTGCTCTATCGGCGATGTATCGCTGACTCTTCCAGCTCGATATCTCAGCCCCTGAACTGCCCACCGCCTGACGTTGCTCAGGTGACGGCGGCAGTGGCGCGCGCGCCCAGAGATGACTCCTCCTCCTCCCTCCTCCTCCTCCTCCTTCTCCTCCTCCTCCTCCTCCTCCTCCTCCTCCTCCTCCTCCTTCTCGGGTCGCCTACGGCCCCGGGGGGAAACCGTGCACCCAGAACCCCGACGTCGTGAATTTTTCACGACGTCGGCCCCCGATGCTCTCGACCCCTTTTCCCAGGACCAGCCTCTCATCCTGCGCCGTCCCCGGCCGGCCCCGAGGCCCGCGAGGCCGAAGAGAGCGAAGAACCTCGCGCCGTGATCTCTGTTGCAGGACTCGAGGGGGTCCGATCGGGCGGGGAGGGGGGAAGAGAGGAGGGAGTGGGGGGGGGCGGGGGAGGGAGGAGGGAGGGGGGGAGGGAGGAGGGAGGCGGGAGGGAGGAGGGGGGGAGGGAGGAGGGGAGTGGCGGAGGAGGAGGGGAGGAGGGGAGGGGCGGAGGAGGAAGGAGGGAGGAGGAGGAAGGGGGACGTCGGAGGTGGGGCCGTAGCCCTTCAGACGACGGAGAACAGATCTGGAGCCGGATCCGTAAGGATGTCGCGTCGGAGGGGAGGAGGGCGCGGAGGGGTGCAAGAATCCCAGGCATGCAAGGTCCGTTTCTGAGGACGGCGCCCCTGGAAGTCCCGACCCGTTCCCCGGGACCAGTTTTCCACCCCCAGAGGTCCTAGAGTTGCAAGATTTACGTTTGAAAGATAATATATTGATAACATATGTGCTTGATTGCAAGTTTTATTTTCTACGTTTGTAAGATAAAATGTGTCATTCTTATCATATACAGATTTTGCTATCTCTGGATATCTCCATCTATGTATACAGCTGGAGCCCGAAAGCCTCATAAGGCCAGCGGCGGGGGGCGGAGGGGGCGGAAGCCCTAAATCCTCATAGGGCCAGCGGCGGGGGGCGGAGGGGGCGGAAGCCCTAAAGCCCCATAGGGCCAGCGGCGGGGGGCGGATGGGGGCGTAAACCCTAAAGCGCCATAGGGCCAGCGGCGGGGGGCGGAGGGGGCGGAAGCCCTAAAACCCCATGGGGCCAACGGCGGGGGGCGGAGGGGGCGGAAGCCCTAAAGCCCCTATGAGGCCAGCGGCGGGGGGCGGAGGGGGCGGAAGCCCTAAAGCCCCTATGAGGCCAGCGGCGGGGGGCGGAGGGGGCGGAAGCCCTAAAGCCCCATAGGGCCAGCGGCGGGGGGCGGAGGGGGCGAAGCCCTAAAGCCCCATAGGGCCAACGGCGGGGGGCGGAGGGGGCGGAAGCCCTCAAACCCCATAGGGCCAGCGGCGGGGGGCGGAGGGGGCGGAAGCCCTAAAGCCCCATAGGGCCAGCGGCGGGGGGCGGAGGGGGCGGAAGCCCTAAGCCCCATAGGGCCAACGGCGGGGGGCGGAGGGGGCGGAAGCCCTCAAGCCCCATAGGGCCAGCGGCGGGGGGCGGAGGGGGCGGAAGCCCTAAAGCCCCATAGGGCCAGCGGCGGGAGGGGCGGAGGGGGCGGAAGCCCTAAAGCCCCTATGGGGCCAGCGGCGGGGGGCGGAAGGGGCGGGAGCCCTAAGGCCCCTATGGGACCAGCGGCGGGGGGCGGGGGGGGCGGAAACCCTAAAGCCCTTACGGGGCCAGCAGCGGCGGGGGGCGGAGGGGGCGGAAGCCCTAAAGCCCCATAGGGCCAGCGGCGGGGGGCGGATGGAGGCGGAAGCCCTAAAGCCCCATAGGGCCAGCGGCGGGGTGCGGATAGAGGCGGAAGCCCTAAAACCCATATGGGGCCAGCGGCGGGGGGCGGAGGAGGCGGAAACCCTCAAGCCCCATGGGGCCAGCGGCGGGGTGCGGAGGAGGCGGAAGCCCTAAAGCCCCAAGGTGCCAGCGGCGGGGAGCGGAAAAGGCAGAAGCCTCACAACCCCATAGGGCCAGCGGCGGGGGGCGGAGGGGGCGGAAGCCCTCAAGCCCCATAGGGCCAGCGGCGGATGGCATTTGGCAGCCCAATCGGGCCGCGCCCAAGGCCCAGGCAAGACACGCACCCGCAGACACGCACGCAGGCGGAATGCCGACAGGCCAACGGTGATGAGGCAGGGCTGGCGGTAGCGGCGGCAGCGGCATCTGCGGCGCGTCGGCAGCCAGCAAAAGTCCGACTGGCTGGCAGCAGAGGTCGCACCCAATCGCCCCAGTGAGCCCGTACCCGAAGGCATAGGGAGTTATGGCGCCCTTGCCCCGCCTCCTGCCGAAACGCTTCAGGGAGCGACAGCGGCGAGTCTGAAGCGCTTCGGCATGTTTCGGCCACTGGGTCGAGCCATCATGTTTCTGGCCATGGTGCCGCGAACATTCCAAACTGCATGGGGCACAACTTGTAACATCAATCACAAAAAAACTTGAGGCCTGGAAAAAAAGGGGAAGGACCCATGCCCGCTTCCACTGGGAGCATGGAGTTCTGCAGACCTGCTGGGATCCAGCCGTGGTCAAGGCCGTGAGCGGTTATGCCCCTTCCGTGCCGTGCCGTGCCGTGCCGTACCGTGCCGTGCCCCTTCTCTGGGCCGTGCCGTGCCAGCTCTGCCGTGCCCCCACTTCTACGCGGTGGCCATCGAGGTCTACATCCGCACGGAGGCGCGGCGCCCCCCCTGCATCGATCTTTCTCCGCCTCCCTTCCGCCTCAGCTCCCTGGTTCGTTCCACGCCCTCAGTCTTAGAGCGACCACCTGGGGTCGAATTTGATAAGATCAACTGGTGCTTCGACGATGCTTCGGCGATGCATCGCATCGGCGATCGACCGACGATGGGCATGCGATGCGTCAGCGATGGACCGACTGTGTTTCGCATCGGCGATGCATCGGGCAATAGGAAGCGTGATCAATGCAACCGCATCCTCCTCCACCTCGCCCTCCGCTTCCACGCCCACCTGGGTTTCCTGCTCCTGCCGACGGTCGCGCCCACGGATCTGGCCCTTGTCCCCCTCCATTTTGCCACCTCCCCTCCTCACATTACTCCAGGTTTCGCCTACTCCTCCTCCGTCTCATCACCCTTTCTGCGTCTCGTCGCTGCCATGTCCTCGCCCTCCACGGCGCCTCGCCACTGTCTCCGTTGCAGCTTCCGCCCTCTTTAAATCTCCCCCTTTTCCCTCGTCCTTCTGTGTGCTTACATGTTGGGCCAGAGTGGCCCGCTCAAGTGTGACCACTAACATTATGTTCCTTCCTCCTCCTCCTCCTCCTCCTCCTCCGCGCCCCTGTTCGCTCCCTGATTTTGGCGTGCCCCAAGTTGCAGCGTGCTGCTGATGTCTAATCTGCGCGAACGCGGGCAGGGCCTGCTCCTAAATGCGTCTGCCCATCGACTCTGGTGAAAAAAACCCGTTCCCAGGCGCCGTGCGAGGCGCGCGACTGCTCTGCGATAGCGGCATACAGAGCGTTCAGAGATTCATCTCTCCAAGTGCTGTGCAGCCGCGGATGCCCAAACTCTTCGATCCTGGGAGGATGGCCCAGAGACGTACCGTGAGAACTTACGTTAATACATGGCTCTTCTACGTGTGGATCAGGTAGCAGGCCCACCCCCCATGCCCCCCTTTCCTCGCGGGGGGGAGGGGGGAGGGGCAGGGGGGGGGGGTCAGGAGGAGGAAGAGGGTGAGAAGGTTACCCCTCGAAGGCCCCCCCGCCGACCCCATTCAGCAAACCGTCCTGAAAACCAAGTGGTACCACAGATGGTGCTTCGGCCGAGTCGGGATCTCCGCGGGCACCAATAAGACCAAGTGTCGCGCGCAGAGGCGCTCCAGGTTTCTGCGGGCGGTCGGGGGTGGGCAATCGGGCAGGGCCTGGAGGACGGTAGAGCACTCGCACAAGCTATCGGCAGCCGCTTGCAGCTCGCGACCCTTGTGGATCATGGCCGCGTATTTCGGCAATAAGCACTCTGCGCAACACTTGAAAAGAGAGGCGCACTCCCCAGCCTAGCAGCGAACCGCTGCCCGTGCCTCGACGCGGCTTGGGCGAGGGCACGGGGCCGTGCCAGCATTCCGCATTGGCCATGGCCGTGCGCCCTCGCGCAGGCTGCGTCCCAACGCGGGCAATGGTTCTTTGAAATCGCCGTAGCCTTGATCTTGAGCACCCGCTTCTTGGAGGTGCCAAACATTTTAGCATCCAAAGAATCCAGCGCGCTGACAGTGCGCCCACGCCCCTGCTCGAGTCTGTACCACGACGAGACTTCTGATGTTAGCACTGCAAGGGCCTGGGGTGGCAGTTGTTTTATCAGCTATGCTCCGCCCCTCCCCTGTCCCATTTCACCGCTCGCCCGCCCTTCCCCCCTCCCCGCCCCCCCCCCTCCAACCAGTTTTGCGGGGGGCGGGCGGGGCCTGTTGCTCCATAGTATGCCGTGAATTGTTGAAGCCCCCTATCTGCGAGCACTGGAGAATTCGCCACACCGTCTCTAGCACCACGAAGCCACGGACGCCGATCATATCCGCATGCAGCTCGTACACCAAAACACCGTGAGATTGAAATCCCCAGTCGGTCATCAAAGAGAGGATTAAGCTGTCTAGTTATGCCTGCATCACTGTCGCGCCAAAAAATCCGAGTTACAGGCGGAGCAACGCTGGCATAGCCTCCGACGTCTGGGAGGGATGGTTGCGGCACCAGTCTGTCTCGCGGCTCCAAAGGCACACTGAACGGATTGAGAGGAGGCACGTGCCTTGTCACGCACAAGCCTTTCCCTTCACTTTTTCTTTTGTCCCAGAGAAACCCTGCTGTTCTGAGAAGGCTGTCTCTCTCTTCCACTGTCAGGATAGTAACTGTCTTAATTGCCCTGTCGGATGCCCTCGCGTGTGCGCGGTGGTCATGGTTGCGCCACGGCTTAACGATATCATCCAACTGGCTGCGAGAAATGCGCACGTCTATGGCATGCGCCCATCCTCCTCCGCCTCCTCCCCCTTCTTCTCCTCCAGGCGGACTTGGGGGGGCAAATAATTTAGGGGGATCCTGGTTGTTCAAGTTGTGGGGTTGCTGGCTACCGCTCCTCAGCCCCCTCGCCCCTCGCCCCTCCCCCTCTCCGAGCGCCTCTCCATCCCTCGGACTCCTCTGCATCCTGTCATCCCAATGTCACTCGGACAAGGCGGTGCCCAAGATTAAACTGACTGCTTTCGCACGCGGCATCAGGCGCGCTGCGCTCGTTTCGTGCGTCTTTGAAACGGGCGAGGGGGTCATCTTCCAGAAAACGCAGAAAAAAATGCTGTCTTAAGCTTGGACGGCCAGCGCTTACCAATCAAGCGAAACCAAATCACTCAAAATGGCCCCATCCAGGTCCGCGGCGGTCGAAAGCAACTCACCCCAAATGGTCCCTCCAGGTCCGCCGCTGGTCGAAGGCAGGTCATCATCATCTTCCTCTCCTCCTCTTCCTCTCCTCTACCTCCTCATCTTCCTCTCCTCTACCTCCTCCCCCTCCCGATTCCGATCCTGCCCTCGCCCTGCGGGTCTCCTGCTCGTCCTCGTCCCCCCCCTCGTCCTCGTCCTCTACCGCCCCCTCGCCATCCTCGTCCTCTTCCCCCTCCGCAGCCCCCGTCTCTCTGGAAGAGGGCGGCGCCGATTGTCTGGCCGCCGGACACGGCGCCCACGGGAGGGAGAGCGAAGGGCAGGGGCGAGACGCAAGGACGGACGACGACGCACACGTGGACGCCCACTGGGGTAGAGCAGGAGGGACAAAAACGACGTCAGGAGCACGAACGAAACGCAAAAACAAACAATCACCTGTGCGCGTGCGTTATGTCGGAGCTGCAATTGCACAGGGGGCAGGGGTGGAGCTTGGTGTTCCACTGCGGGACCCCCATCGTGCTAACGACCGCCTCCCAGTCCAACATCAGATACACAACAGCAGCTTTGAACGCCGTGGCCTGGCCAGCCAACGCAACTCTGTCGAGGGCTGGAGACTCCGCGCTCCAATCACCGCCACCGAATGCACTCTCAGACCACCTGCCCTGCGCGAGCTGCAACAAACACCAATGCAGAAAACTCAGTATGGAATGAACGCTACACCACCCCTTACAGCCACACCTGCACTGGTATTGCTTGCGGAATGCAAGCCCTACGTGGCGTGTGCCAGAAATCAGGTTGACCAGGCTTACTTGAAGGATGCTGCGTTGTTTCCCTGCTGCTGCGCTGCCGCCGTATCGGGCAGCATCCATGT
>CAUYUJ010019726.1:389825-462325 GCA_963575745.1 Prorocentrum cordatum
TCTCGGCGGACTCGGTGCCCATCCTGAGGAGGTTGCCCATCGTCAGCTGCCTGACGCTCCTGCTGACATGATCGTTCATCTTCGCCAGCTTCCCGCGGACAGGCTTCGTGTTGGCCCACTTCCATTTCTTCTCGTCGGCGTTGATCTCCTCGATCAAGTTGTCGCAGTTCGAGGCGGCAATCTTGGCGAAGTCGACGATCTTCTTGGAGTCGGCGAGTGCTTTCATGACAGCTGCGCTCTTCGCCCTCCTTGCCGCCTTCTCAGCTCGCTCCTCAGCTCCCTCGCCATCGCCGCCCTGGCCGTCGCCGTGCTTCTTCGGCCTGGGGCCTCCCAGCACAGCAGGTTCACCCTGTGGCTTCGCGCCGATGGCCGCCCCCTCGCCAGCGTCATTCTCGCCATTGCCGGCAGCGCCGCCCCCGACTGCCGCCTGATCATCATCTTCATCATCATCCGCTGCGCCTGCAGACTGGCCGTCGTCGTCTCCGCCACTGGCCTCGGCGAGCTCGCCGAGCCTGCTGCTGCTCGGGTTGTCGAGCCCAGCGGCGAGGGGCTGGCCACTGGGGGCCCGGCCGATGTCCTGCGACGTGTGTTCTGACCACAGCTTCGTGAACGACTCCTGGTACCCGATCTCGAAATGCATGAACTTGATGCCCTTGTGAGACCAATCTTGCTGGGCAAACGGGTACCCGAGGGACAGGCACCGCGGCGCGTGGATGAGGCAGCACTCGACGGTGTACTTGTCCATGTGGCCCGTGGGGCCGCCCTCCAGCTCGCACATCTTCAGGAACGAAACCAGGCGCCCGCCCTTGGTGTAGTCCTCCTTGCTCGCGCGCGTGAACTCGCGCTTCTTGGAGGCGACGGCTGGGTACTTCTTCTGAAGGGGCCGAAGTCCACGGGCGCGGTCGGCCGCCCTCCCCCAATCTGCCCCTCCCGATGTCCATGTGTCTGTATACCTGTCTGTCTGTCTGGTTCTCTATATACCGTTATAAGTAGGTTTATCGATAGATAGATAAGTAGACATTCACATCGGGAGGGGCAGGGGGTGAGAGATCGCCCGCGCCTGCTGAGTTCGGCCCCAGTGCCTTCGCCCAGTCGGCCTTGAACGCCTCAGGGTCATCGCACGCATTCTAGTCGTCCTTCAGCTTCTTGTTCTTCTTGAGGTCCCTCCCCCACCGCGCCTGGAGCGCCGCCGAAGCCGCTGAGAAGAAGCCGCCGTTCTCCTCGACCGCCTTGATCAGCTCCTCGTCGCCCTTCGCGTTCCTCTCGCCGATGACCCTGCCCTTCGAGTCCACCTTGGCCGCCTTGGCGGGCGGGCCATGCGCGCCGCCAGCGTGCGCGCTGGCGAACGATGTGGGGCCAGTCTCCTGAGAGGTGCCCAGCTTGATCACCCCCGCGCTGGGGCGCACCAGCACGTCGCATCGGCAAGACCTCAGCCCTGCAGGACTGCGGTCTTGCCGATGCGAGGTTGCCAGTGCGGTTGGCGTCGGGGTCATCGCAGCGAGCCCGTCGACTCCTGAGCATGCCCAGCTGGCATGGCCGCGGCCTTCTTCATGAGCAGGTCCTGGGCCCGAGTCGCCAACTCGAACTTCGGGTCCTTCTGCGGGGTGACCTCCACGTGGCTCAGGCCGCCAGTCGTCGGCGCCACATCGCCGCCGCCCGCGCCTGCAATGTCAGCGCGCTTGCCCACGACGTCCCTGAGCGTCGCCCCCAGCGTTGGCCTGGCCGGCCTGCGCGGCGGAGGCAGCGCTGGAGCTGCCGCCGTCGGCGGCGCTGGTGCGGGCCCCGCCGCCGCTGGCTCGGCGGAGGCAGCCGACGTCGGCGTGCCAGCCGACGAAGTCACGGGCGTCGCAGGTGCCGACTTCGCCTGCGCAGGAGTCACAGGCGCCGACTTCGGCAGAGGCCTAGGCGTCCCTGCCACGGACGCCAGCGTCTTGTCGTCGGAGTCCTCGGAGGCGCCGTCGGGCTCGTCGTCGGACCCGTCGTCGGACTTCTCGGGCTCGGCCGCGGTCTCGGTGAAACCCATGTCGATGAAGTCCTGGAGGGTGTCCCCGTACTCATCGGTGCCCGTGTCGGAGCACTCGCCATCTTCCTCGTCCTCGCTCTCGGCCACGTAGTCCGAGTCCGCGTCCTCGTCGAGATCGCTCGTGGATCGAGCTCGCTTGACCACGGCCGCAGTCTTGTCAGTGAGCTGCTCTGCCTGACCCTTCGTCATCCCGTGGGCCAGCACGTGGTCGAAGTCATCAGATGAGATCCCGTCCATCCACGCCTTCTCCATGCTCTCCCGCATGTGCACGGACCGCCTGTTCGCGGGCCTCGAGCTGTCGCCGTTGCTGCACGCGGACTCGGGATGCTGCTCCGACTTCTCGAGCTCGTCCTGCGTCATGCGCACGTCGTGCTTGCTCGCCTCCAGCGCCTCGATCAGCCCTGGCGACTCAGCCTCCATGGACATCTTGATGATGTCATTCCCTATGCCTGGGACTGCTAGGGGTGGCTCTGATATTAATCCCCAGCCTCCCCCTCCTTCTCCTCATCCTCCCCTTTATCCTTCTCCCTCCTCCTCCTCCTCCTCCTCCTCCTCCCCCTCTTCCTCCTCCTCATCCTCCTCCTCCCCCTCCTCCTCCCCACCCTCCTCCTCCTCCTCGCCCTTCCCCCCCTCTCCTCTCGGCTGGGGGTGGCGAGTGGTCGGCGATGCATCTACGATGGGTCGACGATGCATCGATGCGCCAGCTTCGGGGCTTGCGAGACGGAGCCTGGCGATGGGCTCTCCGAGACGTGGACCGCCTCGTCCCCGCTGCTCGCCGAGATCTCTACGGAGATTTGCTCTGCCATCATCCCTGCGGACGGCTGCGGGCCCCTGGTCACTAAACACAATGGGCGGCCCTTGAAGCCCGAAACGCCTCGTGCCAAGATGCCGCGGGTGTCATCTGAGATCTTCGCGCCCCTAGCTGTGCGAGCTACGCGGTGTGAACTATCTGGTGCAAGCTGTATGCGATGGAAGCTCTGCGGTGCAAGCTATGGCGTAAGCTATGTGGTTCAAGCTGCTCGGCTGCCTCTGGTGCCCACGGAAGAAGCAAGAGGGGGGGGTCCTGGGCGAACGGGTTGGTGCGAACGCACCGCTATGTTCTTTTTTTGACAGCCACCCGCTAGCCACGAAGTCTGGCGAACAGAGACGCACCAGGATTCGGGATGTCGCTCCACCCCTGGTTGCTCGCAGAAGCTGCCGACGGCGCTGGCTCCTCTGGGCGCGGGGGCACGGCAAGACACTGTTGATTTTCGAACGCCAAGGCCCCTTAATGTCGGAAGCTCGCCAACGCAAGCCCCACATGGGGGGGGGGGAATTTCTGACGCTAAGGGGCCTTAACTTTGGACGCCCGACATGGGTGCGGAAAGAATGGGTGCAATGCCCAAAACCGAATGTTGCCCCACACCAACAGCGGCCGTTGTTAGGCAGGCGGCCTTCTGTCTCGAATGGGCACAGGCCGCGGCGGCGCGGACAGCGAGTCCTGCTCAAAATAAACAGGAATTGGTGTTTGGCATCGTACCCATTCTTTCCGCGCCCATCTCGGGCGTCCAGATTAACGTTAGAAGCTCGCCGAAACGAGCCCCACAGGGACGATCTTCTAACGCTAAGGCTCCTTAACGTCAGAAATTCGCCACCTGGCGACGCCCTGGCGAAATGCCCCACGCTGGGGCCATCGTGGGAGTGGGACGGGTACCCACCTTCCCGCCTCTCTCTTTCTCTCGCTCTCTCTCTCTCTCTTTCTCTCTCTCTCTCTCTCCCTCTCTCTCTCTCTCTCTCTCTCTCTCTCTCTCTCTCTCTCTCTCTCTTTATATCTTTGTATATCTCTCTCTCACTCTCTTTCTCTTTTCTCTCTCTATTTTTCTCTTCCTCTCTCTCTCTATCTCTGTCTTTCTCTCTCTCTCTCTTTCTCTCTCCCTCTCTCTCTATATATATATATATCCTCTATTTCTGTGCATCACTATATCTTTCTACATCTGCGTATACGCACGCACCCACACTTGATTCAATATCACCACCCCAAAGTTGCATAACCCTTTCTCTCTTACGGCTACGTCGAATCCTCGTTTGCTCTCTCCCCGCCATTTTGCTGCTCGGCTCGCTGCTCTCGGGCTCTGTTTTCAAGTCCTTGAGGTGCTGTTTTCCCCCTCCTCCTCCTCCTCCTCATCCTCCTCCTTCTGCTCCTCCTGCCCCTCCCCTGTCCTCCGCCTATCATCTCGCCATCGCAGTCGTCCGCATCGCCGATCGAGTCGGATTTCGCATTCGATCTCGGTTGAGGCCACTCGTGCGCCGACAGCGGCACCGTAGATGCATCGTCGATGCGTCGTCGACCGATCGTCGGCGCGCAGCCGTCACCGTTCAGACTGGAGGCCAGCGGAGGAAGAGGGGGGCCTCTCGGTGGAAGAGGGGGAGGATGAGGAGGAGAAGGGGCAGGGAGCCGGATGAGGAGGACGACCAACAGGGAGGGCATGGAAGAGTAGGAGGAGGAGGTTCAATCGTGGCCAAGGTTGGTCCTGCCCTGTCCTCGTCAGTTCCTGGAGCTGGGCTCGCCGCGGCGGCCGCGGGCTTCTTGGCGGGCAGCTCCTGCTTCTTGGCGGGCAGCTCCTGCTTCTTGGCGGGCAGCTCCTGCTTCTTCTTGGCGGGCAGCTCCTGCTTCTTCTTGGCGGGCAGCTCCTGCTTCTTCTTGGCGGGCAGCTCGTCCTCCTCGAAGCCGTCCTTGGCGGGCAGCTCGTCCTCCTCCGCGTCGCCGCCGCTCGTGTCGTCGGGGTCCGTCTCCTCGTCCTTCTCGAAGCTGTCCTCCTCGCTCTCCTCGCCCTCGTCCTCGTCCTCGTCGCTGTGGTGACGATCATCCTCGGCGTCAGCTGCAGCAGGTGCAGCAGCAGGCCTCTTGGCGACGATGGCCGTCGCAGCTGCAGGGCGTTTCATTGCTGGCGTAGTTGCCGATGCCGCTGCAGGCCGCTTCCTCGACGGTATGCACCTGGCGGCCTTGATCTCATCAATCGTCATGGTGTTGCTGATGTAGGCTTTGGCCCAGGTGTGCATCTTCTCACGGGCTTGCTCAGCAGGGCAATGATCGTAGCTGAGCTGTACTTTTTGTCGGCCGTCTACGTTGATGACGAGGCCAATCTCCAGGGTCTTGTCATTTCTGGTCCTCAGCTGCTTCTCCGTGACTGTGACTCTCTCATCGCCCTTGTGGCCGACGAACGACTGCTTGGATGCTGTCTTCTTCTCAGTGCCGATGCTCTCGAACGCCAGCTTCGTCAACGTCGGCAGCGCGTAGACCATCCCGTCGGAGAACCTCGCTCTCATGGTGCTGGTGTCCGTCGCGCCCTCTGGCGCGAAGATCTCATCTGTCAGCTCGTATGGGCCTGTTTTTTTTTTTGATCGCCACGCCTTCCCCTGCGCGGAGTCCCACCCCCAGTGATGGTACACGCTGGGCTCACCCGTCGGCGGAAGCTGCTCCGCGTTGCCCTCAGGTTCTCGGCTTGGACGGGTAGTGGGCGAGCTGTCGAACGGAGGCGACTGGGTCGGAGAAGGTGAAGCTGCTGGGGCACCATGGGCAATCCTGACGAATTTGGCGAACCACTTAGGATACGTTTTGCCTGCTGTGTAGTTCCGCAAGGGCTGGTACAAGTGCTTTGCCATGGACCTCAGCATGCTCGACTTCTCGATCGCCCAGCTCTCCATCTGCTGGTCGTCGTAGGTCCACTCCGCCGCCTGGCGAGGAGGCGAGGGGAGGCGAGGAGGCGGGCGTCTCAAAACGAAGGGGGAGGGGGATGCCAATATTTGCACCCCCCGCCTCCTTTTTTTGAGATGGGCAAACTGGGAGGACTCTGAGTTTGTTGATTTATCGCCTTCGATCTGCCAATGCTCATCATCGCTGCATCGGTCGTGGCCTTCGTCATCGTGAGGTTCGAAGAGACGCCCCTGATGGCCCACAACATTTTGGCGTCCCTCTGCAAGGCTAGAATGCAATCATCCGTGAGTTTGTCCTGGCCTGGGTGAGTGCCGTACTTCACAAACGCGGGGCCGTCCACGAACGGCAAAATGACCTCTGACAACTTCTTGTGGTCAGTGCACGTCTCTCGAGACTTCCTGTCCTCTGCCGTCGCCATGGCGGCGCGGCCCCAACAGGAGTGGGGCCGCTCGGGGCAAAACGGCCGCGTCGCGCGAGAAACGCGACAGACGGAGAGCGGCGGCATTTCCAAACAAGCCAATCCTCACCAGCACACACGAACATACATTCCCCCAGCCCGTGTTCCCAGTTTCGCACGAGACGTCCTCACAATTCGTGCAATGCTTGTAAACACGCGTCATATGTATACACATGCGTTTACAACAATATGTGCACATGTATGTGTACAACATATATATATATATATGAAAAACCAACATTATCTTAGAACATTAAGATATAGGGCTGTAAGATAAAAGTTACAAATGATGCCATTTTGGCCGCAAGAATTAAAACTTACAACTCTAGGACCTCTGGGCCCTGAGCCGTTTTCTGACGGTCCCGAGGCCTGGCGAGGGCCTCTGGAGGCCGGAAACAGCGAAATGCCTCCGCGTCTTGCTTTTCTTCAAGACGTTGGATCTCTGGGGTGGGCGCGGAGGGGGGCGGGAGGAGCCACGAGGAGGGGCGGGGCGATCGCCGCTCGTTGCGCCGAGCGGTGGGGCGGGCCGGCCCGGCGCGGCAAGCCCGCGAGCGCGGCCGCTGGGCAGCCGGCCGCGCCAGACCGCGGGCGGGCGCGCCTTGCCGGCGGAGAGGCAGCGGCGCGTCCCGGCGCGCCGGGGGGGCGGTGGCGCGGAGGGCGCGCGGTCGGAGCGGGAAGGTTGCCGGGAGTGGGGAGGGTTCCTCGAGGTCCATCGGCCACGCGCAGAGGGGGGTAGGGGGAGGGGGGAAGGCCTCTTGGAAGCACCCCTGCTTCTTAGAAGGCGCGGGCCTTCTCCATTATGTGAGGCCCGCTCCTTCTAAGAAGCAGCCTCCTTCTAAGAAGCCTTCCCCCCTCCCCCTACCCCCCTCTGCGCGCCGCCAAGTCCAACGCTCGGCACGAACGAAATGGGCACGGAAAGAATGGGGGCACGATGCCCATCAGAAGTGCCTGTGCATTCTGAGCAGGGCTCGCTGTCGGTGTCGCCGCGGCCTGTGTACATCTGAGACAGAAGGCCGCCCGCCCAAGAGCGGCCGCTCGCTGTTGGTTTGGGACAGCATTTGTTGTTGGGCTCTGTACCCATTTTTTCCGTACCCATTTCGGGCGTCCAACAACGCATGGGCAATAATTACAGACGGAGGTGGTTCTCCGGGTTCGGCCTCCAGAGGCCCTCGCCAGGCCCCGCGGGAGCGTCAAAAAACGACTCAGGATGTAAAACCAGTCCCAGGGAATGGGTCGAGACATCCGGGGGGGTGGGCCGTAGTGAAGAAGTCACGACGTCGGATTATGGGTCCTGGTCGTCGTCCTCGTCCGTCGTCGTCCGAAGGCGGGGGAAGGGCCAGGGGGACCGGGGTACGCCTGGCCCTCCCCCCGCCTGCGGACCCAGACCCCATCGAGTCGTGAAAAAAGTCGCGCTGAGAGGTTTTTCGCTATTTTCGGCCCCTGGGGTACCTCTGGGTGTCGACGTCATGAGAAAACATGGCATGGAAGGTCTGGGGGGGGGTGCGCGCGCGGGGCTGGCCGCCCGCCCCAGAAGGGGGAGGGGAAGGGGGAGATGGGGCAGTGATCAGCTTTGGCCAGGCAGCCAGGTAATGTGCATCGTACATATCATTTTCGCGCGCGGTCGGGAACGTTTGGACGGCGTGTCGCTCCGCGGGTTCTGGCCCACCACCTTTCGGCGCGACACGCTATCCCCTTCCCAGTCCCCTGGCTTCGACGTCCCGAACCCCAGCCCCCCGCCCCGCAGAGCGGAGCGAGACGCTATCCACTTGCAGGGCATAGCGTGTCGCGGGGGCCGCCGCGGCGACACGCCAAGCAAAAGTATTTGGCCGTGCATATTCGATTTGATACACAACTAGCAGATTCGACCATTCGAAGAATGGCTCCTTCTATGCAGGTAAGGGTGGGGCTGAGGAAAATGAGTCAGGGGAGGCCAAATACCCTAGAACAGATGTACCTTGGAGACCCAGACCCCCGACGTCATGATTTTTTGTGACGTCGACCCCTAGAGGTCTGGACCCATTCCCTGAGACCGGTTTTTCATCCTGCGTCGTTTTTCGACGGTCCCGAGGCCCGGCAGGGGCTTCCCGAGGCCGACAACACCACAAAAGCTCCCGTCGTGCTTTTTTCATGACTCGAGGGGGGTCTGGGGAGAGGGGGCCTCAGGGCCCGCCTCGGGGCCTCGCTGGGGGCACGTCGCCCTGGGGGTGCCCTTGGGCTCTTCTCCACGGAGGCTCTCGGCCTGCAGCCTCGGCCGTCGCCGCTGCCGGCGTCGATTGCTTCTGCCACTGCTGCCCCGCGGCCTGCGCTGCCAGCCCCGGATGTCGTGAGCGCCCTGGGAGCTCGAATTCTCCTCCTCCTCCTCCTCCTCCTCTTCTTCCTCCGCCCTCCTCCTCCGCCCTCCTCCTCCTCCTCCTCCTCCTCCTCCTCGCCCTCCCCTCCTCGGGTCGCCTACGGCCCCGGGGGAAACCGTCGACCTCTCGCCGTGAAGACATCACGACGGACGTTTCTGCTGCCGCTTTCGGGCTCCGGGGCGACAAATCACGACGGCCGATGTTTTGCAGTCTTCGGGTTCGTCTTGTTTGGGCCGTTTTCGGGCTACGCCGTGCCGGGCGACGCCGAGGGGCTCCAGGCTGCCGCGGCGCGGGACGGCGCCGTCAACAAGGGCGCCGAGGCGGACAAACACGCTCGGTACCCTGCCGGGCGAGCGCCCTGGCGGATGGTGCCACTCGCCCTCGAAACGGGCGGGCGCCACGGCCCAGCCGCCCTGCGCCACCTGCGCCTGCAGGCGAGGGACCGGGCGCAACTGCTCGCAGGGGACGACCCCGCTGCCGCCGCTGCCGCGGCCGGCGCCCTCACGCGCCGCTGGGGCGCGGAACTGGCTGTGGCCCTGCAGGCGGCCACCGCGCGCCAGCTGCGCACAGCGCTGGGGGCGGAGGCGGCGCGGCCGCGCGCCCGCGCGGCACTGGCCGCCGAGCTCGCTGCCTGAGCTGGAAGACCTGGGCGACTATCCGGCCGGGGGCCGGGCCTAGCCGCTAGGCCTGGCGTCCGGCCGGGAGGTGTATCGCCGTGGAGCACCACCGGTTCGTCGCGCCGCTCGTCGGCGACAAAGCGGGCGCAAGCGCGGCTGCGACCGTGCCTCGCCGCTCGCAGGGGGAGGAGGAGGAGGAGGAGGAGGAAGAGCAGGAGGAGGAGGACGGGGAGGAGGAGGAGGAGGAGGAGGAGGGAATAATAGAAGGAGGAGGAGGAGGAGGAGGAGGAGGAGGGAAGAATAGAAGGAGGAGGAGGAGGAGGAAGAGGAGGAGGAAGAGGAGGAGGAGAGGCGGGAGGATCAGGAAATGGCGCTCAGGCTTCCTGGAGCTGCTTTGGGTCTCCCCCACCCATCCGCTTCCTCCCTCCTGCTCCCCTCTTGCTCCCCTCCTCCTTCTGCTCCCTTCCCCTTGTCCTCCCTTCCCCTTGCTCCTCCCATTCCCCCCCCCCGACACCAATGACCGTTGCTGCTGGCAGTGTGCTGCATATGGTCGCCCAGCTGCTGCCAATGCATGTTTGGCGTGTGCGGATTGCTTTTCCCCTTTCATCTCCATCTCTCTCTCTCTATATATATATAGATATCTCTCTTTCTCTTTCTCTCTCTCTCTCTCTTTCCCGTTCTCTCTTTCTTTTTCTCTATCTCTCTCTCTATCACTTTCTCTTTTTTTGTCTCTCTCTCTCTCTCTCTCCAGTCCTGGCTCGAGAACATCTGTGGTTAGGGCGAGCCGTGACGCGCACCCCCCCCCGGAGCCGCGCCACACAGCGCGGTACCCCGAAGCGTGCCCCATGACGCCCCCCGTCAGTGTCCCCGCGCGCGCCACGGCTCCGAGAGGCCTTCGCCGCGCGCCTCGTGCACCAAGGCAGCCCAAGCCACCATGCAGGGGCCGCCAAACGATTCCTTGTACCCCTCCTCCCCCTCCTCCTCCCCCTCCTCCTCCTCCTCTCCTCCTCTCCTTCCTCCTCCTCCTCCTCCTCCTCCTCCTCCTCCTCCCTACTCCTACTCCTCCTCCCCCTCCCCGCCCTCCTCCTCCTCCTCCTCCTCCTCCTCCTCCTCCTCCAACATGGTTCGAAAGGAAGTCTGCGTCGCTGCACTCCACATTGCGGGCGGCGTCGACCGAGCAGCCGCTGCATACTGCATCACCCCATTGCGCACAGAAGGCCGCAAGCCGTGACACCGCGCAGGCTGGTGCCACGGTCGAAGCCGATGCCGACCAGGGCAACGGCACCGCCCCTCTGGTCAGCCTTGATGCGCAAAAGTGGGACGCCCTCGTTACCACAGCGCCCGAAAGGGACGGTGAAGGCATGACACACGCCAGAAGCATCTCACTTCACACGCTAGGGGAAGGCGACTGCCTGTTCCGTATTCGATGTCAGGTCAAACCTCTCGCCCTCGCAATCCGGGGGACCATCAACACGAACTATCCCTGGCAGAAAAATATGAAACCCAATCGTGAAATGCACGGCGAAGGCCACCACATCCACGCCAAGCCACACCCAAGGCACTTCTGCTTTGAAGGGATCACGTGCCCCCAAATTGTCGTGCAAGTCATATTCGACCCCTCCGATGATGTCGCCTGGATCCGCGCGGCCACTTGTGAGGCAGATGCAATATTTCGGAGGTGCCACACCAATCCACGGCAACCGCTGTCCAAGCGGACCAGGCGCGGTGCGGCAAAGGGCAAGAGCGCGCCACACGTCAGCCAGGATGGGTGCTGCACGTATCCAGGCGGGAAACGACTTGGCCGACGCTTTCACAGCCGCGTTCGCGTCCCACTTCCGCACCGTAGAAACCCAGAAGAAATTACACTCTTAGGGCACCATGGCACAGCTGCCAAGAACCGCAGGCGAACGGCTACCTGCGGCATTCGGCCAGCCGGCGTCCCATAGGTCCCCTCGGCCTCGTGCCAAACACGCACCCAATCCGACATCAGTTGCCACGGCCCCAAGGAGCTCACAACCCAATCATTACACCATCACACAATACACGAACAGTCACCAGACCACGCTCCAAGAAGCCCACCAGACCTCTACCAATGACAATGCCGTTTGGAGCTGTAAGAGCGGACGAGAGAGTTGGCATCAGGGTCAAGTCGGCGGACGCCCAGGAGACGAAACAAGTGGCCCTAGAACTACGTGGCGCCGACGCAGCACTGGCCAACACCAAGTACCGCATAACAGGAATTCAACCGCAGAGAGCTACCAAGATAGATCATTGAGGTGCTGACATCTATCAAGCGGCACTGTGAGAGGTAGAGACCGCCAGCTAGGACAGAGCAGCCAGGGGTGACTACGCCACCAATCCTCCATCGAACTCGACGGTCCACCTCTACGGGTCAAACGCCCCATAGGCCATCGCCACGTTGGATGCGACATCCCTGGCCGAGCGGATCAATCGAAAGGGCCCGATGCCACGATTGCCTCACCAGAGACCATCGTGATTGAGAAACTTGTAGGTGGATCACCTCCGCCCACGGGAGGGGCGGGGGCCGATTCCTCCCCGCCCTTGCAGGGCACGGCAGTAATCAGACATGACTTGCAATCGCTGCTGAAACCGCAAGCAAGCCACCGAGAGCCGCCACCGCCGGACACTCCGCCACCAGGGAAGGGGCAGCGAAGCACCAGCGTGTTGAGTGCTTGCGAGCAGCCAGCAGCATCAAGAAGGAAACTACGACTTACATCGACGACGGCCACCTCGCCAAAAAGCACGCAAACGTCTGCGACGAGGAGGGCGGGGCCGACGGAATCGAAGGCACCGACGCCCCGCCCCTGTTGCCGACGAGCAGCGCGCGGCAACGGGCAACGATGAAATCTCCGACGAGGAGTGGCTCTCTCAAACAAGTGCGCAAGGCATCGCTGCTCAGGCTGTCGCGAGGATCGGGGGGCTCGAAGCCGATCGACAGCAGCTCGCCGAGACAGTTTAGCGCCTCGCAACAGCCGTTGCTAGCGCGGTCGCCAGCCAAGCCACTCAGGCGCGGCAGCGCCACTATCTGGAAAAGGGATCCACGCGATTCAAGCCGCGCAGACCAGCCTGCATGCGAACCTGAGAGTCCATTCGCCGTCGTCGCGATAGCCCGAGCCCAGACGGCGCAAACCGCCTACATGTCAAACCTGGCGGCGCCCCCCGCAGGCTCACCCAGCGAGACCGGTCGCAGAAACCCGCCGGGCAACCGGGGCGCGGGGGGAGGCGCGCGCGCAGACAGGGATGCGCGGGGCGGCCCGTGCCATCGCCCCCGGCGGGGCCGCAGTGACGCGGCCGCGATGGCCCCTCCTCGCTCCGCCGAGGTAAAACGCGCAAGGGGGGGGGGGCTCCGATCTGCAAAGGCCCCCGCGTGGGCCGGAGCGCAGGTTTTGTGCGCATCTTGTTTCTAGCGTCGATGCGAGTCTAGCTGTCGTTGCTGCGCGCTCCCCTCGCGACCTGCGCCCGCGGCATTTCACGTCGCGATGTTTGCTTAGGCCGCCGCGCGCCAGTATCTTTATCTTTCTCGGCGTCTCCATGTTTTTTTTTTTTTTTTTTGTTGTGTCTCTCTCTCTTTCTTTCTCTCTCTCTCTCTCTCCTTGTCTTTCTAAGTTTCTCTTCATGCATACACACACCTATGTGTATACCTATACAAATATACATGTGCATAGTCACATAGATGTACATATATACATGTAAACCAAGTAAGGTGAGCCCGACTATGTATACATACATACGTGCATATATCTATATATATATATATATATATATACATCTAGGCTGTTTGTTCCCCTATCCTCCCTCTCTCGCTCTCTCTTTCGCTCTCTCGCTCTTCTTCCGCCCTTGCCCTCCTCCGGTTTGCCTTCTGGCTCAGAGCGTGCTGTCCGCAGCACCTGCTTGGTCGCCTGCGCCCCCTTGCCGCCACCCCTCCTCTCTTGAAGCGGAGGCGCCGCGAGCAGCTGTGGGAAGAGGTGCAGGTCGTCGTGGTCGTCGTCGACGTCGTCGTCGTCGTCGTTGTCGGCGTCGTCATCGCCGATTCCACCGACGCACCTGCTTGCCATGCCGCGCAGCAGTGTGGGGACGGGGCGCGTGGGGGTGGGGGCGCAGCCGCTACTATCCCATCCAATTGAATGGCGTAGGCTCGTTGGCGGATACAGGCCGCGGAATATTGTGTTTCCTGAGGGATCACACCACACGAAGACGCACCAGCATTCCTAGCAGGCTAGGTGGGGGGACTGCAACGAGAACGGGCGAGAGCGAACGCAAATGAATCCGGGGCAGACAGGCGGACACGGACGAAGAAGAAGAGGAGGAGCCTTGCTGTAGGGGATTGTCTTTTACCCTCTAGTGCGTAACGGTCGTACCAGCAGCGGTAGCGATCGTACCCGCGGGAGGGGGAGGGCGGATTGTTGCGACTGCAGCGCGCCCCCCGCCCCCGCCCCTTCGCCCAAGCGTTAACGCTACTTGCCCCCCCCCCACTCCCGGGTAACGACGGTTACCCGAAGTATTGAAGGACCATGTTTGCCAGTGTGGACCCTTAAGCGGTGTGTTTGTAGCAACATATGTTGTACAATCCCTGTTGAGCAATACATGTTGTCCAACCTACGCTGTGCAGTAAAAGTGGTGCGGCCCTTGAGGTCAAATATAAGGTGTGCGATCCATTTGGGGCAATCTATGTGGAGCAACGTATGGTGTGCAATTGACGTTGTGCAATCGATTGTGTGCAATCGATGCTGTGCACTCTAAGTGGTGCGATCTCCGTGGTGCAACCTGTATGGAGCAATCAACGTAGTTCAACTCATGTCGGGCAATCTACGTGGCGAGTTATACGTGGTGCAATCTAGGTTGTACAACACATATTGTGCAATAGTTGTTGTGCGGCTTATGAGGTACACCATATGTTGTGCAATGTGCCGTTCCATATCTATCTATCTATCTATATATATATATATACAGATTTGTAGGTGGAGCAAGACCTGTGGGGCATTTCATGCGGTCGGTTGTTTGTTCATACAAACGGGTTGGCACATTCCATTCTCGTGCAAAAATCCCACCCGCCCACCCGCAACTTGGTTTTTTGCCAGACCCATGCGGCGGCGATTGCGATGAGTGCTTGGTGTTGACCGGTGAATTTCTGCGGCCGCGCTAACCCGCGCATGCTCGCGCGGGCAGCGGCGAGCTAGTTTGGCACGACCGACGCGGCCGCGGTGGCGCTGACCGCTGGGCGTTCCCCAGCGGGCATTCCAGTGCAAGTCGGTGGCTTGGGCGGGCGCGGTATCAAGGCAACGCCGACAATGGTAGACACGATTGTGAGAGTAGCCATGATGGTGACGATGGTGGCGATGACGACGGCAAGGCCAATGACGGCGCCGATGTTGTTCACGCCCTGGTGGCGATGCCCCCTTGTTCGCGCCCTTGGTGACATGCGCGCGCGGCCGACGCGCGCGAACGGCCCGCGTGGTACTATCTTAAACGGCCCGTGCCCCTCCTTCAGCACGCGCGCAAAGGCGCTCGAATGAGTTCGACATGCGGCGAGAGGCAAATTCTGCAGATTTTGGTGAACATGTTGAACCCATTTATGGTGTTCGTAAGCAATGGCAAGACCGCGGGCGCAGGCTGTTTCGTAAAATGAGGTGGCGCAACCATGCGTTTTGATATGTGTTCAGGGCACTCGTTTTTGACACCCCTGCGAAACCCAAGGTTGCTTAGGGATTGTGGCATGCGCGCGCGACGTTGCGCGCGTGTGCACGTCGCCCCGTTTTTTTGCGAAAGGGTTCTTGCGACAGCACGCGCGCACGGGTGCTCGACCGACGTCGAGATGCGCGCGCGGAAGGCCCGCTTGGCAGCAGTTTATGGGCATGTTGAAAAACCGGTGGTTTCCCCAAGATTTCGCAAGAGCGTGGGCGCATCCTTCTCTTTGACTTGAGAACCGTTGTTGCAAAGCCATGCGTTTTGTTATGTGTTCGGGACATTCGGTTTTCCATGCCATTCGAAACCTCGGGTTGTTTTGGAAGATTTTGGCATGCGCGCGCGCGACGACACGCGCGTGTGCACGTCGTCAAGTTTTTTGTGGGGGGTTCCTGCGACAGCACGCGCGCAAGGGCGTTCAGACGATTTCGACATGCGCGCGCGAGAGGCCCGTTCGGTTGCATGTTAAAAACATGTTCAAATCCCCTCGGTTTCTTCAAACATTTGCAAGAGCGCGGCGAAACTTGTTTTCGAATATTCTTGTTGCGAAGCGAGGTGTCTTATATGTTTCCGGGGCCATCGATTTTGAACCCCGTACGACATCGAAAGTGTTTGAAGGATTCCGGCATGCGCGCGCGCGAGGACGCGCGCGTGTGCACTTCGCCCGTCGTTTGCAAGTGTTTTTTCTTTGCAAATTGATGATATGTGAGAAGCGATTGTGCGCGCATAGTTTTCTTTCCGCAGGATGACGGGGGGGAACCGACATCGGCCTGTCTGGGATGGTATGAATCCATTTGTACATTGAACCTTGGGGCAGAACCATTTGTAAATTGCAAAACGAATGGTGGCCCGTTCACCCCGGGTATGGTGGGGGATGGATCCGAAAAAATTGTTCTAAAGGAGAGCATGTGTTGGGCAATGTGTGGCGTGCAACATTTGCTGTGGAATTGATGTGGTATCCACGTGGTGCAATATATGCGTGCATTACATGGTATGTATGTATAAATGCGTGCGTTTATATTAGCAATCTCATTGTACGCAATATAGGTTGTGCGATCTATGGGTTGGAATCTAGATTGTGCTATCTATGTTGTGCTTTACATATGTTATGTACTCTTATGTGTGGCGGCGATGGGGCGGCGAAGGATGGAACAAGCGCGGCAACCGACAAACAGACCCAGATGACGGGCGGCGACGAGGCGGCGACGGCGGCAACATGGCCGCCAGACGGACAGGCAGGCCCAGCTCTTTAGTAACAGGTAAGCAACCTTACGTGTCAGCATTGTTAGGGGAATTACTTGTAGGGGAGGGAAGAGTTGGATCATCATAACGGGGGAGGAGGGTGGATTCGTATTTTGGTTCAGTTGTTCCCCACGTCGTTTCAGCATCGTTGGTATGAGGAGCAGGAGCAAGAGAAGCAGGAGCAGGAGTAGAAGTAGAAGGACAGGCGGAGGTAGGACGTTGATCGAGGAGGAAGAGGAGGAGAAGGAGGAGGAGGAGGAGTGGATGAAGCAGGCACGGAGGTTCAGGAATTGGAAAAGGAGGAGGAGGAGAAGCAGGAGGGAAAGAGGAGCAGGAGGAGTGAGTGAGTAGAGGGGGGAGGGGGGAGGTGCAGCTTGCTGCGAAGGCACGTGAGCTGTGGGAATATGTCTGGGCGTCGAGAAGTCTGAGGAGGGGTAGGCGTACTGGGGGGGGGGGGGCGGATGAGGAGGAGGATGAGGAGGAGCTTGCAGGGTTAATTCATTTTACTGTTTGAAACTGCTTTACCATGTTCTTGAAAATTCGAGGGGGAGATTCGAGGGTCTCGGGAGGAGGAGGAGGAGGAGGAGGAGGAGGAGGAGGAGGAGGAGGAGATGGTGGGCCAATGGCAGATGAAGCGGGGTGGCAGACAGAGGGAGGGAGGCGAGGCGGATGAGGAATGAGAGCGAAATGGGCTGCCAAAGGGTCAACGACGAGTGAGCCCGACTAGCACGCTCTTCCTTGAGTTACTACCCTCCCCAGTCTGCCCTTCTGAAGATCCTGATGGGCGGGGCTGCCGCCTCCAAGGCGTGCGGCTTTCAGCCCTGGTCCTCGTGTAAAGTCCAGAGGCTTCAGCTTTTTCGCCGCAAGGCTGCGTGGGCCCCGTTGAGCAGGCCGCCGTTGGTGTAGATGTTCCCCGTGGCGAAAGCCCGCGGCGCGTCCTGAAAGAGCACCCTGCTGGGAGGACGGGCAATTCCAGAGGCCGAGCTCCATGGCGGGTTCGCCCGCCAATGCTCGCCCCCAGGGCTGCTCTGCCCCTGGCCGTGCCCTCCCCTCTTTGTGCAGTGCGATGACCTCCAGCATGTCGTCGGTAGGTTCGCGTCGTGTCGATTTGCGGCGACCCCGCCGCAGGCGTTCAACGTTGAACGCCGCCGGCGACCCAGAATCTGTTGATGTTGAAAGATCTGCCGTTTCGGAAGCGGCCGGTCGTTCAACGTAGAGCGATCCCCGCGGGGTCAGTCAGAAACCAACGCTGAAGTCGGCACGACACGAAACCGCGGTGAGACCCCTGTCCGTCCCCGTCTCTGCGTGGCACGCCTTTCGGATATCATCCGTCCAGGTGCCCTTGGGCCACGCGCCGCAGCTCCAGCGTCCGCATACGCGCGCCCAGTGCCCCAAGGAAGACGAGCAGGACCGCGACGACGTCGACGACGACGACGAAGATGATCAGAATAGCAAGAAGAAGATAGGGAGGTAGGAGGCGAGGAAGGCGGATCGGACACAGTTCATAAGGGGGTTGAAAAGGGGGAGGGCATACAGAGAGGGAGGAAACACTTTTTGTTGAGGGCTCGCACCTCTCCCTGGGAACCCGGCGGGCTCTGCGGCACCCCAGTGTTTGTCTCGCCTCGGCAATCCATTTGTATAACTGCTTGTGCACCCTTCAACAAAAAAAAAGTAGTAAAACAAAAACTGCTTGTGCACCCCGTGACCCCACCGGAGAAAGATCCCTTGCATATGCAGCAAGGGAGTTGCCAGTCTGGCCTGGACCAGACGCTGCGGTGAGGTTTTGACGGTCCGGGACTTGACCTTCGGGGGGGTGGTTGACAAATCCAAGGGTACAGTGGGGCATCCAGCCTATGCACAACCAGCTTCTCTCTGCCTGCAGGGATGTGCTTTGGTTGTGTCCGCAGCCTGGCCCAAGACACCCGCTGCTTGCATCGGCGTCGCCGTGCGTGTGCCCAGGAGCACTTGCAAGCCGGGTACGGTTGGACCGCTCTCGGTGCGTGCATCCTCGGACGCCGACATGACGGCACTGCTGAGTGTCTCGGCGATGGCCGACTTCGATGTCCCAGCGCCTGGCAAGCCCTCGAGTTCGGACGACGGGGAGGGCGACGTGAGCACCGCGGACCAGCTCTCCGTGCAGACTCTCGCGGAGAGCGACGACGTCGACACGGCGGCGATCCAAGAGTGCAGGGCCCATCCACAGACGCAGCGGCGTCGCCCAACCCTGAAGGACGTGCTCGTGTCGCTGCCGCACTTCAAGGATGCGCGCTCAGGTTCGGACGAGGACTGCAGTGAGGACGAGGCTGACGCGCACCGCATCGGCCAGCTTGCCCGCCGCTTCGCCCTCGGCCATGGGGCCACCGCGTGCTCATCGCACCAACGTGCTGGAAACCCAGGCGAGGGGCGCCGAAGCTCGCCCGAAGCGAGCCGAGGCGGGCCACGACCTGCATGCCACGCCACGAGCTGGACGCTTCCCGATCTCCTCGCCGAGGCGCGCCAGCACGCTGAGACGAGGTGCGGCGCGCCTCGGCACGGTGCTCTCGCGGCTCGGCGGTGAGGTGGTGCGGCCAGCCTGCTCGCGTGCAGGGCGCTGGCATGGCAAGAGTTGTTCCGCGGCGCCCTAAGCATGCGTGCTAGGGGCTCCGAATTCGCGTGCCTTTTTTTACCGGGAACAGGCGATGACGCAACACTGAAGTTTCGGAGGTCCGCGCAGAGTTCTCGGATCGGCGCCAGAGCCCCGTGCCAACGCCTCGCGCGACGCTCCTGGCGCGCTCCTCGCGTCAGGGATGGTGTCCCAGCGTCGATCCCAGAAATCAGCGCGGACCTCCAAAAGCTCATGTTCATGCAATTTGTAGTTCCCCGACTCTTGGCACTGGAGCATTAGATTGCTGGTTCGATTCCACTACAGATCTCCCGACGTTGTTGAGCGATGTGCCCCAGCTGCTGCAAGGGCCCGCGGTCACCAGGCTGCCGTCGGGTGTGCAAAACCGCCATGGCACACCAGCAGCGCTCCGTGACAATTCGGGCCGTCGCATGCACAAGGATGTGCATTTAGTTGCTCAGCTGCGGTCTGGAACTTCTGGATGGCGTTTCCGCGCCGCCGCCTCTGGCGCCTCGGTGCGACACGCGATCCGCTTCCCCAGGCCCCGGTGTCCTCAGCACGAGCCTCTCCCAGCCTCGCGACCCGCTGAGCGGAGCGATGCGCCATCCTTTCGCAAGGCACAGCGTGTCGCCGGTGCCGCCGCCGCGACGGATGTCCCGAGCGAAACGGCAAGAAACAGGGGTCGGCCTCAAATTAATTAACTCTGAGCTTGATTTCCTCGGAGAGGTGCGTATGGTAATAGGTGTGTAAATAAGATTGTGTGGATCTGTATATATATATATATATTTATATCTCTCTATATGTATATATATATATAAAGATACACAGAGATTCCCTGAACAGTGCTTGCACTTAGGAGTTCTGATTTGTCTCCTAAGGAACTGGGCCGTGTAGGCGGTCTGGCGGCTATGTCGTCGCCGTCGCCGCCTCGTCGCCGCCTCGTCGCCGCCCGTCGCCGCCGTCGCCATCGCCGCCCCGTCGCCGCCTCGTCGCCGCCCGTCGCCGCCGCTGGATTGCCCAACGTAGATTGCCCGAAAAAGTGTTCGCGCATGCGGCGCGCTTCTTGATCGCTCACAGCATCGATTGCACCACATATATTGCAAAACATTGGTTGCACTTCGTAGACGGCAGAACCACACCATATAGGTTGCACAAAATAGGCAAGACAACATGCATTGCACAACCACATCGGTTCTCCGGATCCCCCCCCCGGCTTTATCGGTCCGCCTTTCCACATTGCAAATTACATCTGATTCAGCCCCATCGCCCATCCTAAATATGAATTCGTACAATCACAGCCCAGCCAGTATCGACCCCCCCTCGCCATCCTCCGCAACAACTAGTATGCGCGCACATTAATTGATCAGGAATCATCAGTTTCATAAATCCCTTACCAAACAAAAACAGACGAAGTGCACACGCGCGCGTCGTCGCGCGCGCATGCCGAAATCTTTCAAGAACCTTAGGTTCCGTAAGGATGTCAAAATCGAGTGTCCAAAAGCATGTAACATCACATGGTTTCGTAACGCGGATTTTCAAAAAAGCGTGCGCTCGTTCTTGCGAGTTCTTAAGGAAACCATTTTTTCAACATTTTCAGAACATGCAACCGAGCGTGCTTCGCGCGCGCATGTCGAAATCGTTCGAACGCCCTTGCGCGCGTGCCGTCGCGAGAATCCTTTTCAACAAATGGGACGAAGTGCACACACGCGCGTCGTCGCGCGCGCATGCCGAAATCCTTCAAAAACCGTAGGTTTCGAAGCGATTTCAAAACCGAATGCCCAAACAACATTCAACAACACACGGTTTCGGAACATAAGTTTTCAAACAAATTTTGCGCGCTTGCGAATTCTTTAAAACATAGTTGCTTGTGGAATCCTGCCAAACGGGCCTCTGGCGCTTCATGCCGACATCATTCGCGCGCCCTTGCCCGCGTGCTGAAAAGACACGGTCTGTGTCAAAGAATGCTACGCGGGCCATTCGCGCGTCGGCCGCGCGCGCGCATGTCGAACTCTTTCCAAAACCTTCATCACCGACGCGAGGACGCCGTCATCGTCGTCGGCGTGATCAGCATCAGCGCCCGCACCGACGCGAGGACGCCGTCATCGTCGTCGGCGTGATCAGCATCGGCGCCCGCACTGGCCGCGCCTTCGTCGCTGCGAACATCGCCACCAGCATCGCTACTATCATCATCGCGTCTACCGCTGCCGGCGTTGCCATGATACCGCGCCCGCCCAAGTCGCCGACTCGCAGTAAAGTGCCCGCTGGGATGCGCTGAGCCTTCAGCGCCACCGCGGCCGCGACGGTGGCGCCAAACTAGCTGGCCGCTGTGCGAGCGTGCTAGGCTTGGCGCGGCCGCAGAGATGCACTAGCCAACGCCAAGCATGCATCGCAATCGCCACCGCATGGGGGTTGCAATCCAAGTTTCGGGTGGGTGGGTGGGATGTTTGCAAGAGCGCGGGTTGTGCCAATTCATGGGCAAAAATCAATCGCACCACAACGATGGCACAATATCCATTTCTTCTTTCCAAATGCATACTTAGGATCACCCCCCATGTTAACGGTTCATTTTTTCGGAATGCAATTTCCATCAGATTTTGCTTCATCGTCGTTGATCACAAATCACGAATGTTCGAATGTTTTGCCACAGGTGGGACGAAGTGCGCACGCGCGCGTCGTCGCGCGCGCGTGCCGAAATCGACCTTGGGTGGGCGGGAAACTGCATGCGAGCCTGGACCCTCGGTGGAGCTCCCTATGGGTGGGGGGCCGCGTGCGAACCTTGCCACAGGGGCCTTCGGTGGAGCTCCCTATGGGGCCACGAACCGTGTGATGGGTGTGCCGAACTGGACCTGGGGTGGGCGGGGCCGCATGCGAACTCTGCTGCCGGGGCCTTCGGTGGAGCCCCTTGTGGGGCCACGAATCGTGTGATGTGTGTGCCAACATGGACGCGCGGTGGGCGGGGTACCGCACGCGAGCCCTGCCACTGGAGCCCTGCCACTCGGGCCTTCGGTGGAGCCCCCATATGGGGGCACGGACCTTGTGAGGGCGTGCAGGAGTGGGCAGGGAACGATGACGATGATGGTGATGATGACGGCCGAAATGGTCATGACGATGGTGTTTACGATGACGGTGGCGAGCTTGATGATGATGTGATGGTGATGATGTTGATGGGATGATGAATGTGATGATGATTATGATGATGATGATGATGATGATGATGATGATGATGTTTATGGTGGTGATGATGATGATGATGAGAGGAGGAGGGAGGGGGCAACGGAAGGAGGAGGAAGAGGAGAAGGAGGAACGCGGGGCGGTGTCTCCTCAAAACGAGGACCCAACACCACAGGATGGTTGGGAAAAAAACCTGCGCTAGCAGGTTTCGCGCGCGCATGTCGAAATCGTTCGAACGCCGTTCCACGCGTGCTGTCGCAATAGTCTTTTGCAACAAATGGGACGGAGGGCAACTGCGCGCGTCGTCGCGCGCGCATGCCGAAATCTTTCAACCACCTTAGTTTCGCAAAGGTTTCAAAACAGAGTGTCCCGAAACCATACAACGACACATGGCGCTCGCGCTCTGGCGAAACATCGAGACAACCATCGGTTGTTCAACATGTTCATTGAATGCTGCCAAGCGGGCCTTTCGCGCCGCATGCCGGAGTCATTTGAACGCCCCTGCGCGCGTGCGGGGGGGTGCACGATCCGTGTCAAATTACACCATGTGGCCACTCGCGCGTCGGCCGCGCGCGCGTCGAACTCTTTCCAAAACCTTCATCACCGACGCGAGGACGCCGTCACCGTCGTCGGCGTGATCAGCATCGCCGCCGTCAGTGGCCGTGCCATCGTCGCTGTCCACATCGTCAGCAACATCGTTATCATCATCACTGTGTCCACCGCTGTCGACGTTTCCGTGATACCGCGCCCACCCAAGTCGCCGACTCGCAGCGAAGTGTCTCTTTGGATGTGCCCAGCGGTCAGCGCCACCGAGGCCGCGTTGGTCGGGCCGAACTAGCTGGCCGCTGCGCGCGCGTGCATGCGCGGGCTGGCGCGGTCGCAGAGATGCACCAGCCAACGCCAAGCTTTCATCGCAATCGCCGCCGCGCGGGTTTTGCAAACGAAGTTGCGGGTGGGTCGGTGGGACGTTAGCAAAAGCAGGGATAGTCTCAACTCGTTCGTAAAAATCAACTCATCTGACATTATCCTTCTCATTATATTTCGTAACGCAATGTGCGTATGATTTTGCCCCGTCGCCCATCCGAAATATGAACTCATCACATCCCAGGCGAGGCGGTTTCGACACCCCGGGATTTTTGCAACAAGTACTATGCGCGTATATTCGTGCATCACAAATCAACAGTTTTCGATATTCCCTTGCAGAAAATGTGACGAAGTGCGCACGCGCGCGCCGTCGCGCGCGCATGCCGGAACCATTCAAACACCGTTGGTTCCGTAAGGATGTCAAAATCGAGTGCCCCGAAACAAAATGTAAGAAACATACATGGTCTCGCAACACGGTTTCCAAAAAAGCTTGTGCGCGCGATCTTTCGAATTCTTAGGGAAGCCGTACGTTTCCCCCAAAAAAAACAGTTTCATAACATGCTGAACAACGGGCTTCGCGCGCGCATGTCGAAATCGTTCGAACGCCCTTGCGCACGTGCTGTCGCCAGAATCCCTTACAATAAACGCGACGAAGTGCACGCGCGCGCGTCGTCGCGCGGGCGTGCCGAAACTTTTCGAACACTCTAGATTTCGTAACGCGTTCAAAACCGAGTGCCCCGACGTTCTTGTTATAGAAGTTTGCGCCCACGCCCTTGCGAATTCTTAAGACAACCACCGGCGTTTGAGCATTTACATTGGATTATTCCAAACGGGCCTCTCGCGCCGCGCGCCGAAATCCTTCGAACGCCCTTTCGCGCGCGCTGCGCGCTGGGGGGGGGGGGGGGGGGCGCGACCCGCGTCGAATGATGCCACGTGCCACGTGGACTCTCTTGCGCGTCGGCCGCGCGCGCATGTCGAACTCCTTCCAAATCCTTCATCGCCGACGCGAGGACGCCGTCGTCGTCGTCGGCGTGATCAGCATCGCCCCCGTCACTGGCCGCGCCATAGCCGTTGTCATTATCGCCGCGAGCACCGCTACTATCATAAACGTGTCTACCGTTGTCGGCGTCGCCATGATACCGCGCCCGCCCAAGTCGCCGACTCGCAGTGAAGTGCCCGGTGGGATGCGCCCGGCGGTCAGCGCCACCGCGGCCGTGTCGGTCGCGCCAAACAAGCTGGCCGCTGCGCGCGCGATTCTGCGCGGGCTAGCGCGGCTGCGGAAATGCACCAGCCAACGCCAAACACTCATCGCAATCACCGCCGCGCGGGTTTTGCAATCGAAGTTGCGGGTGGATGGGTGGGGTGGCTGCGCGCGCAGTCGAGTTGACAGTTGCTAGCTTAACAGATGATTTTTTTTGGAAGAGACCCACGCGCGCGCAGTCCTGTAACACAGATAATTCATTTCCTGTTTAATATATTCAAAATTTGGCGAAACATGCTACAACGTTAACGCGCACGCTGTCGCGCGTGCGTGCTGGCATCTCGCACAAGCTTCCGATGCCGCAATATTTCGAAACCGAGTGCCCCGCAAGAGTATCAACGACACGTTGTTTCGCAACGTGGATTTTCACACAAACTGTGCGTGCGCGCCCTCTCGAAATCTCAAGACAACCATCCATTTTTCAACATATTCAGAAAACCCTATCAGACGGGTTTCGCGCGCGTGTTTAGATCTGTCGAACGCCCTTCCGCGCGTGCTGTCACGCGCGCGCGTCTTCGCGCGCGCATGCCGGAATCCTTCAAAAACTGTGGCGTCGTGAGGAATTCAAAATCGAGTGCCCAATACACACGCACAAACACATGGAGTCGCAACATCAGTTTTCAAAAAAACGAACAACTACAACAAAAACGGCGTTCGCTGTTTTTGCGGGTTCTCAAGAAAACCGCAAATTTTTAAACCTGTTGGTTGGATTTTGGCAAGTGGGCCTCCCGTGCCGCATGTCAAAATCATTCGAACGCTCTTGCGCGCGTGCTCGGGGGGGGCAAGATCCGCGTCAAATAATGCATGCGGCCACTCGCGCGTCGGCCGCGCGCGCGCGCGTCGAGCTCCTTCCAAAACCTTCAGCATCGACGCGAAAACGCCGTCATCGTCGACGGTGTGATCAGCATCGGCGCCGTCAGTGGCCTTGCCGTCGTCATCGCCTTCTTCGTTCGTCACCATCGCTTTTCTCATAAGCGTGTCTACCGTTGTCGGCGTCGCCATGACACCGCCCGCCCAAGTCACCATCTCCCGCTGAAGTGGCCGCTGGGAGAGGTCAGGCGGTCAGCGCCACCGCGGCCGTGTCGGTCGCGCCAAACTAGCTGACCGCTGTGCGCGCGAGCGCGCACGGGCCAGCGCGGCCGCAGAGATGCGCCAGCCGTTGCCAAACACTCATAGCAATGGCCGCCCCGCCGCATGCGTTTTCCAAGCCAAGTTGCGGGTGGGTGGTTGTGATGTTTTCGAGAGCATGGGAGGTGGTCAAGCGCAGTGCAGGGTAGCCAATTGTACCGCATAGGGTGCACCGCAAAGACTGCATCACGCATATCGCCCCACATAATTAAGTTGCAGCAATTAGGTTGAGCGAGTTGGTGTTCGCGCCTGCGGTGCGCTTCTTGACCGCTCACAACAAAGATTGCACTGCATACGTTGCACAGCATGGATCGCACCACGTATATTGCGCAACATAGGTCGCGCCACATAGATTTCACGACGTACGCTGCACAGCATCGATTTCACCACGTAGGTCGCATAACACGGATGGCCCAACATAGAATGCTAGAGTTGGGGAAGGGCCACGCCGGTTTACACATACATGCACACACATATACACATGTAGATATACATGTGTATACATCTGTGTACATATAATTAAGCATATGCATGTACATGTGTGTATGTTAACACACACACATATATATACATACATACATACATACATACATACATACATACATACATACATACATACATACATATATGTGTATATATAGGCATGAGCAGTCAGGTGTGCAGAAGGGCAATGCCAGAATTGGGCTGCTCGCATTTTGGGACCGCCATCAGTCAGTACTGGTATCCCCGCGTGGCACTGCAGGGCGGTTTTGACGAGCATCTCATTTTAAGCCCAGGAGACACCCACCTGCAATTCGTGGAAGGTTCTGGCGAAGCTGGCATCTTTCTGGGTGCAACAGTGTAAATCACCAGATGCAGACCGCTGCTGTACTCGCGCGAGAGCTTCTGAACTCAGGCGCGTAGGCGAGGATCGACAGGGCTAAGCTGCCGCGTCGGCTCCGTGCGCGCTGCCGTTGTAACTAACGTGTTCACGAGATAGATGCTATTTCGAGACACTGACCGCCCCGTTTTTTTGGCACACAGCCATCGCCAGGAGGTGATTTTCAGGATGCAACATGCCAACACCATTCCTTTGTGTTTGCACGGTCAGCGTAGGTCGGCACGCAGATTTGTGATTCGACCAGCAAAGCACGGTCCGAGGGAGTGAGGGGCTTGCTTATGCGAGTACGGTTCAAGTCGAATGTGCCATGTTGGTCGAATCCAGTGCACACCCCTCGCTCCTACCCGCATCGGCGGTGTTCTTGCTGTCGCAGCCGAACACTCTAGCAGTGCGTTTTTTTTTTTGGTGAGGCGCGTAGGCTGGAACCGAGAGGGCTAAGCTGTCAAATCGGCTCCGGGCGCGCTGCCTTCCATATTTGCCATCTGCGCTTTGATTTGACAGTCAGACGGCTGCCAGTTCAGCTGCCAGTCAGGTGCCCAGTATTGTCGGGGCAATGCTGACTGCATTGCTCTGCGCGCTGGGGCGATCACATCCAGCGGAAGTCGGCACACATGCGCGTGAATAGTTAGTGAGGATTCGGTCACTCAGCGCGCCAATTCTGGATGCGCGCCTGGAGTCGTGAAAAGCGGGTGTCCCAAGCCCAGCCTGGAATGTCAAGAGAATTCTTGGAGCATATTCAGGCGAATCGATTGGGGGAGGAGGCAACGAAAGGCGGCAAGACGTGTCAGCGATCTTGCGCATTTCGAGCGTAAGGCGTTTTTGTTCCGCCCTCGTGCTGGCCATGTTGGAAGTCGAACGCGCCTTTGGCCAGTTGGGCCAGGTGCCTCTGGCCAGTTGGACCAGCTCGTCGTCGAATTTCGCTTACACAACCCACGTGCGTGTTGTTATTTTTGCCACGGCGCTGTGCTTTGGTGTGCCCACCACTGACTATCTCATCTCATCGAATCTGCCGACATCTTGTCGAAAGAGTTGACTGGGCGTGTCAACAGCCTCCTCATGCAGACCATGCCGTGTACAACATTGTATCTTAGTTAGGCAACGTGTCGATTGCCTGGCAGACCTGCTCCACGCCTCACGGGAGGCAGGGGTGGCTTAGAACATTGGTAAAAAGAGACACCTTGTTGCCTCCCGTAGATTGCGTGCCGGCTAACAGCAGTCCTTATGATAGTAGTCAAGCTAACCAGGATAATCAAGGATTTGAGGACACTTCACTACGTGCCAGAGGCATGGCAGTGAATGTTGTAAGATCTCACGACGGCTCGAAAAGTTTGTTTTTTCTCAAAGCGGTACCCGTGGCATTCGCATCATGCAAGTCATTCGCCTCAGGCAGGCGCGCCGAATGTTGGACGTCTTAGCTTTACCAGAGCCTCGACGCTACCATGACATGACTGAGTGGGCCCCCTGGAGGGGGAGTGGGGGGTCTGTCAGCGATACAAGGCTTCGTGAAAGTGTATGCTTTGGCATTCGGAATTCTGGGGCCCGCAAAGCAGTGCCCCCCAATCACCCCGCCTTGAACCATTCGTCGCGCTTCAAGAAGGGGTGTAGTTGGACCAGCTGGGCCAGGCTTCTCCAATCTGTCTCGCAAGGTGCCAGCAGTCAGTTGTCTGCGCGACAAGTGAAGGGGACGCGGAAATCCCCACCCTTCAGGGATGCAGATCTTCATCAAGACCCTGACCGGCAGGAAGACCAACTTCAATTTCGAGGGCGACAACACGGTGCAAAATTTTGACACGTGGGAACATGTATTTGTGCATTGACGATTCCTCGGGAACTAAGTGAGAAGCGCGCAGATCACGCATTCCCGCACGCCGATGTCGCCCCTTCGTGCCTCTTATCTGCCTCAGTGGTCCCCACATGTTTTTGACGATCGAAGCTCCTCCATTCCCTCCCTCTTCTGTATTTCGCTGTTTCAGGGGGGTGGGCTGTATCCCGCGCACATTTCGTTAGCGCCCTCGTGGCTGACATTGCATTGGGCTAGTTCTTAAGGTCGCATGGGGCTAACCCTAGGAAGCAATAAATACACACCTCCCCTCATAAGAAGACACTGCAATGCTTCCGTCAGCAGAGCCAGGGCGGAAGCGATATCCCCCGCACAGGGTAGCCGCACACATTAATTATGTATTTCAAGTTTAGTGCTAGCTATATCGCTTGGTAATTACTGCTTGCTCTGTAGGGTCAGAGAGTACAACATCGTAAAGCCCCGGCAGTCCCTCGAACCATCACCATAGCATGGTGGTGCAAGGGTGTTGTGTTCCTTGGGCGTTATTGCCCATATATATATATGTATATATATATATACACATTCAAATCGTTAGTCGTTACAGTGAAAATGCTTGGATGGCTGCAGCACGTATGACCAATTCAACCACACGACAATGCTTTGATAGCCCGTGTACTAGTAAACTCTGAGAAAGTGCGTGCAGGCGGCGTCTCGAGCTCAGGAGGCATACCAACCGAAGGTCGTCCTTGTAAAGCGTGGAGCTGGCGCGCCCTAGTTCAATCTGCGGTTGAACTACCACGGGTGAGGAACAACATTTTGACCCAGCTGAAGACAGCCATGGCTTTCGGGAGTGGGAATCAATTTCTCTGAAGGAAGTTTCGAACTTGGATGTGGGAAACAGATTTGTGCATAATGTTAGATAGTGCCATAGCCCTGGACGATGGTTGCCGCAGATAGCAATCGGGGGCACAACATGTTGGACCACTTGTTCTCAGGCAGATGCAACGCAGAGCTACGTCTACAGAGAGAGAGGGGCACATCATCATGAGGTGGTGGGGTGGGCTGTCTTCAAGGGTCTTCCCGCAGTCGATGGGCCGATGGGCCTTGTCGCACTAGTCCAACACCTTGGTGTTCAAAGAGCGCGAGTTTTCCTCGCTAGCACCAACTCTTTCCACGTCAAGCGTTGGCCATGCTGGCCGCCGAGCTCACCCACGATGTCAGACACTACCGGTCGGGCTTGATCAGCACGCACGTACAGTCGCACGCGCTGGCACTGAATGGCGAGAGTAACAGCTGATGCGGGCGTTCGTCATCATCGTTTTTGCCACTCGTCGCATCCACATGTTCACCTGTATGTGCCCGGCTGGACCCTGCTAACAGTCCCATCGCACAGCCGATTGCAAGTATCGCAGGCCTAGAGGTTGACACCAACACCAATATCGGCGGTGCGCCCCCACCGAGGGAAGAAGATCCCGATCTCGGTGATGGTGATAATAAGTCTGGCTTCAAGGTGGCCGAGATAGTACCACCACCACCGAAATCTAGGATCATCTTCCCCCTGTGGAGGCAACCCCATGTGTTGGTGTTGGTGCTCATTCCCAGGTCTCCATAAGTACAATTCTTGGATACCCGACACACTGTTCACACCGCAGGCCAGACGTTTTTCTTCAGGTTCTGTGTTCAATCTTTCTACTTTTCAATTCGTGCTTGTCTGATGGTCAAGACTCCTCAGATCCTTCGGGCTGCGCGCAGTCACCGAATTGTTACGTCGCACCCGCTTGCCAAAGGAACTCCCGGCAGAACGGGCCAGGGCTAGGCCAGCCATGACGGTGGCGGCGATGACAGGAGACTTTTGTTTAGGGTCGGGCGAGAGCCCTGGTTATCGGTCCCGCCCGCCCCTCCCCTTCTCGCCCCCCAGATAACCTAATTGTGTGTGTTGCGCAGATCCGAAGGGAGTACGAAGTACTGGTGCGCGTGGGCGTACGCGGGGCTTCCCAAAGCGAAAAGGTTTGGTTATCGGCCCGCATCTCCTCACCCTCCCCCAGGGGAATAACCCGGCGTACCACCGATAGTTTAAACATATCTCCAACGACGGCGCCATCGGCGACGGCAGCGACGGCGACGACGACAGCGGTGGCGGCGACGACGGCGGCGGCGACGGCGGCCGTAACCGTGCCGAGCAGCGGCGCCCGGTGCCGAGACGCGGGCCGGCGCTCCTCGGTCCGCGCCAGCGCGGACCGATCCGCGCCCGGCCCGAAACGCCAGCGGCGTCCTTCTGCCGAGCTTGCTTGCGTTGAGCACCGGGGTGCTGGCGCAAACTTCAACGCGACCCCCTTCCCTGGATTCAATGTTGGTTGGCATCGCCAGCGGGGCGCAGGGTTTCGGCCAGTCGTCAGATCGACACATCGCGGCGCAGCCCGCCAGTACTGAATTGGGGTCGCGGGGGGAGTTCGCAGAGATCGGCATAAAAGGTACAGGACCTGCCCCATCAGCCGATCCGCCGAATGCGAAGCCCTTTCTGGAGCGCGCATGGTGGGAGGTGTGGTCAGAAGCTGGTGAGGAGCCAGGCCCCACGTGTGGGCGGCCTCGCTCCTTGCTGCCGCATGGTTTCCGCCCAGGGGACGCCGGGTGGTGGCACGATGTCCTCCGCGCCCGAGATGCCAGCGCCCAGTAGGTGGCCGTCGGAGGTAAAACGGCGACGGGCCCGCCTTCGGAAGGTCGGCGGAAGGTGGCGGACATAAGCATGACACGTTGTTGTGCTGGGTTCAAGGGTTTACAGGGGCGGCCTCTTATCTTGCGCCAGGCCTCGGATACGCGCGGATCTCGGTTCCAGCAAGCGAGTGAAAAGCCTGCCGACAAAGGCGCCTGAGGAGACGGCATGTCGGGTTGGGTCTAAAGAGCCGTTTCTGTTCCGTCCCAGCTGTTTTCTGGAGCTTCTGTGCTGTTGGAGGACGGGCATGTCGTGCTTGGTACGCGTGTGTGCGATTGCCCCCCCCCCCCCACACACCCCAGTCTTCCGACCTCGCTACGCAGAAGTGGAACAGTGTCGCTATCTGCTCGCGCAGCCTCGCTCGCATATGGCACATGCGCGCGCTGAGTCGCGCACACCACGCACAGTCGCACCTTTGCTCGGTAGCAACCCATGATAGCCTTTTATATCCTCGCTGATGTAGCGTCGGTGCAGCGTCGATTTAGCGCCGATCTAGCGTCGATGGGCATCGACTCAGCGTCGACTAGCGTCGACGAGCGTTGATGTCGATTCGCAAGAGCAAACAAGATGGCTTTGGAGTCTCCCAAGAATTGCCACCACAAATCTGTGGCAGTAGCTGGTCGGGAGGCATGCTTCACAGGAGTGCCCCAGTTAGGTACGGCACGTCAAGGAGGCGCTCCAGGAGAAGGAGGGCATTCAGGCCACTGGCTGTCCCGCCTCTGGCCTGTGCGAGACTGGTGTCGCTCGCACCGTTTTGCGTGGAGCACTGCTAAGAGGCGCCAACATCTCGTATTTCGCAATCCCTGCTCGCGGATACTTTCTGAGGCCTAGAGTTTGCGGTTTACCTCCACCGAGGGATGATGATCCTGATCTCGGCGGTGGTGGTAATACTCGGGCTTCCTAGGTCCTAGGTGGCCGAACACATACAGCGAAGACCAGCATTTGGAAACATCTTCGCCCGGTGGAGGCAACCCCCTGTGTTGGTGCAAGCCTCCAATCGGGCTGCCTCTCAGAGCAGCCTCGAGCAGAAGGCTCCAGCAGCCGTCATCGCCATCGGATCTCAAGAGGAAGAGACGCGCTCCGCACTGCCTGCGCAGGCCCAGCGCCAGTCGAGCTCACCGAGCCTTGATGCCCCCCTATGAGCCATGAATTGGAAGTCCGGGGTGAGCTCCAACAGGCACTGACGGCTTCATCTCGGACCGGAGGGCTCCAAATGGGTTTTTTGGGGGAGGGGGTTTTCCAGGAGGGGTCCCCCAGGGGCTTCGCACCCCCTGCTTTTGACGAGGTTCCTGAGGCCCCTGGAGGGCTCTCTGGAAAAAAACCCTCCCCCCAACCCCCCTTTGGAACCCTCTGGTCGGAGCTTCGCTATCGTGGCCGTCTGGATGGAGCCATTGTCTGACTTGGGGGGCTCGCTGCCGCACGCCGTCCGCGGCGCCTGAGGCCGCCCGCGCGCCCCTCGCCTGCCGACTCGGCGGCTGGGCCCCTCCCCCTCCCCCCTCCCCCTCCCGCTCCTCCCTCCTCCTCGTCTCCTCCTCCCTCCTCCTCCTCCTGCTCCTCCTCCTCCTCCTCCTCCTCCTCGTCCTCCTTCTCCTCCTCCTCCTCCTCTCCTCCTCCTCCTCCTCCTCCTCCTCCTCCTCCCGCTCCTCCCCCTCCCGCTCCTCCCGCTCCTCCTCCTGCTCCTCCTCCCCCTCCCCTCCCCCTCCCCCTCCCCCTCCCCCCCCTCCTCCTCCCTCCGCCTCCTCCCCCTCCCCCCCCCCCTCCTCCTCCTCCTCCTCCTCCTCCTCCTCCTCCTCTCTCCTCCTCCTCTCCTCCTCCTCCTCCTCCTCCTCCTCCTCCTCCTCCTCCTCCTCCTGGGCACAACCTGGCGAGCGGCAGAGTCTGTCGCTCGTCAGCCTGCAGAAGGCGCACGTGGCCTAGGGCGCACCTTACAACCACCGTAGGCCACTTGTGAGCGGACAGAGACCGCATGCGCCCCCCTCACCCCATCGGTCTGTACGGCCCCCGCGGCAGCCGCTGCTACAGCCACGGCGAGGACCTTCATCCGCAAAAGGGGCAGGGGGGCGCACTGCGGCCTAAACGATCAAACGATCGAGAGAGAGAACTCGATAGACCTTACCATCGAGCCTAATTTCCCGCTTGCTGGCCAGCCTTGTGAGCAATTTCCGCCCCCACTCCGTCGCCGGGGAGGGGACAAGGGGCCGACAGGCTCGAGACACGAGCAGCGGCAAAGCTAGCACAGCGCAGACATCCAACTACGAGCGGACCGCCCTGCAGCTGGATCGTGGCACGGGCATGCACTCTGGACCCCTCTCCAGCTTCTCCTGATCAGCTAACGCACGACTAACCACGTCGTTGGGAGGGGGGTCCTTGACCAGAATCAGCTGTGGCACTGGCGGCTTGCCTCGCATGTGACGCTTAGGATGACCGCAATCCTCCAAGCCGTCGCTGAGGCGCCCGATCCATGTGCCCCAAGCTTTAACGACGTTGGCTCGCGCCTGCAGCTGCTCCCGTGCGCCAGACGCAACACGGTGGAACGCAGCAGCACTCTTCGCAGCAAAGTCCGCCTTCGCATTACCATTTCCTGATACCTATGCCTGGCCGTGGTGCGTCCAAGGAGAACGTCATCCACGGTCGCATGGCCTTTAACCCTGAACATCTCGAACCCATCCCCCCCAGTCATCCACCAGCCGCCAGAACTCCCTCCAGAGATGGGCGTGCGCAGCAATACAGGCAGTGGTAGCCACCCGTCCACGCTCGTGGACACCATCCACAACAAGAGCAGAATCAGTGAAGATGCGGACAGGTGGCGTCGCAAGCCGCAGAACGTGAATGGCAGCAATCAGCTCAGCTGCAAAAATGCATTGCAGCGGATCAATCACAGGTCCTGAACAGACGGCGACCACTTGGTTCCGATCAGGATGAAGCGCCACGCACCCCCAGTCAGCACTCGTTCGATTCGGATGCTCTGCCCTAAGAACCGAACCGTCAGGATACACATCGCCAGTGAAGCAGCCAGGGCCTCCAATCCCCCAACAGACGGGCTGCCCAGGCGGCGGCCTCTCGAGAACAGGAAACGGCACAAAACAGCGCTCCGCAAAAAGGAGGGCGAGCGAGGATTGCACAGCTGCCTGAGCCGCATCGGCTCCGAGGGCAGGGGCCCCATTCAAGGCTGTCGAGGCGCACGCACGAACAGTGCCTACGCGAAAGCGTGCCCTCGGCGGAGGGACACAGCAGGCACGCGGCCGTGGCGTCGTAACCTTTGGCCCACTGGCGCTTCTGAGGCATCCTCCCCCACCCCCTCCTCCTCCTCCTCCTCCTCCTCCTCCTCCTCCTCCTCCTCCTCCTCCTCCTCCTCCACCACCTCCTCCCCCTCCCCCTCCTCCTCCTCCTCCTCCTCTTCCTCCTCCTCCTCTTCCTCCTCCTCCTCATCCTCCTCCTCCTCCTCCTCCTCCTCCTCCTCCTCCTCCTCCTCCTCCTCCCCTCCCACGATGGTGCTACGCAGGTGGCCCCTCTGCTGGGCCGTGAGCTTACTCTTGCTGTCAAGCAGGGCCTTCAGGGGGCTCAGGATCAAACCATTGTCGAACTCACGCTGATCAAGATGGCCAGCAACTCTAGCAACCTGCCAGCGCTCCACCGCACGAAGCAAGAGCTCTTGGATAGTGACAGGGCAGTAGTTGGTGTGGTTGATGTTGGCCCCATCAGGCCAGATCCAAGAGGTAGCCGAGATAGCCGTGATGCCAATCCGTTGTAACGAGGCCCGAGCTCCGAAGGGACCCCTGATAGAGGACCAGGGGTGCTCCAGCCCAGACAGGTTCCCATGAGCCTGACGGATCCCGAAGTCTAACGCATCCTTGGGAAGCCAGGAGTGCCACAGGGCATGAAGGAAGGCTTTGACGGGAAGCCACGTGGCCCTGAAGATGGGGTCCAGACGGGGCACAGGAGACAGGAGCAGAGCCAAGGTGCGAGACTTGCCATCCTGGTGATGGTCTTGCAGTTTCCCAGCCGCGCCTCGAAGGACCTCCAGCTCCTTACCATTCGTGCCCATGACCGAAGCCCCAAACAACACCGAGGCCTCCAAAGACGCTCGAGTCATACGCCCGAGCACACGGCGACGGGGCTTAGCGCCCTTCAGGAAGCCCATCCGAACCAACCTGGGCCACATGTCAGAAACGCGCCCACGCACGGTGCCACGGCTGGCCACCAACCCCGCACCGAAGTCCACACCGAGGTTGCGCTCGGACCAAACGGGAAGGGGCTGGAGGCTCTTCAGCATACGAGCGATAGCGTTCCTCACCACCGCCGTATTCCCAAGAACTCTGGACTTGTCCAGCGCGATGCGCAGGTCGATCCTGGTCAGGCACTGGGCAAGCAGCTTGCCTGCAGCTGAGATGTCGTCGACGACTCACGACTCCGTGCCCCAGCGCATGAGGCCGAATTGTCCTCCTCCTCCTCCTCCTCCTCCTCCTCCTCCTCCTCCTCCTCTTCCTCCTCCTCCTCCTCCTCCTCCTCCTCCTCCTCCCCTCCCCCTCCCCCTCCCCCTCCTCCCGCTCCTCCCCCTCCTCCTCCCCCTCCCCCCCCCTCCCCCCCCCCCCCCCCCCCCCCCTTCCCCTCCTCCTCCTCCTCCTCCTCCTCCTCCTCCTCCTCCTCCTCTCCTCCTCCTCCTCCTCCTCCTCCTCCTTCTCTTCCTCCTCCTCCTCCTCCTCCTCCCTCCTCCTCCCTCCTCCTCCTCCTCCTCCTCCCCCTCCTCCCGCTCCTCCCTCCGCGGCCGTTCTCTGCTTTCGCACCTTCTCCGCGCGCTCCGCGCCGCGGCGCGCCCCGCTGGACCCGCCCACTCGCGCCCGCGGCTGCTGGCGCCGCCGATTCAGGAAGCTTAGGGCTTGCTGCCCCAGCACTCGCGGTGCCCCCGAGGGATCCAGGAGCGATGCCGGGCGGGAGGCCTGCTCGGAGGTGGCTTGCGGCCCGGGGGCGGGGAGCGCAGGGAGCGCGCGGCGCCCCCTTTTTGGACGCTGCTCCTCCTCCTCCTCCTCCTCCTCCTCCTCCTCCTCCTCCTCGTCCTCCTCCTCCTCCTCCTCGTCCTCCTCCTCCTCCTCCTCCTCCTCCTCCTCCTCCTCCTCCTCCTCCTCCTCCTCCTCCTCCTCCTCCTCCCCCTCGGCTCCTCATCCACAGCGGGAGGGTCCGAACGTGGAGCAGATGGAGGACGATATGGAGGGAAGTTAGAGAGGAGGGGAAGAGGGGGACAGGGGAGGTGAACGAGGAGGGCGAGGGCGGAGAAGCTGACGAGCGAGCGCAGACGGGTTCGGGATGCGCTCGCGCCAGCCAGGTCGAGCAGATTCGCTTGATCTACAGCGGTAAGCAGATGAGCGACGAGTGCGCGCTTCAAGGCAGCCCGTGCGGCCACCGACTCCGAGGGACGATATGGCGGGCTGCAGAGTTTCACGAGCGGAGTCCGGCATCAAGAGTCCCGAGGAAAGTGCGCAGGGACCCCGAGGAACCTAAAGGAATCCCAAGGATCCGACGAATTCAAGATGGGAGCACAGGGAACGACAACGATCCATACGGAATGCACGGGGCGATGCAAAGAAGCCGAGAGGGATTACTATCACATCTCAAGACGCTCAAGCGCACTCGATTCACATTTCAATCACATCTCAGTCACATCACCGTTGGATGAAGCCGCTTACCTGCGTGGCAGGTGACCCGCGCGTCTTAATACCGGTTCATTGTTCCATTCAGCCTGCAGTTTCCTTGCCCCCCGTCCCCCTGCTGCTGCGGGCTGCTTGGCGTGCTCTCTTTCCTCCTCTCTCGCTCGTTTTCCTGCCTCTCTCTGTGCTGCCCTTGCTTCTCCCTTTGTTCCGCCCTGCTGCCTGCCTCTGTCTCTGCTGTTGCTGCTGCTGTCCACGCGTTTCGCTGTCCTTGCATATTCACGCACTGCGGAAATGCACAAACCTGTTTTGATACTTGAGCCTTTGAGCGTGCCAGTTTACATGGTGACCCACGGAGCTTGTGTAAGTTGGAGTGGCGTGGGCAGCCTAGCTACCTGGTAACGCTGTGCTCTCGGATTGCCTTGGCATGGACAACAGTTCACGAGACGCAAGCGCATTCGCAGGCGTCCCACTATGTAGTAGAATTGAAAAGGAAGCACACGGAACCCGAAGGAAATCAACGGGATCGACATGATACCCCACGAAGCTCAGGGGGTCCTTCGACAAAGCAATGGATTGGGACGACACATCTCTAGAACAGGACACATAGATGATATTCAGCTTGTCGAGTACACTGTGAATTAGTTCAAGTGCAGAAAAAGCGAGTGGACTAAAGATTGTAGGTGCCAGCATGCCCTTGTAGACAGTTTTAGCCGCTTGCAGGCGCCAGCGCACGCTAGTAGACGCTAGTGAGTGCTAGTAGTTGCTAGCGCATGCGCCTGCACACAGGACCTGGATTCCAGATTAACGTCTCCATGGTGCTGGATGCGTTCTAGTTCCCCAGAAGAGCGGGGGCGCGCCAAAGGGTGCCTGTTGTCAGGTGGTGTCTTACGGTTGTGCGCCACATGCAGAGACGCTCCATCGCGGGCTAATCCGTGTCTGATGTAGTCTCTTCGGCCGCCCCATGCTGGCCAGAGGGTGGTGGGCTGTGTCCAGCAGGGTTTCAGTCTTTGCGCAGTGTCTTCCAGCAGGCTTTCCGCGCGGTCACGTTTGCCACGGGCGCCAGGGTTGGCAGACGGTGGCAGCGGAGGCGGCGCAGCTGGAACAGGATCATATGAAGGATCATCAGGTTGAGGCGGAGGAGCAAGAAGGAGAGGGCGGAGGGAGGCGTGGGGATGGAAGGGGAGATTGGTAAGAAAGGTACGCGATCTTTGTTTCAGAAAACTGCTCCGAGGAGATCCACCTCGTCCTCTGAACTACACCTTCCGTTGTTGGTGCAATTCAGAAGGGGGTCTCAGAGGTACATCATGTGTCTAGCTGCGTTCCACACCCCGTGACGTCTGGAGGGGGTCGGGACGGGACGGGGGGGGGGGAGGGGAGGTGGTGGAGGGCGGGGGGGGAAGAGGAGGAGGAGGAGGGAAGCGGGAGGGAGGGGGGAGGGCGGAGGGAAGCAGGCGGAACGAGCAGGCGAGGCGGCGCGGTGGGGCCGCGCAGCCTCTGCGCAGCCTCCCCGAGGGAGCTCCCCGGGGCAGCGGCCGCCCCGTGCCCGAGCCGGCCCGCGCGGCGGCAGAGCCAGAGGGCCCGCGCCGTCGGTGCCGCAGAGGCCGCGGGGAGGCGGCCGTCGAGAGGCCACCGCGCCCGAGCCCGCCGGGGCCCGAGGCTGCCGGCTTGGCACGCCCCACGGGGTGAGCTCCTCCCTCCGCGCTCCTCCTGGCGCCCCTGCCTGGAGGGGGGGCGGGGGCCCGTCAAGGCGAGAGGGCGGGGAGGAGGAAGGGGGAGGAGGAGGAGGAGGAGGAGGAGGAGGAGGAGGAGGAGGACGAGGAGGAGGAGGAGGAGGCGGCGGAGGCAAAGGAAGGCTCAGGCCATGCTTCCCCCCCCTCCCCATGAGGGTCAGTGGTGCGAGTGCCGCCGGCAAGGCCCTGTAGGTGTACGCACACGCGCCGGCTCCTCTTCGCGCGCTCGTGTGGACAGTCTTGCGGGTCAGTGAAGCCTGGAGGTTCGTCTGCGCATGCACGAGTTTTGGGCCCCCGTCCTTGCTCTTCCCCTTCCTCCCGCCTATGTTTGACGATGGTCAGGCGTCACGTGCAGTCGCCGTCCCAGCTGGCGATGTGCTGCGACAGTGCGCTCGGGTCGTTGCGTCGGCCGGGGTGGTTCAGCGCCGCGCAGTGCAGCATCGGCTTCCGCCCCTCGCGATCGGGGTTGCAGATCTGCTTCGCCAGCGCTCGTTCCGCTTGGATCGTGATGCGAACGGCGCGCGCGCGAGCTAGCAGGAACAGCATCGAAACATGTGGATTTTGCCACGCATCAGACGCTCTCCTGACACATGCTGCGGAAAAGACACCTCCGCCCCAGACTACAACGTGAAGCCTGGCAGCACCGTGCACATGGTTCTGCAGCTCCGTGGCGGGTCTTGCTGAGAGGCACGACCGGTGCTGCGGAGGATGCAGGTGGGGACGACCAGGATTGGAGTGGACACTTCGGCTGGAGTAGGTACAAGAGAGCATGAGAAAGCAAGGGGTGGAGTCCGAACCCCGAAGGTAGTGGCGGAGTCCACTGCTCTGCCCTGCTGTGCGGATGCGCGGGGGGAGGGCGAGGAGGAGGAGGCGGAGGAGGAGGAGGAGGAGGAGGAGACGGATCACATAGGAGAGGAGTAAAATCAGGAGGGAGAAAAACACACAACACAGACACAATTAATCGTCGATTCCCAGGACAATATGTGAAAATATGGGAAGTGGGGGGGGAGACAACAACCAAGAACATATGGGAAAATATGGGGAATCCTGTTATTTGTGTGTATTTATTTGTGTGTCCTGGGGCCCCTTCATAAAAGGAGGAAGCGGACACGAATGTTGATGTGCCATGTGGCAGGTTCCGGAGCTGGGCTCGCCCTGGAGAGTCTGCCTGTTGGGGGTCCAAGGGCACACCTCTTGGAGGAGCAGAAAGAGGGAGGGCCTGGGCAGGGAGAAGGGGGAAAGCAGGGAACGCCATCAGAAGGGCGATGCGAAGGCAGTGTGTCCTCAAACGTAGCTTCATGCAAATGACCGTCAGCACGGTGATCCTGAATGACCGCGTGGTACCCGAGGTGTCGGGGAACCACTGGGGGAACCACTGGGGAGCGGCCCCCTGGGGCCGTCTTGGGGCTGTCGCAGGGCTCTTCTCTGGCCTTGTGGGCCTTCTCAGGGATCGGGGGGATCCTTGGGGCTTCCTCGGGCCATCGTGGGGCTCGAGGGCCGTCTCAGGGAACTCTTGGGCCGTCTGGCGCCTTCGGAGGACGTCTTAGGGGCTTCTCCAGGTCTTTTTGATGCCCTTTCGGGCCGTGTTGGTGCTTTCATGGGCCATCTTGGGCCCCTCTTGGGACCCTCTTGGGGCCCTTCTGGGCCGTCTTGGCCCAGCCTTTGGGGCTTCTTTGAGCCGTCTTGAAAGCTCTGAATACAAATGGATGGCGAGGGTTCGAAAATCAGTTCAAGCACATGTGAAAACAAGGAGGCACTCCTGGGGGTTCTGTTGGAGGCCTCTTGAGCTGTCTTGGAGGCTTCTTGGGCAGCCTTCAGGCCGCATCAGGCCGTCTTCGAGGCGTATTGGCCTGTCTGGGAGGCAACTTGAGCCATCATGGAGGCCATTAGGAGCCGTCAGCAGGCAATCGAGGGTCATCGTGGCCATCTTGGAATCGAGCCGCGGGGCTGGCGGGACAGGCCGAAGGCCACCGGGAAGCGGGTGGAAGGGCCAAGGGGATTTCTTGTGAAGGCCTTATATGGCCTGTGCCGCTGACCCTCAAGGCAGGATCTTCACCGGGACTCCCGCTGGCGCCACCCCTCCCGGCTCGCCGGGAGGAGGAGGAGGAGGAGGAGGAGGAGGAGGAGGAGGAGGAGGAGGAGGAGGAGGAGGAGGAGGAGGAGGAGGAGGAGGATGGGGGGGGCGGCATTCTGACCCGGGCCCCCCCCCCCCCCCCCTACAGGCGGGATTTCCACCAGGACCCCCGCGGGAGACCTCTCTCTGGAGTGTATAGCGTGGACGAGGAACCAAAACCGTGCGGAGTCCCGTGGTGAGGCGACGCGCGGCCCCGAGCGCACCCCGCTGCGGGCGCGGGGTTTCGGGGAGGGGGCTTGATTTCGTCACTCTGGTCCCGTGGCAGCACGCGGGGTGCGCTGTTCGAGCCATGTCGTTGCCTTTGTCTGTTTTGCGCGGCTCCCCGCGTGTGACGTGGTGATGGTCGGCCCCTCCTCACCACCTACCAAACCACCCCAACCCAACCCGAAGGCCTCAATTTGCCCTCCATTTCCAGTGGGGGGGGGTCGGGGAACGTTGAAAAAACACATGGAACCCGTACCCCCCCAACCCGAAATTCGGGTCAAATTCGGGTCTTCGGGTTGGGTTGGGGTGGTCTGGTAGGTAGTCACCTCCTGCCCCCATCGTCACTGCCATCACCTCCCGCAGTTCAGAAACAGAGGAACAAAAAGGGTTCCTGTGTCGCTAAGGCCAGACTTGAATAATACAAAAGGCCCGTTACCACATGGGACTCATCGATGCGAGGGGACGGAGCGGTCAATGGGGTCGTGGGGTTGCCCGCCCACACCGTGGCATGGGCAGCTTCCAGGCTCGATTGACGACGAGAGACCCGAGATGTTGAGCGGCGGGAGAAACATCATTCCAATGACACCATGTGCCTGTTGTTTTGCTCTCACCGCATTGCTAAAAGTGTCTTGGCTTTGCACTTGCCTTCTGGGATCTCACACCATACTTGAAATGGAATTGTGCTTGCCTATATAGTGCTTAAGCCGCACTGCTCTCGTTCGCCTTTGACAATGGACGCAAGCGTCGTTCTCACCGCTTCGCAAGACTGCACGGCGAAGGTCTGGGACATGGAGTCCGGTGGGTGCTTGAAGACCCTCGACGGCCATGGTGAATTTGTCCGCTCCGCCGTCTTCTCTTCGGATGGTGCTCTGGTGCTGACAGCTTCGGGCGATCGCACAGCGAGGGTCTGGGACATGGAGTCCTGCGAGTGCTTGAAGACCTTCGAGGGCCATGAGGACTTTGTCTATTCCGCCGTCTTCTCGCCGGATGGTGCTCGCGCGCTGACGGCTTCGGCCGACGAGACGGCGAAGCTCTGGGACAAGGAGTCTGGCGAGTGCGTGAAGACCCTCGAGGGCCATAGGGGCGCAGTTTGCTCCGCCGTCTTCTCGCCGGATGGGGCTCGGGTGTTGACGGCTTCGAACGACCGTACGGCAAAGGTCTGGGACATGGAGTCCGGCGAGTGCTCGAAGACCCTCGAGGGCCATACGGGCGCAGTTTGGTCTGCCTTTTTCTCCCCAGATAGTGTTCGGGTGCTGACGGCTTCGGACGACCGCACGGCAAAGGTCTGGGACATGGAGTCCGGCGAGTGTTTGAAGACCCTCGAGGGCCATATGGAGTCAATCGGTTCCGCAGTCTTCTCGACGGATGGGGCTCGGGTGCTGACGGCTTCGAGCGACCGCACGGCGAAGGTCTGGGACACGGAGTCCGGCGAGTGCTTGAAGACCCTCGAGGGTCATACGGGCACACTGGGCTCCGCCGTCTTCTCGACGGACGGGGCTCGGGTGTTGACGGCTTCGGGCGACCGCACGGCGAAGCTCTGGGACGTGGAGTCCGGCGAGTGCTCGAAGACCTTTGCGGGCCACGGGAGCGTAGTTTGTTCCGCCAGCTTCCCGCCAGATGGTGCTCGCATGCCGGCGGCGTCGGTCGGCTCCACGGCCTCCACGGTGAGTGTATGACCCGACCTTCCAAATTGTTCGCGTATTGCATCGACTTTGCATTATTGTTCAATGCACGGGGCGATCAGCGTGTTTTTTGTCATCGCCATGTCGCCTGACGAAAAGTTGTTCAACTCTGATAGTTCTTGGATCTTCTGTGGACTTTGAGAGACTTTTGGATGACTTTGAACAACCTTGGGGACGATGTTTGGGACGGCTGTTGGGATGACCTTTGGCACGACTTGTGGCATGATTTGTGGGGCGAGTTTTGTGCGGCCTGTGAACGACTTCGAGACGATGTTTGCTAGAACTATTGGGCGAGATTTGGCCGTTTTTGGGTTTGTTGACGACTTGTTTGCGATCTTTGGGAGTTGTTTGGACACGTGTTGGAGGATTTTTGGGTCAAACACTGAGGACTTTTGGCCAATGCAGCCGATCTCGACAGCCTGACATGTCCCCTCCCCTTTCCTCACTCCCACCTCCCCCCCTCCCCCCATCCCCCTCCTACTCTCCCCCTCTCCTCCCCCTGCCCACCATTGTGCCCCCCCCCCCCCCCCGCCTGGGCCCGCCAAGCTTCGTTGTGCGACTAACCTAGCCCCACCCCTCCCACCTGGAAGTGGTACCACCTGGAAGCACATGCCACATGCTGTTGAGATCGGCGGTCGATTGGGCCAGAGGTACTTTTCAAATATAGGGGGCTGGCCTCTTGCGAGTCCCCCCCCTTCTTCCGCACGAGGCCAGCTGAGCAAGGATCTTGTTCGCTGTTCTTGGAAGGACAATCCAACAGTCCCAGCAAAGACGCCAACAGCCTGCACGTTTGGGGTTTGTCGGCCAAAAGCTTGGGATTTTTCCGCCGGGCATACTGCTAGATCGGAACATTTGGAAGACACTGTGTTCTGAAAAAGCACATACGGACTCTGTACAGTAAGAAGACCCAACTACGGAATGCAAAAGAGCGAAATCCAAGAGTCGCCCACCTTGGAGGTTGTTGTTTTGTCGACCGCCCGAGAACCAAAAGATCCAGGGTCGGCCATGTTCATTGAATTTGGCCCGAAGGGAAGATGTCTATGAAATGGCCTCAGCTGAGGCCTTAAGTTTGGCCTTTTGGGTTCCTGCATCCTGGGATGTTGGGATCCAGGATCCAAGAAAGAGATCCAGGATCCCTAACCCCAGATCCCAGATCCCGGACCAGGATCCTGGGTCCCGAATCAAGGGATCCCAGAACTAGCCCAGATCCAGGATCCATGTTCCCGGATCCCATATCCCCGACCAGTGTCCTGGATTCCGAGGATCCCAGGGCCAGGATGATTGGATCTGGAGTCTGGATCCAAGATCAGATCTGGGATCCGAGATCTGGCACCAGAGATCCGGGCTCCGAAATTTGGCACCAGAGATTCGGGATCCGATCACCAGAGATCCGGGATCCGAGATGTGGCACCACCGGAGATCCGGGATCTGAGATTTGGCACGGGAGATCCGAGATCCCAAATACCGCACCAGGATCCTGGATCCCGAATGAATAAGGGAGCCCAGAACCAGGATGATTGAATCACTGGTGCCAGATCCTGCATCTCCAGCGCCAGATTTCGGATCCTGGATCTCCAGGTTGTGGCGGGCGGTGGCCGGGTTGTCCCGCCGTGGTGTCCCGTCGCTGTCCGCCTCTCCCCCGCGGTGGACATGCGGTTGCCCGGTTGTCCCGCCGTGGTGTCCCGTCGGTGTCCCGTTGGTGTTCCGTGGCTGTCCAGTTGCAGTCCCGTCGGTGGGTGTCCCGTCGGTGTCCCGTGTTGTCCCGTCGGTATTTTACCGATGTCCCGTCGGTGTCACGTCGGCGTCCCGTCGGCGTCCCGTGGTGAGATCGATAGTGAGATCGATAGTGAGGCCAATAGAGAGAGCGACAGCGAGATCGAACGAGTGAGATCGATAGTCAGACCGATAGTGAGATCGATAAGTAGATCGAAAATGAGATCGATTGCTGTCCCGATTGTGTGCCGATGTTGTCTCGCGGTGTTCCGTCGGTGTCCCGTCGGTGTCCTGTGGTGTCCCGTGGTAAGATCGATGGTGAGATCGATAGTGAGACCGATAGTGAGATCGATAAAAAGATCGATAGTGAAAGCGATAGTGAGATCGATAGAGAGATCGATCGAGTGAGATCAATAGTGGGATCGAGCCAGTGAGATCAATAGGCAGATCGAAAGTCAGATCGATTGGTGTCTCGATGGTGTGCCGTTGGTGTCCCGCGGTGGCCCGTCGGTGTCCCGTCGGTGTCCAGCGGGTGTCCCATCGGTTTCCCTTAGGTGTGCCGTCGGAGTTCCGTCCGTATCCCGTGGTGTCTCGTGGTGAGATCAAGAGTGTGACCGATAGTGAGATCGATAGTGGGAGCCTTAGTGAGATCTAGGCTGGGATCAAAAGTGAGATCGATCGAGTCAGAGCGATGGTGGGATCGATCTAGCGCGACCGATAGCGATATCGATCGCGAGATCGATAATGAGATCAATAGTGAGATCGATGGTGACCTGATGGTGTCCTGATTGGTGCCCCGATTGGTGTCCTGATGGTGTCCTGGTGGCGTTTCGATGGTGTCTCGGTTGTGTCCTGGTGGTGTCCCGATACGTGCCCCGAGTGGTGCCCCGATGGTGTCCCGATGGGTGTCCGGATTGTGTCCTGGTGGTGTTTCGATGGTGTCTCGGTGGTGTTCTGGTGGTGTCCATAGTGAGACTTGGGGCGGCGATCGCAGAGAACCCGGTACGCCAAGCGGCTTTCAATGCCAGCATCACAAGCCACGGGATCGACAGTGATTGCAATCGTGGTACCGGTAGTGATTTCGATGGAATGAATTCGACGTAGGTAGGTCGATCGTGAGATCGATTGTATGACCGACTGTGTGATCGATAGTGAGACACGCCGAATGTCCCGTCGGTGTCCACACGTTCTCGTGCTTATGTACGCTTCCGCTCTGTTTGTTCTCCCTCCACCTCTTTCCTCGCCTTTCTCCTTGCTTTCCGTCCATCGCACCCTCGTCCGTCCCTTCTTTGTTCCCTGGCCCTTGGAGGGCGCGGGGCCGGGGGTCGTCAGTTGTCGTCGGTTGGTTCTTCCCCCCCCACCAACCTCCCTATCACCCGAAGGGTGGTCGTACAGGTAACCATCGGTTTGTCCTCTCGCTGTCTCTTTGTCTTTCTTTCTGTCCCACATTCTATATATATATATATATGTCTCTCTCTCCTCTCTCTCTCTCTCATCCTCCATTCTCAAATGATATAAAGGGGATGGCACCCATGTGCGAATCCATTGTGACCAGTCTGAGGTTCAGCAAACTGCCGTCTGTGGTGCCCATCTTATATCACGCTCGTGTACGCCATGCGTGATGTGCTCTGGCACTTTATGTTGTCACGGGGAGTAGCACTGTTGAGATGACGAGGGTGCATTGTGCTAGGATGCTGGCGCAAAGATCTCACATGCCATGTCGCACGACGGCAGCGAAGCTTACACACAGTGCCGCCGCTGCGCACCACTTGCCAGCCACGGGACGTTGGACCCCGTGCCAAATCATACCCTATCCATGGACGACGTACTACCACATCGCCGAAGAACGTTGCCAAAACGGAAGATATTGTTCGAATGATTCGAAACGTTTGCGTGACCTTTTTTTCACCACCGCCATTATCGTTGCAATTGCCTCGGTCTTTTCCGCCGTCTCTGATTCCACACGCTGTATTGACATTCCCGGTCAAATGCAATGTTGTTCCCACTGCCTTAGCGCTCAGGGCATGATGCAGTAGCCGTCTCACAAGCGGCCCGTGGTCCCGGAAAGCTTAGATGCCGCCGGTGAGGCATGCGCGGCAGGTAGCGGAGAGATGGGATTCCAGGAGAGGAAAGAGGCGCTCAGTCCTCAGTCGGGATGCAGATTCACACTTGGCCACGAAATTTGAATGTCAACGAGCTTTGACTACATGATTAATCAAAGCGTTTTCGAAGGTTTGCCAATCATGGGGTGGGAAAACGTTCGGTATGTTGTGGCCTTCGTTTGAAACACACGTTCTCTCTTGGCGAAGGACCCAACCACATGAAGTTGGGAGCACCGCAGCTGTGTGTATGGTCTGCGGTGGAGTTCCCCATGGGGCCACGAAACGCGCGAGGGGCATGCCGAAATAGGGGAGGAGGCATGCAGACCGTGCCATTGGGGCCTTCGGCGGAGCTCCCTATGAACACACGAAGCGCTTTAGGGGTGTGTCGAAACGACCGTGACGCCAACATGCGAACGTCGCCACTGGGGCCTTATGTGGAGCTCCCTACGGAGCCACAAAACGTGTGAGTGGTGTGCCAAAACGGGCGTGACTCCCGCATGCGAACGTCGCCACTTGAGCTTTATGTGGAGCACCCAACGGGGCCACGAAACATGTGTGGTGTGCGTGTGTGTGTGTGTGCCAAAACCAGCGTTACGCCTACATGCGAACGCTCCCTCTGCGGCTTTCGGTGGAGCTACCTATGGGGTCACGAAACGCGTGAGGTGTGTGTGTGTGTGTATCAAAATGGCTGACATGCGGAAGGCACAGGCAGGGATGGGAGGAGGGAGGAGGAGGCGGAGATGAGGAGGGCCGGCTGGACGAGAGCGACGCGCGCCAGCTGGACCTGGGCATCGACGCCTACGCCGCGGCGCGCTGCTCCGAGACTGCCGGGCGAGGGGCTGCGCTGCTGTGGAAACTCCCCCAGTTCCTTACGCTGGCTTCGCCGCATGAGGCTGGCGGCGGGGCTCCTCCTCCGACACTGCGGCACGGGCAAGCTGACGCACTTGCTTCGCGCCAGCCCGCTGGCCTGCTGACGCGGCTGGACCCGCTGGCGCCGCTCCGGCTGGGCGGCCGAGGCTTCCGCAGGCAGCGGGAGCTCGCGCCTGCTGCCTGGGTTGCCTCTTGGGCGCAGAGCCTCGCGGGCGTCTGGCAGCGCACGAGGCACCTCCAGCCTGCCTCTCGCTGCAGCTCGCCAGGAGGCGCTGGCCGGGCTGCTGCTAGGCCCGATGGACAGAGCCGGGCTGCTGCTGGTCTCGGAGGAGAGACCGCTGCTCCCTCGGCGGCAGCTCGAACCTATCGGGGGAGCGTAAGACCCGGGTTTGCCGGGACTCGGGTTCGCCATCGTTTTTTGACGACCGCGACTCGGATTTTGACGAGGAGGAGTTTCGTGGGATGTCTGCAGCGGGAGGCCTCGTCAAAATGCAGGCTCGGCCTCGTCATTTTTTCCCGGGAAAGGGCGGGGGCCCAGGGTTCTCTTTTAGTAGGTAAACCTGTCCCCCGGTGCCAACTTGAGGGAGGCCGGCGAATTTTTTCCCTGATAAATAACGAGGTCGAAGGAGGCCGGCGAATTAAAATTTGAGGATGTCTCGAGCGAAACGCTTGTTTTTGAAATCCCGATCGATAAATCACAGGGTGCGGGCCACTTTTTCGTGTGTTGAGGATGTCTCGAGCGAAACGCTTGCTCCGCAGAGTTTGCCGAGGATGTCTCGAGCGAAACGCTTGTTTTGCAGAGCCGACCGCGACGCGGAAAAGCGCCCCGCGCGAAGGAATTTCGATGATGTCTCGACTAATTCCTTTGTTTTTGTACGATTTCCTGGAATTTTGGCAGGATGTCTCGAGCGAAATGCACGACCCCACCCTAGCACGACCATACCCCAGCACGACCACACCCCAGCACGACCAGACCCCAGCACGACCCCACCCCAGCACGACCCCACCCCAGCACGACCATACCCCAGCACGACCACACCCCAGCACGACCCGACCCCAGCACGACCCTACCCCAGCAAGACCACACCCCAGCACGACCACACCCCAGCACGACCTCACCACAGCACGACCACACCCCAGCACGACCACGCCCCAGCACGACCACGCCCCAGCACGACCACGCCCCAGCACGACCACCCCCAGCACGACCACCCCCCCAGCACGACCACCCCCGAGCACGACCACCCCCCAGCACGACCACACCCCAGCACGACCACTCCCCAGCACGACCACACCCCAGCACGACCACACCCCAGCACGACCACACCCAGTCGCACCCCCGTGGAATGTTTCGTGGCGTGTCTGGTTGAGTGGTTGCCTGTTCGTGGGGTGTCTCGTGGAATGTTTCAAAGGGTGTCTCGTGGAATGTTTCGTGAGGTGTCTCGTGGAATGTTTCGTGAGGTGTCTCGTGGGATGTTTCGCGGGGTGGCACGACCACGCCCCAGCACGACCACGCACGACCACCCCCCAGCACGACCACCCCCCCAGCACGACCACCCCCCAGCACGACCACACCCCAGCACGACCACACCCCAGCACGACCACACCCAGCACGACCACACCCCAGCACGACCACACCCCAGCACGACCACACCCCAGCACGACCCGATCGATAAATCACAGGGTGCGGAGCACCCCAGCACGAACCCACCCCAGCACGACCCCACCCCAGCACGACCCCACCCCAGCACGACCACGCCCCAGCACGACCACACCCCAGCACGACCACACCCCAGCACGACCACTCCCCAGCACGACCCCACCCCAGCACGACCCCACCCTAGCACGACCACACCCCAGCACGACCACACCCCAGCACGACCCCACCCCAGCGACCACACCCCAGCACGACCCCACCCCAGCAAGACCACACCCCAGCACGACCACACCCCAGCACGACCTCACCACAGCACGACCACACCCCAGCACGACCACGCCCCAGCACGACCACGCCCCAGCACGACCACGCCCCAGCACGACCACCACGCCCCAGCACGACCACCCCCCAGCACGACCACCCCCCCAGCACGACCACCCCCCAGCACGACCACCCCCCAGCACGACCACACCCCAGCACGACCACTCCCCAGCACGACCACACCGCCTTGGTTGAGTGGTTGCCTGTCGTCGTGGAATGTTTCGTGGGGTGTCTCGTGGAATGTTTCGCGGGGTGTCTCGTGAAATGTTTCGTGAGGTGTCTCGTGGAATGTTTCGTGAGGTGTCTCGTGGGCTGTTTCGTGATGTGTCTCGTGGGATGTTTCGTGAGGTGTTGCCCAGTTGGGTATCATGAAAACGTGTCCATGCTCCACATGTCTATATCCCTTTCCGGGTTCGTGGGTCCATCATGTTTGACGACCTCGCCGGGGATTTCCGAGTCCCCCGTACCCGGGTCTTACGTCTCCCCGAACCTAACGAAAGGACTCCAGAGGAGACCCACGCACAGGCTGGATTCGAAAAACTGTACAGCCTGGATAAGCTCGCTGAGCGCTGAGGGACGGGCGCTGCTCCGCTCCCGCTGGGGGCCGCACGCGGGGGGCGGGCCGGGCCAGCGGCTGGACGACGCGGACTACCTCGCTGCTGGGCCAGGACTGCGCGCCCGAAGGCAGCCGCTGCTGCAACCGCCCGCGCACCAGCGAGCGGGCGGGGCAGCCCTGCGGCCAGCCGCTCTGCAGCGAAGCTCGGCACGGTTTTCGCTGCGCTTGCGGGGGCGGCACAATGGCAAAGGTGCGCAGCCGGGATGTCGAGGGCACGTGGGACCGCGCGCTTTCCGCACGGCCCGGCAGGTCTCGGTCCCTGCGTGGCGTGGGATCGGCGGCGCTGGCGCCGCGGCCAGCTGCGCCGCGCGCGGCCTCGCGGACACCCCGCCTGCTGGACCTGAGGTCCAGCAGCGCGCTGCGCCCCCAGGTCACCTGGAGGCGCAGCGCGGCGACTGCCCCCGGATGCTGCCGGACGTCGCCGTCCGGCACAGCGCCCCAGGGGACCTGCGTGCCCTGGCGGCGGCCGCAGACGCACATGGTGCAGTCGCCGCCGAGCCGATAGGGACGAGGATGAGCGCCCCCGCTACCCCGAGCGGCGGCCACTGACTGGCCCACGAGACGGACGGCCGGCTGGGCATGGCCGCGCTTCGCCACATCCGCTGGATCGCGCGCGACCGAGCCCAGGGCCTGGGCGACGGCCTCGAGGCTTAGGCGGCCGCGGGCGCGCTGGCGCGGCGTTGGGGCAGGCTGAGCATCGCGCTCCACCGCGCCGCCGCGCGCCAGCAAGCCGACAGGGCGAGCTGGCGGGGCACGCCCGCTGGGCAGCCGGGGCGCGGCGAAGGTCACCTACCAGGCCGTCGCACTCGTAGAGCAGCTCAGGGAGAGCGCGGGTGGCGCACAGACCGCCTTGCCGCGCGAGGAGGAGAGGAGACGCGGGACGCTGCTTCTTCAACAAACGAGGGCCGAACACCGCATAACGGTTGTGAAATTATTTTGGCGAAGTGTCCAAAAATGTGCAGTTGTGAATACCGCAGTTGCGAGCACTGTTTCCGGCGGGTTTCCCCGGTGAGCCACGAAACGCGCGAGGGGCATGCCGAAACAGAGGTGGGGGGGGGCACTGGCAGCCGCATGCGGGCCGTGCCGCTGGGGCTTCCGGCGGAGCTCCCTGTGGGGGACCGCGGGGCGCGCCGACATGTGATGAGCTGCGCGTGAACTGTGCCATTGGGGGCTCCCTATGAGACCATGAATCGCGTGCGGGGCGTGCCGAAACAGGCGAGGTGCCCACCCGCGAAAGTCGCCACAGTATGCGGAGCTACCAGTAGGGCCACGAAGCGTGTAAGGAGTGTCGAAACGGACGTGACGCACACATGCGAATGTCATCATTGGGGCCTTCTGTGGACCCTTCTGTATTGGGCCACGAAGCGTGTGAGGGGTGTGTTGAAACGGGCGTGGCGCCCGCACGCGAACGTCGCTACTGGGGCCTGACGGGGGGCTCCCTACGGAGCAACGCGACGTGTGGGGGTTCTTCCGACACTGGTTTGACGTCCACATGCGATCGCTCCCTCTGGTGCCTTCGGTGGAGCTCCCTACGGGGCCACGAAGCGTGTGAGGGGCGCACCGAAAAGGGCGCGACGCCCACATGCGAACGGCCTCTCTGGGGCCATGGTGCGCGCGAGGGCGCGCCAAAACGGTTGACATGCGGAGGGCAGAGGCAAAGATCGGAGGAGGGAGGAGGAGGCGGGGAGGAGGAATAGAGGAGATGCAGGGCGCTGCCATCTCAAAACGAGGACCCACCAAGACAGGATGGTTGTAAAATATCCAGACGAAGTGCCCAACCATATGCAGTTGTGAGTGCTGCAGTTGTGGGTATTGGTTATTTTCGGCGGATGTGTCCATGGTGCCACGAATCGCGCAGAGGGTCAGCCGCACGCGGGTCGTGCCATTGGGGCGTTCGGCAGAACTCCTTATGGGGGACCGCGGGATGCGTGAGGGGCGTGCCAGAATGTGGTGAGCTGTGTGTGAATTGTGCCATTGGGGGCTCCCTCTGAGACCACGAAGCGCGTGAGGGATGTGCCGAAACGGGCGTGACACCTACATGCGAACGTCGCCACTGGGGCCTTACGTGGAGCTTCGAATGGGACCAAGAAGCGTGTGGGTGGTGTGCCAACCAAGGCGCGACGCACACATGCGAACGTCGCCACAGGAATAGTAGATGGAGCTCCCTCTCTGGGGCCAGGAAGCGTGTGACAGGGTGTGTTTGAAACAGGCGTGACCCCCAGGTGCGAACGTCGCCATTGGGGACGAGACGTGCGAAGGGTGTTCCGAAATGGGCGTGGCGCCCGCATGCGAATGTCGCCGTTGGGGCCTTATGTGGAATCCCCTGTATGGGGTTACGCAGCGTGTGGGGGTTGTGCCGAAACGGGCGTGATGCCCACATGCGAACGTCGCCATTGAGGACTTATGCGGAGCTTTCTTTGGGGCCACAAAGCGTGCGAATGGAGGGTGCAGCAAAGGGCTTGACGCCCACACGCGCACGTCGCCACTGGGGCCTCAGGTGGAATTCCCTATGGGGCCCCGAAGCGCGTGATGGGTGTGCCGAAGCGCGTGGTGGGCGTTCCGAAACGGGCGTAACCCCCACATGCGAACGTCGCCACTGGTTTCAGGTGGAGCCCCTCTATGGGGCCACGAAGCGTGCGAAGAGTGTGCCGTAATTGCTGATGGTGGTGGTGATGACGATGATGAGGATATGTATCACGATGATGGTCGTGGTGGTGATGATGATGCTGCGGATGACGACGAGGACGCGCGGATGGCAGAGGCAAAGATGGTATCCTGGAGGAGGGGGAGGAAGAAGTGCGACGCGGGGCGCTGTCTCTTCGAACGAGGACCCAACACCACAGGAGGATTGGAAATAAAGCGATGTATAGACTCGCAGGGTTCCAGTGCGCTCGTGCCTCAGTCGTCACCGGGGGCGCTGGCCAGGAAGTCATACCGCCACGTTGGATCTTCTCCAAGGTGTGTCTAGGGCAAACGAGTCAGGGAGGCAGGGTGGAGGGGCGGACGAAGGAGAGGGAAGATGACTCACGCGAGAGGTAAAAAGCATATTACAACAGAGAAGAACCCCAATCAGTGGATGCGTTTCGCTGAGGAGATCGACCGGGAACCCGGGAGCCCGGGAACCCACCGAAATCGGCTCGCGGAACCAACGACCGAGAACCCAGGAAGCCAGCGCCCGGAACCCGGGAGCCCAGCCTGCTGCCAACCTCGGCGGGAACGTTTCGCCAAGCCTCCCCACTTCCGCTCTCGGGGCCACATTCAGTGCAGGCACCGGCTGGGGCAGCGCGCGCTGCGCACCAGGAGGGCGCTCGGGGGCTCTCTCCTGGAGCCTTTCGCCGCCCCCGTGGGGGGCGACTGCGCCGCAGGGGCCACGCGGCGAGGCGGGCAGCTGCGGCCTGGCCGCCGCAGCCCGGCGGGCAGTCGGCCGCGGGCCCCCCGGGAAGCCCGCAGGACCAGCAGCCACGGCGCCACGGCTGTGCCCGACGTTCGTTCCCAGACCCCCTCGAGTCATGAAAAAAACACGACGGGAGGTTTTTCCCGGAAAGGGCGGGGGCCCAGGGTTCTCTTTTAGTAGGTAAACCTGTCCCCCGGTGCCAACTTGAGGGAGGCCGGCGAATTTTTTCCCTGATAAATATCGAGGTCGAAGGAGGCCGGCGAATTAAAATTTGAGGATGTCTCGAGCGAAACGCTTGTTCCCGGAAAGGGCGGGGGCCCAGGGTTCTCTTTTAGTAGGTAAACCTGTCCCCCGGTGCCAACTTGAGGGAGGCCGGCGAATTTTTTCCCTGATAAATAACGAGGTCGAAGGAGGCCGGCGAATTAAAATTTGAGGATGTCTCGAGCGAAACGCTTGTTTTTGAAATCCCGATCGATAAATCACAGGGTGCGGGCCACTTTTTCGTGTGTTGAGGATGTCTCGAGCGAAACGCTTGCTCCGCAGAGTTTGCCGAGGATGTCTCGAGCGAAACGCTTGTTTTGCAGAGCCGACCGCGACGCGGAAAAGCGCCCCGCGCGAAGGAATTTCGATGATGTCTCGACTAATTTGTTTGTTTTTGTACGATTTCCTGGAATTTTGGCAGGATGTCTCGAGCGAAATGCACGACCCCACCCTAGCACGACCATACCCCAGCACGACCACACCCCAGCACGACCAGACCCCAGCACGACCCCACCCCAGCACGACCCCACCCCAGCACGACCATACCCCAGCACGACCACACCCCAGCACGACCCGACCCCAGCACGACCCTACCCCAGCAAGACCACACCCCAGCACGACCACACCCCAGCACGACCTCACCACAGCACGACCACGCCCCAGCACGACCACGCCCCAGCACGACCACGCCCCAGCACGACCACGCCCCAGCACGACCACCCCCCAGCACGACCACCCCCCCAGCACGACCACCCCCCAGCACGACCACCCCCCAGCACGACCACACCCCAGCACGACCACTCCCCAGCACGACCACACCCCAGCACGACCACACCCAGTCGCACCCCCGTGGAATGTTTCGTGGCGTGTCTGGTTGAGTGGTTGCCTGTTCGTGGGGTGTCTCGTGGAATGTTTCAAAGGGTGTCTCGTGGAATGTTTCGTGAGGTGTCTCGTGGAATGTTTCGTGAGGTGTCTCGTGGGATGTTTCGCGGGGTGGCACGACCACGCCCCAGCACGACACACCACCCCCAGCACGACCACCCCCCCAGCACGACCACCCCCCAGCACGACCACCCCCCAGCACGACCGACACCCCAGCACGACCACACCCCAGCACGACCACACCCCAGCACGACCACACCCAGTCGCACCCCCGTGGAATGTTTCGTGGCGTGTCTGGTTGAGTGGTTGCCTGTTCGTGGGGTGTCTCGTGGAATGTTTCAAAGGGTGTCTCGTGGAATGTTTCGTGAGGTGTCTCGTGGAATGTTTCGTGAGGTGTCTCGTGGGATGTTTCGCGGGGTGTCTCGTGGGATGTTTCGTGAGATGTCGCCCAGTTGGGTATCGTGAAAACGTGACCATGCTGCACATGTCTTTATCCCTTTCCGGGTTCGTGGGTCCATCATGTTCGCTATTTTCGGCCTCTGGGGGCCCCTACCGGGCCTCGGGGCTGTCAAAAAACGACTCAGGATGGAAAACCGGTCTCGGGGAATGGGTCCAAACTGCTGGGGGTCGACGTCATGAAAAAATCACGACGTCGGGGGTCTGGGTTCTGAGACACGGTCGAGCATCTGATCGAGGAGCCTCCTCCCGACGAGCCGGGCCGGCGTTGCTCGGCCAACTCGCCGGAGAGCCGGCCCAGCTTCTTGATCTGGGCCTCTGAGATGGGGTCGGAACAGATGGGGTCGGAGGATCGCGCCGCATAGACGATGCATCGGCGATGCGGCTCGATGTGGAGCCCGATTTGCTTCGCGTCGACGTAGCCCATGCATCGCTCACGTCGACGATGCATCGCCGGTGCATCGCCGATGCATCGTCGATGCATCCCCGACGCATCGCCGATGTATCGGTGATGCGGCGAGATCCTTCGACCCCATCTACTGGGACCCCATCTAGCAGGCCTCTACTTGAGCACGTCAACGCCCCATCCAGCTTCGACAACAGGCATTGGCCCAGGCTTGTTTTAAGAGACTTCTGGGAGGCTGGCCCAGCTTTCTAAAGCGATCGTGTTCTCTGAATCGCATGTTCGGCTGTACCTGGTCGGCGGCCTTAGAAACAGGTCTTCCTGTGATCGGAGCACGACTCACAGTAAGCATGCATTCGGCGCAGGCTTCGAGGCGGCCACGGCCAGAGCGACGCATTCGAAATCCTGTGTGACGCACCGCTCACATTCCCCCGTCGCGCGCACGAGGATCCCGTGGGATGTCCAGCGCGGTGGAGTGAGCACGCATGCGCTCTATCCGAATGCAGCGCTCCACCGGCAGATTCCTTCGCCCATCTGGCTGGATGGCTGGCGCGCGCGCGCCTGGAAAACCTCGCCCCGGCCGCGGACAGTCGCAGAGAGCCTCGCGCGGAGGGGAGCTTCCCACGCCCGAGCGGGGGCTCAGACTGTCCCCGCCGACGGGGCCCGCGGAGGCAGCGCCGTCCGTGCCCGCACAGCGCCCGCGACCGCGGCGTGCAGGGCGTGGCGGCGCTCGGGCGCAGGCGAGCGGAGCCCCGTCGCACACGCCGCCGAGTCGCTCCTGCGGGCGGCCTCCGAGCTCGGGGCCGACCGAGATCGACCGGGGCGAGGGTCTCGCGAGCTTCGCTCTGCCCTTCGGTGCCGAGATGCAGGGGCAGGCCGGGCAGGCCGGGGAGAGGGAGAACGAAGGAGGGAGGGAGCGTCAAGTCGGGCCGGTCCCCCTACAGTGAGATTTTCGACGAAAAATGAAATTATTCAAAAAATACCCAAAAGGGTAAAAGAAAACAAACAAAAAACAGTGCGACCCTACCTAGGAGTTGGAACCCCTAGGAAAGCAGCATTAGTAGTAACAGTAACGCTAAGCTAAAGCTAAGCTAAAGCTAAGCTAAAGCTAAGCCACAGCTAAGCTAAAGCTAAGCTAAAGCTAAGCTAAAGCTAAGCTAAAGCTAAGCTAAAGCTAAGCTGAAGCTGAGCAACAGCTAAGCTAAAGCTAAACTACAGCTAAGCTAAATATAAGCTAAAGCTAAGCTAAAGCTAAGCTAAAGCTAAGCTACAGCTAGGCTAAATCTAAGCTCAAGCTAAGCTCAAGCTAAGCTAAACGCTAAGCTAAACGCTAAGCGAAAAGCTAAGCTCAAGCTAAGCTCAAGCTAAGCTACAGCTAAGCTAAAGCTGAGCTAAAGCTAAAGCTAAAGCTAAAGCTAAAGCTCCCAGGGGACTGGGGGGAACCGCGGGGCGGGGACCGGGGGAACCGCCCGGGGCGCTTTCCACTGCCCGGCCCCTTTAAGCTAAGAGAGTAAGAACCCTTCTAGGCAGAGCCTAGGTAGGGAAATACTAGAAAAATAGTCCCCAGACTATGTTTGCATTATTTTTTTTTATTATTTCTGTGGTATTTCTTATTCCCGGAAAGGGCTCAGGCCCAGGGTTCTCTTTTAGTATGTAAACATAGTCCCCCGTGCCCAACTTGAAGGAGGCCGGCGGATTCTTTCCCTGATAAATATCGAGGTCGAAGGAGGCCGGCGGATTAAAATTTGAGGATGTCTCAGGCGAAACGCTTGTTTTTGAAATCCCGATCGATAAATCACAGGGTGCGGGACACCTCAGCACGACCACACCCCCAGCATGACCACACCCCAGCACGACCACGCCCAGCACGACCACGCCCCAGCACGACCACACCCCAGCACGACCACACCCCAGCACCACACCCCAGCACGACCACACCCCAGCACGACCACACCCCAGCACCAGCACGACCACACCCCAGCACGACCCGATCGATAAATCACAGGGTGCGGACCACCCCAGCACGACCACACCCCAGCACGACCCCACCCCAGCACGACCCCACCCCAGCACGACCACGCCCCAGCACGACCACACCCCAGCACGACCACACCCCAGCACGACCACACCCCAGCACGACCCCACCCCAGCACGACCCCACCCTAGCACGACCACACCCCAGCACGACCACACCCCAGAACGACCACACCCCAGCACGACCCCACCCAAGCACGACCCCACCCCAGCACGACCACACCCCAGCACGACCACACCCAGCACGACCCACCCCAGCACGACCCCACCCAGCAGCAGCAGACCACACCCCAGCACGACCACCCCAGCACGAGCACGACACCCCAGCACGACCACACCCCAGCACGACCACACCCCAGCACGACCAGCACGCCCCAGCACGACACCCCAGCACGCCCCAGCACGACCACCCCCAGCACGACCACCCCCCAGCACGACCACCCCCCAGCACGACACCCCCAGCACGACCCCACCCCAGCACGACCCCACCCAGCAAGACCACACCCCAGCACGACCACACCCCAGCACGACCTCACCACAGCACGACCACACCCCAGCACGACCACGCCCCAGCACGACCACGCCCCAGCACGACCACGCCCCAGCACGACCACCCCCCAGCACGACCACCCCCCCAGCACGACCACCCCCCAGCACGACCACCCCCCAGCACGACCACACCCCAGCACGACCACTCCCCAGCACGACCACACCGCCTTGGTTGAGTGGTTGCCTGTCGTCGTGGAATGTTTCGTGGGGTGTCTCGTGGAATGTTTCGCGGGGTGTCTCGTGGAATGTTTCGTGAGGTGTCTCGTGGAATGTTTCGTGAGGTGTCTCGTGGGATGTTTCGTGAAGTGTCTCGTGGGATGTTTCGCGAGGTGTTGCCCAGTTGGGTATCGTGAAAACGTGTCCATGCTCCACATGTCTATATCCCTTTCCGGGTTCGTGGGTCCATCATGTTTTTCGTCGAAAATCCCCCTGTAGGGGGACACGCCCGACTTAGAGGGAGCGTCGGCGGCGCGATCCTGCACCGGGCCCGTGGGCCACGGGCCAGTGCGCCGCTTGCGCACGCCCAGCAGGCCAGAGCCCGAGGGGCGGCGAGGCGTTTGCAGTGGGGCAGCAGGAGGAGGAGGAAAGGGATGAGGGGGAGGAGGAGGGGGAGGAGGAGGGGGAGGAGGAGGAGGAGGAGGAGGAGGAGGAGGAGGAGGAGGAGGAGGAGGAGGAGGAGGTGGAGGAGGAGGAGGATCCTCCTCGAGGAGGAGGAAAGGGAGGATGCGGGAGAAGCAGGGAGGAGGGGGAGGCGGAGGAGGACCGCCCAGCCCAGTACCTGCACTCCCGAGTTCTCATCATTCCAACGCTCGCCGACTCCAGTATCGCGTTTAAGCATTCCACAGCATGTCTGCATTGTGCGTCAGTGTGTCAGCGCTCCGCGCCATCATTACGTCCCATCTTTGCATCCGCAGTGTGTGCTTTTGCACAGTTAGAAATCCATCGCTTCAGGGTCATATTTGCCAAGAAGACATGACTCTGTGGTCTCGGCGAGATTGAGCTGCCCGTTGAAGCCATTTTCGGGGTCAGGGAATGGCAAAGGGAGCTGCACTGCACACCCTTCGCGAGGTAGGAAACAGGAGGCCTGCTGTAGCACAGTCTCCCAGATCTGCCTAGTAGCATGCGTGCAAATTCGACTTCGATCTTCGCAGAGACCTGCCACTAGCGAGTGCGGCATGGATCGGCAACTGTGCTAAAAAGTCGCGTGCGCGTTCTGCAACCGTCCAGTTTACGGCGAAGACGCTGAAACAGGGACCTTTTCGATGTCGGAAAGGGGCTATTTGTTTCGGTCGGTCCTCGGGCTGCGCGTAACGGGGAGGGGGAGGGCGAGGAAGAGGAGGGCGAGGGAGCGCGAGGAGGGGAGGGGGGAGGGGGGAAAAAGGAGGAGGAGGAGGAGGAGGAGGAGGAGGAGGAGGAGGAGGAGGAGGTGGCTGCAGGGAGACCCACGTCCGCCACCAGTCAGGTCAGGTCAGGAGGAGGAGGAGGAGGAGGAGGAGGCGGAGGAGGGGAGGAGGAGGAGGAGGAGCAGGAGGAAGGGGTCGAGGAGGAGGAGGAGGAGGCGGAGCAGGAGGAGGAGGGGGTCGAGGAGGAGGAGGAGGAGGAGGAGGAGGAGGAGGAGGAGGAGGAGGGGGGCCGCCGCGGGGCGGAGGCCTGCCGTGGCCGGTGAGGCGCCCCCCCTTCGTTCTCTCCCCGCGCGCTCCGTGTGGCAGCACGGGGGCTGCACCGTGGCGGCATCGCGGGGGTTGGCATCCGAGTCGGCTGCGCCGGGTGCTTAGGTCTCTGCAGCGTTCGCAGAAGCTCAGAGCAATTATACTCCGAGGGGGAGGAGGAGGAGGAGGAGGAGGAGGAGGAGGAGGAGGAGGAGGAGGAGGAGGAGGAGGAGGAGGAGGAGGAGAGGAGGAGGGAGGGGGGCCGCTGCGTGGCGGAGGCCTGCCGTGGCTGTAAGCGCCCCCCTTCGTTCTCTCTTGCGCGTTCTGTGTGGCAGTACGGGGGCTGCACCGTGGCAGCATCGCGGGGTGGCATCCGAGTCGGCTGCGCCGGATGCTTACTCCAGATTTCGTAAGAAAAGGGAGGGGGGCCTCATTTCGGGGGGGGGGGGGTCTCTTCCAGGCCATCTTGGAGGGCCTGGGGGGTCTGGGGGCGATGTTCTGGAGGGTTCTCCCGCGGGGGGAGGTCTGAAATGGCTTGTCTTGGAGGGTCCAGACCCCCTCCCTTTTATTACGAAATATGGAGTAGGTCTCTGCAGCGTTCGCAGAAGCTCAGAGCAATTATATTCCGAGGATGGAGGAGGCCCCTGCCGCGAGTGATGCGCACTGTCTCTTGACATCTCTCGTCACCCGGTCCCGTCTGGAGGCAAGGATCCTTACGATCCTTCTGTTGTTGGGTTTGTTTCCAGCGGTAAGGATTGGTTGGCTGGCAGATTGGCAGACTGACTCGCAAGTTTTATCCGTGCTTGGTGGAGATGTGTTAGTTGGCAGCTTCAACCGTTTGGGTGTTAGTCGTGGGCGCAGTTTTCATCGGGGCTGGTGAGGACATGTGTGTGTGTTTGCCGTGGGCGCAGTCTTCATCGGAGCTGGTGAGGAAAGTTGGGTTGCAAGAGCCATGGGTAATATACGTACAGTTTGGCTCAAAGCGCCTGCGTGCGCGCCAGCGAGAGACAGAGAGAGAGAGAGAGATAATCATAGTGATACATAGAGAGAGAGAGAGAGAGAGAAAAAAAAAAAGGAAAGGGACAGAGGGAGTGACAGGGACAATAGGGAGACGAAGCTGATAACGAAGCTGCCGCTTTAGTTGGGGAGGTGCTGCTGATGTTGGTGTTGGTGTTGTGTCTGGGGTGTCAGGATGTTTGGGTGGCTGATCGTTTTTAGGGGGTATTGCGTATGGCAGCTTCTCGCCAGGGGATGGGCGAGGATATGTGGGTGGCATTTTCCTTCGGGGCTGGAGATCTCCCCGTGCCATTTTGAACTGCCAGTGAAGATTCTCCCGGTGGCCGTTTTGTTCGAGTCGGTGGGGATTGTTGGCAGCGATTTGAAAATGGTGGTGGGGATGGGCTGATATCGCCAGGCATAATTGCGATGAAGAGAGATAGAAAAAGGGTAACGCAAGGATGGAAGGGAATATTGGAGGACTCGCGCCTCAAGTTGGAGTCGTTACCTTCGTTCCTGCCGCTTCTCTTCAAAGCCTATGCTTGCGTGCCGCTGCCCGCGACTGGCTCAAGACAAGTGTGAAGACAGTACGCCGCTGGCGTTTTATCGGAAAAGAGTGTGCGCGCTTCTCTCTGAGCGATCGCGTATCACTACCATCTCTCAGCCCTACTTGACGGAACACTGCATCTATGTCGAACGAATGTGAAGGGATCTCCAGGGTTAGGACATCAGAACCAGGGACACGTTCATTCTTTTGGTTTGCCGATTAGCCGAAATTGCGACGGATAAGGGATTTGGCGCACGTAGTGATGTATGTTCTGCGTTTGACAGTTGAAACTCGGTTGCCCATGGATGAGTTCAGCGTTTCCGTCTGGACCGGAAAACGTTGTTTCAGATGGCAGTGTTGGAGTTGGGAACACCCGGCGCGAAGGGTCCAGAAGAGGGATCCTGACGGACGCAGAGCCCGTTGACGCCCTTCGGCGAGATGCTTTGATCAAGTTTTGGTTTATCAGATCACGTCGCCGCACGCGCAGGCCACGTACTCAACGTCCCATCCTATCCTCGATCTTTTTCCCAGAAAGGGCGGGGGCCCAGGGTTCTCTTTCACTTGGTTTACCCCCGGTTTTGTACTTGAAGGAGGCCGGCGGAATTACTTCGCCATAAATGACGAGTTTGAAGGAGGCCGGGGGAATTTGTTCTGAGGATGTTTCGAGCGAAACGCTTGTTTTTCAGAATTGGTTGAGGATTTCTCGGACGAAACGAATGTTTTGCGTTATAGATTGTCCTCTCCTGGAGACCTGAAGTCAGAGGATCTCTCAAGTGAAATGCTCGTTTTCACGTGCCCAGGTCTTGAGGATGTCTCGAGCGAGACGCTTGGTTTCACGCCTCCAGGTTGCCCCAGATGTCTAGCATGAGGAGTTGTTGAGGATGTCTTGAACCAGAGGCTTGTTTTCACGTGTCCAGGTCGCCCAGGCGGATGTCTAGCATGAGGATGTGTCGAGGAAGTCTCGATCGAGACGCTTGTTTGCACGTGTCCAGGTTGCCCAGGCGGATGTCTAGCATGAGGATGTGCTGAGAACGTCTTGAGCGAAACGGGTGTTTTCACGTGTCCAGGTCGCCCAGGCACAGCACAGCCCTCGGCACGGTACATCAATATCGATACCCTTAGCATTGCAGAGCCTGGCATGTTGCCTGGCACATTCCGCGGAGCGTCCCGTGGCGAGTCCCCCTGGCAAGTCGCGCAGTGCACGTCCATTGGCACGTTCCGTAGCGCGTCCCATTGGCGCGTCCCGCGGTGCGTGCCCATGGCACGTCCCCTGGCACGTCGCCTGGCGCGTCCATTCGGACGTTCCGCGGCGCGTCCTCCTGGCATGTCCCCCTGTCAAGTAGCTCTGGGGCAGCTACCATCTGCTCAGGCAGCTCGAGCTTAAGATCCAGATCAGTTCGGTCAGGACTCGGATGCAAAGAGGACTCGATCCACAACGCTATATAGAGCACAATCGCGGCATGGCACATCGCAGTTCAGCACGGCCAGCACAGCACAGCCCTCGGCACGGTACATCAAGCTCGATACATTCAACATTGCATCATGGCACGTTTCTTGGCGCGTTCTTTGGCGAGTCCACCTGGCACGTCGCGCGGCGCGTCCCCTGGCACGTCCCGCGGCACGTCCCCTGGCACGTTCCGTAGCGCGTCCCCTTGGCACGTCCCGCGGTGCGTGCCCATGGCACGTCCCCTGGCACGTCGCCTGGCGCGTCCCTTGGGACGTTCCGCGGCGCGTCCTCCTGGCATGTCCCCTCTGTCGAGTGGTTCTGGGGCAGCTACCATCTGCTCAGGCAGCTCGAGCTTAAGATCCAGATCAGTTCGGTCAGGACTCGGATGCCAGGGAGGACTCGATCCACAATTTATATAGAGCACAATCGCGGCATGGAACATCGCAGTTCAGCACGGCGTAGCACAGCACAGCACTCGGCACAGTACATCAAGATCGATACATTCAGCATTGCATGTGCCCGTCGCCCAATCATGTGTCTTCGAAACGTTGCTGTGCCTTACATTTCTATATTCCTTTCCGGGTTCGTGGATCGATCATGTTCCAGTAGATGTTCTGGCGGGGGACGCACTAGTGTCATCCCGCCTCCCTTCCGGTGTCGTCAGAAGCTCAAGCGGGGATGGCGACTGAAAGTTTTACAGATTTCCCCATCTGAGGTGGGCTTCTTGTTATTCTTCAGACCGCGTCGTCTCTTCTTCCCTCCTCCTCAGACTGCGTCTTTCTCCTCCTCCTAACACCTCTACTCACATGCACTCATCACACTCAGACTCACTCAGACTCTGACTCAGGCTCACTCATGCTCAGACCGGCTCACTTTCAGACTCACTCATCCTGAGACTCATTCATTCTTCAGAGTCAGTCACATCTCTCCCTCAAACGCACTCATACTCATACTTATTCTTCTAGTGGCGCAGACTCAGTCACATTAATTACCCATTCAGGCTCACGCATGCTCAGAACCCTTTGCACACACACACACACAGACCGTGAACATGTCTTAGGCGAGAGCGGTAAATCTTCGCCTAAGGGGAATAGTAAGGTTGGACACAACTCATTGCTTAAACCACCCATGGCCAGATAGATGGGGTGCTCGTTGTTTTCTTCGAGAAAGGAATTGTGCTCTCCTATGGAAGTGTGCCCCATCATACATGAACCGCCATCGATGCTCCCAATGTGGTGCAATATTATGTATCTGCACCCCATGGTGCACTCTGCACAGCCAAGTGCACCTCATGGCATTTCCGGAAGCCTGATGATGCAATGTATGCTGGATGTGGATATGTCGATTGATGATGTTGCGCAGTTGTTTGAGTATTGGTCCATTTTGGAAGGCAAAGGGCACAATTTTGACGTTGTGCAAGTTGCTGCCCATCTTTGCTGTCTGTTGTGATGTCCGTCTGGTGCGAAAGCCGCGCGCTCATGAGTCATGGCGGAAAGTGAGGTCGCTTGAGCAGGACATGCAGGATATGCATGGCAGAGAGAGCCGTATGCCAGGGAACACGACGAAAGCGAGATGAAGGCATGCACACACATGTACATACATGTGCACACGTTTACGCATATCGAAACACGGAAGAGATCGGGCCGATGTCCGCATGATGGTGGATTCGTTTTTCGCATATCCGCCAGGGTGCTCAAGCGACTCGGACTAGACTGCACGGCCTCATCTCTGGTGGAAGAGTCCGTTTCTGGCGTGTTGCAGCGCATCCCAAATGGCATCCCCGCGGTGAGGCGCACGAGGCGCATTGCGCTCGCTGCTCTTTGGATGACCATGTTTTCGATGTCGCAGGTTCATTGGGTCCCAGACTTTAAATGCCCTTCTTTGTTTTGTTAAGATGTTCTCGCTGCAGGTCCACCGCATTGATCAAAACATGCTGTTGTTGGTCTACGTCTTTTCGAGGTCCGCCCAGAGCGGGCAACCTGTAAGCGGATCGCACCCAGATGGGGGAGCAACATGAGAGGAGCAGAGAAGGACGGGAAGAGCGAAGCAGGGGGGAAACCGTTCAGCCCGCTTCGGACATCATCAGCAGCGGCCCGACCGCATGTTCGTCTCAACTGCGAAGCCGGGAGGCATCAGCGATCCCCATGGTGTCACCGAGAGGCAGCAGCAGGCGTGATTACCCAGATAATTTAATCGCTTCGCTTATTCCGCTGGCCCGTATTGTGCCATCGCTGGCGCTTGCCAGCGCGTTCGTGGCCCATGCGGCGCTGCTTGGCGGCGTTTTTCCTGGAAAGGGCGGGGGTCCAGGGTTCTCTTTCAGTATGTTAACCCCGGTTTTGATGGCTCTAGGGCCGGCGGAATTATTTTGCAATAAATAACGAGGTCGCCTAGGGCCAGCGGAACTGAGTTTTGAGGATGTCTCGAACGAAAAACTTGTTTTTCAGAAATTGTTGAGGACGTCTCGAGCGAAACGCTTGTTTTGTGTTATAGGTTGTCCTCTCCTGGGGACCAGAATTCAGAGGATCTCTCAAGTGAGATGCTTGTTTTCACGTGCCAAGGTCTTGAGGATGTCTCGAGCGAGACGCTTGGTTTCACGCCTTCAGGTTGTCCAGGCAGAGGTCTAGCGCCAGGATTTGTTGAGAATGTCTCGAGCGAGACGCTTGGTTTCACGCGTCCTCGTCGCCCAGGCGGATGTCTAGCATGAGGATGTGTTGAGGAAGTCTCGATCGAGACGCTTGTTTGCACGTGTCCAGGTTGCCCAGGCGGATGTCTAGTATGAGGATGTGTTGAGACTGTCTCGAGACATACGCTTGCTTTCACGTGTCCAGGTCGCCCAGGCGGATGTCTAAAATGAAGATGTATTGAGGATGTCTCGAGCGAGACGTTTGCTTTCACGTGTACAGGTCGCCCACGCGGATGTCTAGAATGAGGAGGTGTTGAAAACGTCTCGAGCGAAACGCTTGTTTTCACGTGCCCAGGTCACCCAGGCGGACGTCTCACATGAAGATGTGTTGAGGATGTCTCGAGCGAGCCACTTGTTTTCACGTGTCCAGTTCGCCCAGGCGGATGTCTAGCATGAGAATGTGCTGAGGATGTGTTGAGCGAAACGCTTGTTTTCACGTGTCCAGGTCGCCCAGGCAGATGTCTACCATGAGGATTTTGACAGGATGTCTCGAGCGAAACGCTTGTCCCCAGCACGTTCCGTAGCGCGTCCCCTTTGCACGTCCCGCGGTGCATCCACATGGCACGTCCCTTGGCACGTCGCTTGGCGCGTCCCTTGAGACGTTCCGCGGCGCGTCCTCCTGGCACGTCCCCCTGTCAATTAGCTCTGGGGCAGCTGCGATGTGTTCAGGCAGCTCGAGCTTAAGATCCAGATCAGTTCGGTCACGACTCGGATGCAAAGGATGACTCGACCCACAACGCTATAGAGCGCAATCGCGGCATGGCACATCGCAATTTAGCACGGCGCAGCACAGCACAGATTTCCTTGGCGCGTCCCGTGGCGAGTCCCCCTGGCACGTCGCGTGGCGCGTCCCCTGGCACGTCCCGTGGCACGTGCATTGGCACGTTACGTAGCGCGTCCCCTTGGCACGTCCCGCGGTGCGACCCCATGGCACGTCGCCTGGCGCGTCCCTTGGAACGTTTCGCGGCGCGTCCTCCTGGCATGTCCCCCTGTCAAGTAGCTCTGGGGCAGCTACGATGTGTTCAGGCAGCTCGAGCTTAAGACCCAGATCAGTTCGGTCAGGACTCGGATGCAAAGGAGGACTCGATCCACGACGCTATAGAGCACAATCTCGGCATGGCACATCGCAATCCATCACGGTGCAGCACAGCACAGCCCTCGGCAGGGTACATCAAGATCGATACACTTAGCATTGCATTTGCCCGTCACCCAATCAGGTGTCTTTGAAAACGCTGCCATGCGTTACATTTCTATATTCCTTTCCGGGTTCGTGGGTCGGATCATGTTTTCCCGGACAGGGTATAGGCCCAGGGTTTTGATTTTGCATAGTAAACCATGTGCCGAGCCTCAACTTGCGCAGGGCCGGCGAACATATTTATGCTAAATAACGGCTGTCTCGAGCGAAACGCTTGCTTCGCAGAATTTATTTGAGATGTCTCAAACGAAACGCTTGTTTTGTGTTATAGATTGTTCCTCTCCTGGGAATAAAAATTTCAGAGGATGTCTCAAGTGAAATGCTTGTTGTCACGTGCCCAGGTCTTGAGGATGTCTCGAGCGAGACGCTTGGTTTCAGGCGGCCTGGTTGCCCCGGCAGATGTCTAATTAGTATGAGGATTTGTTAAGGAAGTCTGGAGCGGGACGCTAGTTTTCACGCGTCCATGTTGCCCAGGCAGATGTCTAGCATGAGGGTTTGGGTTTGTTGAGGATGTCTCCAGCGAGACGCTTGATTTCACGTGTCCAGGTCTCTTAGGCGCATGTCTAACATGAATATGTGTTGAGGATGTCTCGAGCGATACGCTTGGTCGCCCAGGCGGATGTCTAACATGAAGATGTGTTGAGGATGTCTCGGGCGAGACGCTGGGTTTCACTTGTCCAGGTCGCCGAGGGTCTTCTCGTAGTGCTGTAAATCATGTGCCAAGCCTTAACTTGCGTAGGGCCTGTGAATCTGTTTTGCGATAAACATCAGAGTCGCGCAGGGCCGGCGAATTCAACAGTTGAGGATGTCCAGAGCGAAGCGCTTGTTTTTGAATTCCCGATCGATGAAACACATGGCGAAGTACACATGTTTGTTTGTTGCGGCTGTCTCGAGCGAAACGCTTGCTTCGCAGAGTTTATCTGAGATGTCTCAAGCCAAACGTTTGCTTTGTGTTGTAGATTGCTCCTCTCCTGGGAAACAAGTTTTCGGAGGAGGTCTCAGGTGAAATTCTTGTTGACACGTGCCCAGGTCTTGAGGATGTCTCGAGCGAGACGCTTGGTTTCAGGCTTTCAGGTGCCCAGGAAGATGTCTAGCATGAGGATTTGTTGAGGAAGTCCGGAGCGGGACGCTAGTTTTCACGCGTCCATGTTGCCCAGGCAGATGTCTATCATGAGACTGTGTTGAGGTTGTCTCCAGCGAGACGCTTGGTTTCACGTGTTAGGCGGATCTGTAACATGAGGATTTGGGCAGGATATCTCAAGCGAAACGCTTGTTTTCACTTGCCCAGGTCGCCCAGGCGGATGTCTAACATGAAGATGTGCTGAGGATGTCTCTAGCGAAACGCTTGTTTTCGCTGGCCGGATGTTTAACATGAGTATGTGTTGAAGTTGTGTCGAGCGAGACGCTTGGATTCACTTGTCCAGATCGCCCAGGCGGATGTGTAACTTGAGGATGTGTGCAGGATGTATCGAGCGAAACACTCGTTCCCAACCATCCTGTGGTGTTCGGTCCTCGTTTTGAAGAGGCAGCCCCGCGCATACGTCCTCCTCTCCTCCTCCCCCTCCTCCCTCCCTCCTCCCATCATCATCATTCAACTGCTTCTGAGTGTTATGATCCATGCAACGGTGTGTGCCGCAACCACTGCGGCTCAAGTCTATCACTTGTGCGGCTCCATGCAAGATCTCGCCCACGCTTTCGGAGAGGTCGCGCGATACGGAGCTCAGGCTGTGGGGGCCTCCGTGGTGGCGATGGCCGCTGCGCCGAGCTGCGGGGCGTGCGCGTCACCGTTCACCTGCCCCGCCATCATCGCGTGCGTCTGCGCGGGGGCGGGCGGCCCGGTGCCCGAGCCCGCCTGCGGAGGACTGCTCCTGGCCTACTCCGCGGCGGCGCTGATGTCAGGATCGGTGTGCGGCCTGCTCGGGGGGCTCCGGCTGGCCAGGCCCTGGCGCCTCGTGCTGACGGCACTCGACGGGCGGGAACAGCAGATTTTCGAGGTGGAGGCTCGAGCCCAGGCGAAAGGCTATCCGTGGCAGGAAGGCCGCAGGGCTCCGAGATGGGGCATCCTCTGCAGTGGTGTCTGATCAGGTATCGTGTCGGAGGTGCCGCCGTTTGGCACGAGCGTCCCATAGTGCTGCGAGGCCCTGGGACGACACGCTTCGTCATCACCCCCAGCGGTGACAGGTACGAGGAGAACGCGGTGCCCGATGGCGACGTCGCGGGCATGTCGATGCGGGCGGGCAGGGCGAGCGTCCGCGCGGGCTGCGGGTCTACGGCGTCAGGGCGCTGCCGAGCGCCGAGCAGGTCTGGGCAGGCATCACCGAGGCGACGGCGGTCTTCGGTCTGCCGCGTCCGCCCTTGCCCGCCAGCACGCCCGTCGTGCCCGGCAACGCGGACGGCGTCGCCGTGGCCCCGTGTTGCCGGCCGGCCCAGCGCCCGCGGCCGCCCCCCCGCACGCGGCCGTGGCTGCGCCGCTGGCGTGGCGCCCGCGGCTGCTGTTGGGGCGCCCGCAGGGCCCGCAGGTCTGGTGCCCGCAGGCGTGAGGGGCGCGGTGGCGTTCCCTGGCTTGGTCGCGGCCTTGGGCGGGGCCGTGCCCGCGGCCGCGCCCGCCGCGGGCCTGCCAGCGCTGCCCGCCGTTCCGCTGCCGGCCGCGGCGGCGCCCGCTGCGCCTGCCGCGGCCGCCGCGGCGCCCGCGGCGCCGCCTCCCATGGCAGCCGCGGCTGGAGGGGGGCTCGGCCAGGCGGCCGCGGCTGTGGGGGCTGTCGCGGTGGCCTCCCCCGACCTCAGCGTCAACGCCATCGCGATCGACGTGCAGGGCGACCGCTGGAGGGAGTTCTGCGACGGCACCAACCTCCATTCGACGACGCACTGGAGGGACTGGCCAGTCCGCCCCGGACGGCGGCGTGGGCGTGTGCCACATCCAGCGCCAGGCGGGGCCCCCTTCGGCGTGGCACACCAAGTGGATGACGGAGCGGCGGATGGCCGAGGACCATCCCTTCACCAGGGCGCGCGCGCTCCTTTGCCGCATCCTAGAGTTGGCCGTCAGCTACGACCAGGTGAACATGGGAGAGCTCGAGATGGCGGCCAGGCGCCTCCAGCTGCTGGAGGAGAAGGTGGGCGAGATCGAGTTTCGCCCGAAAGCCGATGACAAGAAGGACATGGGCAAAGCCGACGTGCTGGGCGACAGGGTGGAAAACAACCTGTTCTTGAGAGCTCGGGAGGGCAGGCATGAAGAAGGCGGAGGGGGAACGCACTCCGCCAAGCATGGGTCCTATTGTGATCCCTCTGCTTCTGCAAACGCGCCTTGCAGAGTATGAGCAATCTGGGCACATCCCAACCCGCTCCAGTCCCTGCGCGCGAGGCGGGACCGTGCTTGGATGCCGAAGCCCTACATGCCGCCACGCTGGTTCAGGCAGGCAGCGCTGTCCGGCAGAAGGGGGCGAGGAGGTGAGAAGCAGGCAGACGACGACGAACGCCCGGGCGGGAGGCGAGGGCCGGCGGGGCGGGCGGACAGGCAGAAGACGGACCAGGTGGAGACAGCGGGCAGGGAGCAGGAGGAAAGGAAAGGCAGGGAAGCAACGAGCAGCCACGGAGGGAGGGGGAGGACAAGGAGGAGGAGTAGGAGGAGGAGCAGGAGGAGGAGGAGAACAAGGAGGAGAGGAAGCAGCGACCGCAAGCAGACAGGCCGGGCCAGGGGCCGGGAGAGAAGAGCCACCCGCGATCAGGCTACGGACCCTACGGCGGCGACCTGAGCTGGGTGGCCGCCCGAGCCCAGCACGATGCGGCTTGGTGGGGATTGCCCTCTGCGGGATCCATCCACCGCCCCGCCGAGGAAGGGCCGGGCGGCGCGCGGGAGGGTCGCCGGCGCGACGTTGGCGAAAAGGCGCGGGGGGGGCCAGCGCTGCCCAGCAAGGGCGGGGGGGGAGGGCGGGGAGCGCTAGACAGCGCCGGGGGCACCTCACACGGCGTCTGCCGTGGAAGCCGCCGTGGCCGCGGCTAGGCGGGCTGCTGCCGCCTCCGCCCTCCAGACTGGGTCTGGAGGCGCCGCAACACCGCCCGCGCGTTCTCCCTGTGCAAGGAGACGGAAAGTCGCCGGGCGTGTTGGTCCGCAACCGGCGCGGCGTCTTCCCCGGTGGCCCCCGAAGGCCCCGCGTGCCTCGCGGCCCCGCCCGCCGCCGTGGGAACGTTTGCATTTGCCCGCTGCTGAGAACCTGGGTCGCGGGCGAGTTGGAGCGGAGGCTGCGGTGGCCAAGGGGCGCAGGAAAGCCCGCGAGGAGCGGGCGTTGTGTCAATAGCTCTACAGCCTCCCCCATCCCTGCGGCAGGCCCCTCGCACAGAGGCCGCAGGGATTGCTCGGGCCTGGAGCTGCGCAGCTTCGCGATGGCGCTCGACGACTCTGAGCGGCAGTGCAACATCTTTGCTCTTCTTCGACTAGCTGTGGACAGTCGTCGTGAGTGTTGCGTTCCCCGGCGCGCCCGTCAGCGATGCGATCGGGGGGCTGCCTGGCGCCGCTGGACCAGAAAGCGCGTTGACAGCCGCGACGAGTTGAGTGGCCAGCGCTGTGATCCTCGCGAGGTGGTCGCGCGCCCGACGGCGCGGATAACGTGCCGCGGCAGTTCGCCCTCGCCCACGTCGTCGAGGCCGCCGTTCAATCATTTTCGCGGTTTGCGGACCTCCCCGTCAGCACCGCCACCGCGGATGCCGCCTTGGAAGAGCTGCTCCGCAACGCGCCTGGACGCTGTGATGACGGCACCACGGCTTGGCCCTGCGCCAAGGACCTCGCGCCCTGGCCTGCTGCAGGCACGGCCCCGACACCTCCGGGCCAGCTGTGCGACAGCGCCTCTCTTGACAGGCTAGGGTCGTCGAGGACGAGCACGCTGGTCTCCGAGCCATTGGCAGGCGCCAGGCGGACGGAGTCTGGACTTGCCAAACCGCGCGTCGATGTTATTCGTCTTGGTTGCCCCGGTTGCCATGCCGACTTTCTTCGTCGACAGGGCGCGGCTGGGATGTTGGGGTCCCGTTCTCGCCCAGGGCGCGAGCAGCCCACGGTGGGCGTTCTGCGTCGCGCAGGAGGACGGCAACTTCAGGGTGGCGTTTGACACTCGCATTGCTAATCCTTTTCTCTTGGAGCCAGCTGGCACGAAGCTGTCGACCAGTGCTTCGTGGGCGGGCATCGGCGAAAAAAACCCGACGTCATCGTCCACGTGGCATCGGGCGACATCCAGTGTGCCTTCCACCGCGTGAGACTCCGTGGCGATATGGCTCATGTGTTCGCCTTGCCTTGCGTCTCGAATCGGGTGCCGCGTCGGGGCGGCCTCGCGCTCGACGTCGACATCGTGCCTGACATTTTGGTGATGCCGATGGGCTGGGGCTGGGCATTGCACGCGTGTCAAGGCGCTTTCGCGTGCCGCGTGACGCGGGGGCGGAAGAGGATGGCATGTCATCGCGCACGGGGCCCCGTCCTTCTCGCTACAGACGTCGGCCGACTGGGCGGCCACCGCCCGCGTCGACAACGTCTGCGCGGTCGCTGGCTCGAAGGGGATTGCCGATCGCATGCTGCCGCGCATTTCAGAGGCCATCGCTCGCCACCGCTTGCCCGCGCGCGAGGTGCAGGGCGCCCGTGTCTCAGTGGTTTCCATTGGTCTCGGGTTCGACGGAGTAGTAGGAGCCACGCGTGCGCCGCGTTCTCGTTTCGCCAGGTTGCGCCCAGGCACCCTCTCGGCGCTCCGCCGCGGCAAGGCCCCTCCTCGAGCTCATTCAACGTCAGTTGGCCACGTCGCGTGGGCTACGTCGAGCAGACGAGGCGCTTGCGATCACGTCTGCAACGTTCGCCTTCGCCCGTCGGCGGTCGTCGGAGCCAGCGAGGTTGTGGGAAGGCGTCCTCAGGGAGCTCCTCTGGGCACAGGCCACCCTGCCCATGTGGGCCTCTTCTTGGCGTCTTCCCTGGGCTGGTGATGTTGCGGCATCGGGCCCTTCGGGCCACGGCGCTGGGGTCTGTTGCCGAAAGCCCCTTACTCAAGTCGTTCTCGCCTGGCAGAGAAGGCGAGGTGCAGGTGCAATGGCGCTCTCGCGGCCCGTCGGCTTGCTCTGGGAGGCGCGCTTCAGGATCCCGGAGGGCCTCCTCTTCAGGGCCCTGCTCCTGGTCATGGCCTTGGGGGTGGGGATCTTGGAGGTCTTGGGGGCCATGGCGATCTGGGAGGCTTAGCCGACGTCGCCAACTTCGAGAGCTCGCTGGGCGGTAGCGTGGAATCCCCAGCTTTGCGGAGGTGCCCCAAGAACTCTTCGACAGCGCCGGCTGGGAGATCCCACTCTCGCAGGGTCCACATGCAGGGGAATAACCTATTGGATTATGGGGGGATGCCTTGGAATTCGCACCCCGTCACTGCCTCGTGACGGGGCCCCAGCAAGCCCATCGCCTCCTCCTCCCAGCGCAGGCGAGGGCCGCGGTCGTTCGGCCAACCTCGCCGGGCCCTTGAAGCGCATCGCCGCGCTGCTGGTCGCCACGGGCTGCCGTGCCTACGCGAGGCGGACCCCGTGGGAGCTCAACCCGTCGGGCGTGCGGTCGCGGAAGGGCTTCTTCGCGGGGCCGCCGTGGGAGGGTCCAGGCAGTGGCCCAGACCGCCAGCCTGGCGCAGTGGCGCGGCCTGTCTTGGGCCACGCCGCGGGAGTTAGACATGACCTTGGCGGCCTTCTCGGCGCTCCTGGCCTGAGACCGCGTCGACTCGGTGACGGGCCGCGTCGCGATGGTGGCGATTCGCCGCCTGCCGCTGGCTCCGGGGCCGCCGCGAGCGGCGCTGCCGAGGACTTGCAAGGCGCCGGGCGGCTGGAAGAGGCTGAAGCCGCCTTGCTC
>CAUYUJ010019726.1:467325-484825 GCA_963575745.1 Prorocentrum cordatum
TTTTCACCGCCCAGGTCGCCCAGGCGGATGTGCAACACGAGGTCTCGCCGAGGATGTCTCGAGCGAGACGCTTGGTTTCACGTGTCCATGTCGCCCAGGCGGATGTCTCACATGAGCATGTGTTGAGGATGTCTCGAGCGAGACGCTCGTTTTCACGTGTCCAGGTCGTCCAGGCGGATGTCTAACATGAATATTCGTTGAGGATGTCTCGAGCGAAACGCTTGTCGCAGCAGAGTGCATCGTAGTCCAACCCCGCCCGTCCGTGGGACGTCCCCTGGCTCGCTGGCGCGTCCCCTGGCGCGTCCCTTGTCGCGTCCCTTGCGACGTTCTGGCGTGACGTACCATGGCACGCTCCCTGGCACGCCACTCGGCGTGGCACGCTCCCTGGCTCGTCCTCTGTCGCGTTTCCTGGCTCGTGCCCAGGCGTTTCCCCTGCCTGTTCCGTGGCGCGCCCCTTGCAACGTCCTTTGACATGACGTCCTCTGGCCGCCCCATGGCACGCGCCTTGGCGCGTCCCGTGGCAGGTCCCTGACACGTCCAGGGCACGTCCCCTGATACGTCCCCTGACACGCCTCCTGGCGCATCCCCTCTTACGCCCCTGGCACATACTGTGGCGCGTCTGTGAGACTGTGCACTGTCGTGTCGCTCCTCTTTGGAGTCGGATGTTGAGGTCGAGTTGATTGAACGTCCCGCACGTTTCCACTTGAACTAGTTGTGGGGCAGCTCTTATGTACTCAGGCAGTCGGAGCTCAAGGTCCAGGTCAGTTCGGTCAGGACTCGGATGCAAACGAGGACTCGATCCACAACGCTATAGAGCACACTCGCGGCATGGCACATCGCAATTCAGCACGGTGAGGCACGGCACAGCCTTTGGCGTTGTACATCAAGATCGTCACATTCAGCATCGCAATTGCCCGTCGCCCAACCAGCTGTCGTGAAAACGTTCCCATGCCTTACATGTATAGCTCTTTTCCAGGTTCGTGGGTCGATCATGTTTTTTTTTTTTATGGAGGCGTGGCGACAGCAGGCAAGGAGGTGAAGTAGTTGCTTTGGAGCTTGTCGTGCGAGTTCTGGCCTGTATTGCTCACCGACATGTCTAAGCCATCTTGGGCCGTCTTCGAGGCCTCTTGGGCCGTCTTGGAGCCCTCTTGGGCCGTCTTGGGGCCCTCTTGGAGGCCTCTTGCAGGCCTCTTGGGCCCTCTTTGGGCGATCTTGGGGTCGTTTTGGGCCATCTTGGAGCATCTGGAAGCCCTCTTGGGGCCGTCCTGGGGCCATCTTGGGCAGTCTTCGAGGCCTCTTGGGCCGTCTTGGGGCCCTCTTGGGCAGTCGTGGGGCCCTCTTGGAGGCCTCTTGGCCGTCTTGGGGCCATCTTTGGGCGATCTTGGGGGCGTCTTGGGCCGTCTTAGAGCGTCGGGAAGCCGAAAAGATCAGAACGCCAGAACCGTTGAAAACCCAAAGGGGCATCAATCTGTGAGGCCCTCTGGAGACGCCTCTTGGAGGCTTCCTTGGGCGTCTTGGAAGCGCCTGCGGCCGTCTGGAAGCCATCTTGGGTGTCTTGGACCGATCGGTCGGCGACTCGGAGGCTCTCTTGGAGCGCTCTGGGAGGCTGAAAGGCCGCACACAGGAGGAAAACCGTCTCTGACCCGAGTGTCCCAGGAGTCTCGCGGGGTACTTTTCGTCCGGGGACCCCCAGGGGCCGCCCCGCGCACGCGCGAACTAGAAATAGATTGTTCACCAGTAGCCAGAGATCTTAGAACGCCTCTGGCCCGAATTGCCGCACCACTGGTGCAAGTTGCGGCGGCTACAGTCAACCCGCATAGTAAAGATGGGCAACCTTCCCGAGGGTACCCTTGCATCCTTGCCGCCTCGGTCCATCCTTGGCCACTTTCGTTGGCCGCGCCCCGGTCGAAAAGCTTCGAAATGGGCGTCAAAGGCAGTTGCATCTTCCTCGCGCATCCTTAGTATACGTGTTGACTGTACCATACTTGGGAGCGCATGGCAGCAGCGAGAGGCTTTTCTTTTGCCGAACGCCGCCAGCTCCACGACTCCACGCCACCACTGTTCTCGTAGTTGTCGCATTTGGTACAACTTGTGGGTCGGGAACGACGAGGCCCAATCCGTTAGCATGCGGAACCGTAGTTTGACACCTGGGTTTGGGCAAGGGGTTCGCTGGATCCTCAAGAGTCGGACTTCATGCCTGCGAATTGGCCTCACCTCCTTCACCATGTGCCATTACATAAGCATCGCTTCTCTACCTTCCTCTCTGCTTCTCTCGATTTACCTTCATTATGTTCGTCGTCGTTCTCGCTGTCAGACCACAGGCGCTCGTCGTCGTTTCCCGATCTTTCAAATCTCTCAGCCCCGCGTTCCTTCCCCTTGCTTCTCTCATCCGCTTTCTTTCCATGTGTATCCCTCCTCTGCTGCATCTCCTTCTCTCTCCCACTCTCTCTCTCTCTCTCTCTCTCGTCGTCGTTCTCGCAGTCGTCCTCGCCGGCGTACTGTACGCGTCCCCTCCCCTCATCGGGCGTTGCGTAGTGGTGGGGCGATGATTCGGGGGGGAAATGTGCATCTCGTGCCCACGAAAGGTACACGTTTCTCCCCTGCATGTGCTGGCATCGCTCGGCCGTGTGCATTTCTCTCAGCGAGGCCAGCGCCAAAAAGTGTTGACCATCTAGGAGCACCTTGGATCGTCTTGAGAAAAACAAGACATCTAATTTTGAACGGGGAATGGACGTCCGAGCACTGGCAAGCCCCTTGACGGTGGAAACCCATGCCAAAAAGCACCCTGCTTGCCTGTTTTGCTCGGGAAAGCGTGGCGTACCCACGCCAAACATCCATGGACTTCCTGGGCTCTCACGGTTGGATTTACAGCCGGGGCCCTGAAGAAGGAACCCTTTTCGTTGGGGAGGGGCTCCGCGTTCCTGAAGTGTTTCGCAGCGTGCCTCAGGTGTTCCTTATGTTTTCGATCGGAAATCGAAGTTTAACTTATGGAAGAAGGGGCCTCGTTCCTTATTTATCGTTCCTTAAGTCAACGCCCCGACTGTATTGTGGCAGGTTTCTCGTGGTCGAGCTTCTGCCGTATCGCCCCCCCCCCCCCCCCCTCCTCGGGCAACGCCCGACCGCAGGCGCCCGCGATGCCAGCCGCCACCCCGAGGGGCGCGCCCGCCCCCGGGTGCGGGGATCTGTTCCTGCAGATCCTGACCGAGGCCCCCGCGGCCGCTGCGGGCCCCGCTACGGCGAGCTCGCGTCCGCCTCGTCTTCCTCGTCCTCCTCCTCCTCCTCCTCCTCCTCCTCCTCCTCCTCCTCCTCCCCTCCTCCTGCTCCCTCCTCCTCCTCCTCCTCCTGCTCCTCCTGCTCCTCCTCCTCCTCCTCCTCCTCCTCCTCCTCCTCCTCCTCCTCCTCCTCCTCCCTCCTCCTCCCTCCTCCTCCTCCTCCTCCTCCTCCTCCTCCTCTCCTCTCCTCCTTCCTCCCCCTCACTCTTCTACGCTCGCCTCCTCCTCCTCCTCCCTGTCGTCCTCCTCATCCTCCCTGTCGTCCTTCTTCTCCTCGTCCTCCTCCTCCTCCTCCTCCTCCTCCTCCTCCTCCTCCTCCTCCTCCCTTGGAGGCGGAAAAGGTACCCATACCGCTGACCCTGCCTCGTTTCCTCATTCGGGGGGCTCCTGGGAAGCCCTCGTCTCCAGCGCTGGATTCGCCTCGAAATCTTGGTCAGAACGCACCCCTAGGAGAGGTCCTGGGAGTAGCGGTATCGGTACCTTTTGGTTTCCCCACTTCCTCTTTCTCCTCCCCCTTCTCCCCCTCCTCCCCCTCCTTCTTCTCTTCCGCACCGCTGGGACAGGATCCCCGATGTCCACAGATGGGCCACACGCTCGCGAAGCACGAGTGCCGCTGCCTCTGCAGCCGATTCCCGCCACGACTTCCTCCCTCCCCAACTGCCGGCGTTCCTCGCACGCGCCGGTCCACCATGTAGTGCACTTGCTTTTAGTCCCTGCAAGCCAGTTCTCGGCAGCACGGTCGCATGCAGCAGCGACTTGTGTCTACAGTTGCGGACCCTAGCTGCTCTGATACGCATGTTTTGAAACGTAACACGTGCCGTGTTCGAAACGTCCGTGTTCAAAACGTACGCGTTCAGTCTACGTGTTGAGCTCCGTATCAATACGCTACGTGTTGCGTGTTGCGTATCGGGGCAGCTAAGTCTGCTACTATTCGATTAGATTCCTCCTGCCCATGAGCTCCACATCCGCAAATGTGTCGGTGGCCCGCTGGGCCTCCTCGCCAGTGTTAACTCGGGTCTGTCCTTCTGCAGGAGGAATATTCAAAAATAGTAGCACAAAACAGTCTGGGGACGATTGTTTGATGATTTTGGGAGCATGTTTGGAGTATTTTTGATTTTTCGTTCAAAATCAGCCTGTAGGGGGACATGCCCGACCTAACGCCAGTGGAATATCTAATCTGTCCCGTCCCCGGCGATCTGCCGTGCACAGTGCCATCCTCGGTGGGAATGTTGCAGTATTTCACGGTGCCCGCCTGCTTCAGGTGGTTGTTCAGGTCGTGCCCGTCGGCGCATCGTACAATCTGTTGCCGACGTGGAGTTGATTATCTCCGCTCCCCTTGGTTGCCACCTTCGACTCCCTTTCGTACGCCGCAGGCCGAGCCTGTAGCTGATGACGGCATACAGCCCCCACTGCACCATCCACTGCCTGCTGTCCCTGCCTGCCCTTCTCGCATCAGCTGGTCCGAGCTTGTAGCTGATAATGTCTGGATGCTGATGGCATCGGGGCCGTGCCTCTCTGCGCCACCCTCGTAGCTGGTGGCGTCGGGTTCGTGGTTCGCGACGACACCCACTTAGCTTACGAAGTGTGGCTCGCGCCAACCCCCTCGTCGGTGGCAACGCCTGATGGCGTCGGACTCACGCTTCGCTGTGCTATTCGTGGCAGATGGTCTCGAGCTCGTGCTTCACAGCGCCGCCCTCGTATCCGACGGTGGCCGCCTCTGCCTGTCTCCCATTTCTGCCATTGCCCGCCTGAGCTGCCACTTCCGTCCTTTCTCGCACAGCCCCTGCCGCCCTTTTTCGCACACGCTGACCCGCGTATGTAGTTGGTGGTGCTTGGTATCCAGCTCTCTTGCCGACCTCTGCATCGCTGTCAGCCTTTCCCCGCTGCCTTTTCCCCTCGTCCCCGCGTCTCCACCGCATATGTTCTTTATATCTGCCCCTATTCCTCCATTAGCTGCTTGTAGCACTGCCCGTCCATGAGGCAGATCGCGATGCTTTCGTGCAGGTGCTTGATGCATGGGTGCCGCACGCCTTGTAGATCTGTCGGAGTGCGCTAGAATTGACTTTGGACTGTCCTGCTCTGACTAGCTTGTACGCCGTGTCTAGCAGCGCCTGGACGCCGTCGTTAGCATGAGGCGCACAGTCCGTGCCTCCACCGTCGTAGCTGATTGCGTTTGCCTCGTCCTTCTCTGCGCATCCTTTGTAGCTGATCGCGTTAGGCTCGTGCTTCTCGTTGCAAATAGGACGACGAGATCTACACATATCCACTGCTCCTGGCCAGGCCCATCCTGGGCCCAGGAGCGGTGTATATGCCTCCCTGGCTTGCACAGCCATTGCCGCCCCACCGCGCACGCAAGGCACCCGCACTGAAGGCCGCCGCCGCTGCCTGCCACTGCCACGGCCTCTCTCACATCCACCTGGGTCCCCTCCTGGCGGAAGGGGTCGTGGGGCGGGCCTGGCTTGGCTTCATCTCCTTCTGCCATTGCTGGCCCTATTTGAAGGCGCCACTGCGGGCCCGTAGCGGATGCCGTGCGCATTGTTGTCATTGCCCCGTTCCTACGCTTGGTGCCACTGCGGTAGTCGCTTCTCGTGCGCTGTGGTTCTGTCATGTGTCTTCGCACATGTCCCAGAACTGGTCCTTCTTATGTCACTACTGCCGTTGCTGGTCATAATGCGTCCATTGCTGCCGACGTTGTACTTCTTCAAGCTGCCATTCTCGATGGCTCCACCATTTCCTCTATTCTTGCAGCTCCGCCGTGAGATTGTCGATGGTCTATGCACTGTTTCAGCTGATGTAGGTTGACGTCTAGGGCCCGTTGGGTCGCCTTCTGTTTGGCCTTGCAGGCGAAGCGGGCCTTCTGTGCCCAGAGGCTTACGCCATTCCGCCGACCCCGATAACTGTGAGCTCGTCAAGAGCTGTGCCACCGTCCCTGGCCTGTGGGTCAGGAGCCCCCGAGGTGCATATGAGGCTTTCCTGGGATGCCTCTCAAGTGCTTCTTGCAGGGCTCTTGGGGGAATCTGCTTGGCTTCGGTGGGCATTTCCGGGGCCTCTTGGGTGCGTCTTGGGCGCCTCTTGGAGGCATCTTGGGGCCTGTTGGGGGCGCTCCGGGGGTCACTGGGGAGGCTCTTGGGGCGATCACGGCGGGAAAGACTCGAGATGTAAGTTCGTATTGCCCATCTTGGGCCCCTTTGGGGGCCCTTCTGTGCCGCCTCACGGGCCACTGGGGCCGTCTTGGGGCCATCTTGGGGTCTTCTTTGGTTCCTCGTGAGCCGTCTTGGAGCCCTCTTGGGGGCCTCATGGGCCGCCTTGGGACGATCGTGGAGGCCCCTTGAGCCGTCTTGGATGCCGCGGAGGCGGGCAACAACGAGTGTGTTAGGCATATGCATTTTTCAAAGGGAATGAAGTGATTTTTGCCTCTTGGGGCCCTGCCGGCGGTCCTCTGAGAGCACTTGTGGGATGTCGTGGGGGCTACGTGAGCCGTCTCGAAGCCATCTGGGATCCTCGTGGGGCTATGGGCCGTCGCGACGCTCACGTGGATTGTCTCAGCGCTTTCTTTGGGCCCTCTTGGACCGTTTTGGCGCTCTGGAGATGGGAGCGCCAACAGCCCCCCCGCCCCCCCCCCCTTCGAATCGGATTTCAGAGCCCCGGGGAGGGGGGAGGGGGGAGGGGGGAGGGGGACCGCCAGTCATCCCACGCCTCTGCACCCCTGGCACAGGGGTGGGGCCGGCGGGTTTGCATCACTGCTCGGCTGCGCACGCAAAGAGAGAGAGAGAGAGAGAGAGAGAGAAAGAGAGAGAGAGAGAGAGCGCTCGGTGCCGAGACCGCAGGTTCATCATTGAGGCGCCCGCCAGGCCTCCGGCGGCCAGCGGGCCAGGGCCAGCCCCCCCGGAGGTGGCGCTCGCGCGGGCGGGCGCGGCGCCGGGGGCGCGTGCTGGGGCAGCGGTTCTACGGCAGCGGGGGCTGCGGCTCGGGCCCCCGATGGCCCTTGAGCCAAAATGGCCACGGACCCTCCTCATCCTCCTCCTCCGCCTCCTCCTCCTCCGCCTCCTCCTCCTTCGGCAGCGGGGCGGAGCACGGGCTCCTATTCCCTGCCGGGGGCAGGGCGCGCGGAGCACGGGCTCCTGGCGCGCCTTGCCCCCCCTCTTTTGGTGCTGCCGTCCCTCGTGGCGCCTTGTTGTTCACTCGCGGTGGGAGTTGGCAAGCTCTGACGTGCTGAACCCATTTCACCGTGAGTTGTGCCGTTCTTCGTTGGTGGGCGAGGCCCCCTGCCTTTGCGATCGCTGTGCGCTGTCGCAGCGAGTTCGAGGGGCAGCCTGTGGGGCACGGCGCACCTTCGGGGCTTCCAGGGGTGCACGGGCACCCAATCGTTCAGAGGTCAAAAGCAGTGGGGGTCGAGCTTACGTTGACTGTGAACAAATCATCATCATCGTCATCATCATCTTCATCATCATCAGCAGCAGCATCATCATCATCATCAATATGTTCCTCCTTCTTCTCCTCTTTCTCCTCTTCCTCCGCCTCCTCCTCGCCTCTTCCTTCCCCGCCTCCTCCTCCTCCACCTCCTCCTCCTCCGCAAGACGCGGCAGCGACGCCAGCGCTGGCGTTGAGGTTTGAACGCCCTGAGAGCGTTTTATTATTCCCGGGCAGTAGCGAGCGTTACCTGGCGGGCGGGGAGGGGAGGGGAGGGGAGGGGACAGGGGGGCCAGCACGTTTCGCGCTGGCGACGTCTTGGAACGATGCGAAGAACCAAGGGCAACTCGGAGGTCAGCACCCAAATCGCGACGTTACGCGGGGTGGTTGGGGGTGGGGGGGGGGGCGGACGGAGCCGTTATGACGGCCGCTATCGCGAGACGCGAGAAAGTCTCTCCTTCATGGGGCCGCCTCGACGCCGCGGCCACGCCAGCATCGGCGAGCAATCGACGAACAATAAGCGGTTTGTGCTCCGCGCGGATTTCTTGGATCCGCGCTGAGCCCCTCCGGCGCCTGAGGGGCCCGGAAGGCTTCGGATAGCGTCGCGTTGTTTTTGAACGACAAGTCATGGTGCACGCGGGAGTTAAGAGGCGAAGGAGGAGGAGGCGGAGGAGGAGGAGGAGGAGGAGGAGAAATACAAGAAGGAGTGGGGTCGGCCTCTCAGACAAGACCTGGTGACCAGGGCTGAGGAAGAGGATGAGGAGGATGAGGAGGACTGCCAGAGGTGCAGGCGAGGTGGGGATGAGGAGGGCGATCGCCTCGTTGCCCGTGGAGCTCAATCGGAGCAGAGGGTGTGTGTGTGTGTGTGTTGTGTGTGTTGTGTGTGTTGTGTGTGTTGTGTGTGTATGTGTGTGTGTGTGTGTGTGTGTGTGTGTGTGTGTGTGTGTGTGTGTGTGTGTGTGTGTGTGTGTGTGTGTGTGTTTGTGCGTGTTGGGAACACTGCCGCATGCCGATGGAGGGGGAGCTTGCGGTATTCTGGCAGCGAAATGCGCTCGGCTGAAGACAGGCGCCCCCGGCGTCGCGGCCCGCTGCCGTGCGCGGGTTCGGGCCTCCATGGAGTGGTTGGCACCCCCGTGAACGGCTTCAGGATGACCCGGAGGTTGGGCACGCGGCCGCGCGACGTGGCGAGCTCCCCCTCGTCCATGTGGCGGGCTCGGGCGTCGAGGAGGTGGCGGGCTCCCTCCACCAGGGGCCTCAGGCTGAGCAGGGAGTTCTGCGCGCCGCAGTTTGATGCGATAAGGGGCCCCAGCCCGCCCACACTCTCAGATGCTGCCCCGAGCAGCCCCTCGCGAGGCGGTCCCCCAGCCAGGGCCGTCTGGGGTCGGCCCCCGCGCTACGTGGGCGGGCGCCCCGTGTGTGAAATTCTCGGGGGGGTGGGCAGGATGCCCAGCACGCGGCGCTCTGGCGTGATGGCATCATCTTCCAGGGGTTGCAAAGTAGCGGGCGGGCCAAACATCACGTCGCATGTGGCGCACGACAGTGGCCACGCTATGCCACGGAATGCTACGCAATGCAGATCGATGCACGCCAAGGCAAGGCAAGGCAACACAGCGCAACGCACTGCGAAGCAGTGCGAACCATTGCACATCGATGCGACGCAATACACAGCAGCACACGCTCATGCCAAGCATGGCAAAGCAATGCAAAACAGTGCACAGCAGTGCAACGCAGCGCACAGCAATACAGCGACGGGTGGCGACGGGCGGCCACGAGCTGGCCGTGGATGCGCTGGGCGCCGCGGTGGCGGCGGTCGGCGATGGGCGGCCGCAAGCCGGCGGCGGCACTGGAGGTTGAAGCTACTTTCAGAAGCGATGCAAGAACCCAGAAGTGCCAGCACTGCGTAAGGCCACAAAGGGTCCGTGTAAATCGTCACGTGGAGGCAGATTCCAACGGTGTCCGCCCCTGAATTTGGGGAAGTCCTTCCCGAGTACGGGGGGGCCCAGAGTCTGAGTCCAGGCGATGTTTTGGGGCGGGGTGAGGGGGCGCAGGAGTAGGGGTAGCTGGGATAGGGGAGAAAAGCAAAAGGAGGGGCGGCAAGAGGGAGATGAGGAGACGGAGAAGGAGGATGAGGAGAAGGAGGAGAGAGGAGGAGGAGGAGGAGGAGGCGAATGAGGACGAGGAGGAGGAGGAAGGGGAGGCGGAGAGGGTGGGGATGGGAGAGGGGAGGGGAGGAGCAAGGAGGAGCTTGGAGGGAGGACGGCGGGGAGGAATCGGAGGATGGGCAGGAGAAGAAGCAGGACTAAGAGGAGGGGGAGCTGGCAGGGACACAAGGAGAAGCAGGGGGAACGGGGACGACAGAAAGGAGGAGGAAGAAGGAATCGCACATGAATGAAGGACGGACGGAAAGGGGGAGGAAGAAGGAATCACACATGAACGAAGGGCGGAATTAGGGCGCAGGAGCTGAGGAGAAAGGCGAGGAGAAAGGCGAGGAGGAGGAGGAGGAGGAGGAGGGCGCGGTGGGGGGGCCGGCGGCGCCGCGCTGAGCACGTGGAGAGCGACGTGGTCGTCGTGTGCCACAGCCGGCAGTGCGGTCCGTGCGCGGCGGCGGTGCCGGGCAAGGAGGCCAGCGCCGGCCACCCTCCGCGGGTCCTGGCCCGCCATGCTTTAAGTCGGGCCTGTCTCTCTACAGGGGGAAGATATTCAAAAGTAGTAAAACAATAGTCTGGGGACGATTCTTTTAGTATGTTTTGCTATGTTGGGGTATTTTTGGTATACAGGGGGAAACCGACCCCAGCCCGCCACGAATATCAATTTCATATGTCAACGTGTTGCAGCTGTGGCGAGGGTGTGTAAGTGTAGGCGCCTTTTAAGCGAGGCCATTGCCGTACACGTGGTCTAAAGTTCCTCATGCGAGGGGCAGGGGTCGCTTTTCATCAAGGGCATAAAAAAACGCCCCTACCCTGGTTTACGAGGCGCTGTGCGCTGAAACTCCTGTGGGCTGACAGGGAAAACCCTGCGTGATGTGCCGCGTCCTGGTGGCTCTAGGCTTTGGGGGTTCCCAGGAGGTTTACAGACCACGCACTTGTAACCCAGGGTAGGGTCGTTTTTTCATCCCTCAATTTCATGCGCTCATTCGGCGCGACACTCGAACAGTTCGGGTTGACCCAAGAGAGGGTCCAGCGACAAGGGGGTGGTGCAAGAGAGAGATCTTGTGCAATAGATCTGTGCTGTCGCAATAGATTCGGGGCGTGCAAGACAGTCTGGGGCGCAGATGTATTGCCGGATTTTCGCGTGCAATGCATTACTTGCCATGCAACGCAATACAATTCTCCAGCGCAGTACAGTTGCAGTACAATTGCCCCCAAATCTATTGCACCATCCCCTTTCAGCTGGACCCCCTTTCGGGTCACCCAAAACAATGGCGAAGCGCCCGGGCCTGCCACCAGAACATGTTCTAAGAACCTCTTGCGGCTTGCAGGAAATGCTATCAGCACATCTCTGGCGGAGGCCCTCCTGTTTTCAGGCATCGGGTTGACGCTCTACGAGCCATGTGCTTGTCTTTAGATTTCCTTTGGGCCTAAGAACATCTCGTGGTAGGCCTATGGTGGTGGGCCTGGTTTTCACCACCACCACCATAAGTTGGAGGAGGAGGAGGAGGTGGACCCCCTCCCCCTCCAACATATGGTGGTAGTGGTGGAAGACGGGCCCATCATATAGGAATGCTGGGGCTGCGGGCCCCTGCTCGAGGCGCGCGAAATCTGCTGTCCAGGCCCCCCGGCGTCAGCGCGCCGAGCCTGCCCGAGCTGGCGGAGAGGAGCGGCACGAGCTCGCCGCTCGCAGAGGGGGCCCGGCCTGGCGTGTCGCCAGGGGCCGCCGCCGCGGCACGCTGTGCAGGAGTTTCGGCTACCGTGAAGTCGGGCCTGTCCCTCTACAGGGGGAGTACGATTTCGATATCAAATCGATTTCAAATCGAGTTCACGAAGTTCAAACCATCCACTGATTGGGTTTTTCCTTGGTGCAGTTATATATACACAGGGAGACAGAGAGATAACGAGAGCGAGAGCGAGAGCAAGCGCATAATATTATGACTCATGGCGCATACGGCGTCTTGGAGCAGCACCACATACACACATTTGTTTATTTGTTTATTTATTTATTTATTTATAGGTGTATATATATATGTATACACAAGTCTGCAGTGGCGCTTCGCGCCATGCACCTTGGTCCTCGAAGTTTGGCGTGCAGGCGGAACAGCAGGAAGGTCAGGCCGACAATTTAGCGATAATTCCTCGTTGCCTTTCCTGGCATCGCCGCCATAATAATGTGATTCGTTGTCCTTCCTCCATGCTTCTTTTTCTTCATGTTCGCCGTACCCTGCGCATTCTCCCCATCCTCCTCAGCTCTTTTTTGCGGAGGCTCCTCCTTGGAGAGCCTCTGAGTTGTTTCAGGCTTTCTTAAGCCTTCTGGAGGCCTCCTGGGCGTATTCTGGGGGCCTCTGGGGGCTTCCTCGGGCCAACCTGTCTCCAACCGCGGTCTCCCTGAACGACCGGGTCACGATTTGGAATCCTTCGGAGGGCGTCTTGGGGCCATCTTGGGCCGCCATGGGGCTCTCTGAGGGTCATCCTGGACCCGTGTTGTGCCGTTTTGGGCCTCTCTTGGACTGCCCGGAAGCCCTTTCGGATGGTTGTGGGGCGAGTTTGGAGCCTCCCCCGGCGGCTTCGGAAGCCCAGAAGATCGCCGTCTTGGAGCGTCGGGGAGCCGAAAAGAGGAGAACCCCAAAATTCACCAACAACCAACAGAAAATCAATGATTGTTGCCTCTTGGGGCCTTCTTGGGGGTGCTCTTGGAGGCCTCTTTGGGGCCGTCCTGGAGGCCTCTTGGGCCATCTTGAGGTCACGTCGGTCACTCTTGGAGCGCTCTTGTGCTGTCTTGGTGGTCTCTGGGACGTCTCCGAAGGCTTGGCAAAACGCCCTGCAAGGCCCGGGGGGCCGCTTCGAGGCCCGTCCGGAGGGTCCCAAAGCCCCAGATCCCGGGAGTCCGGTTTTTTTTTGGGGGGGGGTCCCCCGCCTGGGCTTATATGAATATAGGAAGAGGTGTGTATACATATATATATATAGATATATATAATTATGGGGACGATGTTTTTCTAATTTTTGAATATTAGTTGATGATGTTTGAGGGTATTTTTCAATTTTCGTCCGAAATCCGCCTGTAGGGGACACGCCCGACCTAATAAGAGTGACCCTTCGCTGGAGTGACCTTTGGTGCGGGCCCATTGGCGTCCCCGACCGCCGAACGCGAGGCGGCAGTGGCGTCTTGCGCGCTTGTGGTTGGCCCCCCCGCGGCCCCCAAAGCCGCGCACCGAAGGTTACTCTTGCCTAGGGTCACTCTTACGTGCAGCCGAAGGAGCTTCTGGCCGTACGTAAGTTCCAGCTGGCCTCAACAGCCGCCCCGGGTCGTCGAAGCTGGCCTCAGCAGGCCTCCCCCGAGAAGTCCGGGGGCGGTCTCAGCACCTCGATCTCCGGGGCGCGGAGCGCCCCAGGGGCGCCGCCCGAAGCGGCGGCGGGGTGTTGGGACCGCCCCGGGCAGCTCGGAGGACATGCTGGGGTCAGCCGGGACTGCTCGGGCGGGGGCCGTGTTGAGGCCAGCGGGGGATATACCTGGTGGGGACTGTCCGTGCCTGGCCCAGAGGCATTTTGTAAGACCTTGGCACGTGGGCGTCGCGGAAGCAGCATGACGTGCGGCCTCGCCCCGCTCCGCGCACCTGGGCCCTCGCGGGCCGATTCGGCTCGAGAGGTCACGGACAAAGGGACGGGTTCGTAAGGCCTGGCCGTGACATGTTCAGGGTGCGACGTTCTGTTTCACGACGAAGGCGGCTGTCGAGCGGCCGTCTTCGGTGGAGGCTGGAGGGCGGCCTGTGGAGGTGCGAGGAGGGCGGCTGGGGGGGCCCGTCCTCCACGTGCTCTTCTTCCTCCTCCATACGCCTGTGGAGCCACGGGCGCTCCTCTCCTTCTAATTCTTATTTTTGTTAATCTTCTTCTTATGTTTCTATTCCTCCTCCTTTCAGCTTTTCGCATCTGCTCCCATAGGTGGGCACACCCGCATTGGCACATGTCGTGCGTAGACAGCGTTCCAACCCCAGCTTGCGTTGGGCTGGGTTGAGCTGTGTCCAGCCCCTCCTCCTCTCTCCCCTGCCTGCCTGCTCCGGAACACACCAGATGCCCGCGTTGCGCTGGGCGGGGCCCGTCTGGGGTGTGAGAGTGGTTCGTTCGGCAGCACGTCACGGGAGCCCTGTGCGTCCTGGTACTTACATCTGCCTTTCTGCCTCTGGTCATCGATAGAAAAGAGCGCCGACCTGGCGTCGACTGGTGCTGAGTTGGCGTTCAGCGTCGACTCGCGTCAGCCAGCGTCGACTCGCAAGAGCCAGGAAGATGGCACGGGAGGCTCCCGCGAGTTGCCACCGAGCCCGAGGGAGCCGCGGGATCTCGAACCGGCCCCGCGGTCGGCACCTCTCCGAGCCCTCGGGGCCGCGCCGGTGCGGGGCGAACGTCGCCGCTGATGCGTCGGGTCTCTGCCTTTGGGGCCCCAAAAATATACACCACCACCACGTCGATTCCTCCTCTCTCCTCTGTCCAGCGAGAGGGAGGGGGGGAGGGAGGTGGTGGTGGTGGTGTATATTTTTTGACACCCCATGCCTGCTGGGCGGCGCTTGTCCGAGGAGGGGGTGTCGGTCGTTCCAGTTCTCGACGGCGAAGTCCGAACCTCCGATCGGCGATTCAGGCAACTCGATGGGCGGAGGGGGCAGGGATCGGAGTTCGTCGGGCACGTGGCGAAATCCGAACCCTACCCTCGCCTCCCATCGATTCAGGAGAATCGCTGGTTGGTGAGGTTAGGGTTCGGATGTCGCGGTATCCCGGGGCCTCCACTGAGGGTGAAGACTAGGTGTGTGTGTGTGGATAATTATCATGGTTGGGGCCATGACCTCCCCCAGATGTCACTTCCCCTCTCCCCTCCTTTCAACACGTTCCCTGGGCCTCCCTCGTCCGCGCCCGTGCCTCGCGCCATGATGCTCTAACCCCTGACACCCGTCGTTTCCTCCCTTGTCCCATCTTCCCCACCATCCCTCCCCCTCCTCTCATCCCCTTCTCCTGCTCCGCCTCCTCCCTCCCCCTCCTCATCCCTCTCCCCCTCCTACCAACACGTCTGCCCAGTCCCCGTGAGGCCTGCCTCTCCAGATCGCCCCCCCCCCCCTGCCAATGCCTTGCTCCTTGATGTGATGTACCTTTCGCCATCGTGCTCCTTCTCATCTGTAGCCATCTGAGCTCAAGCGGCGGCTGCCATGATCCGCTCGCTCATCCTCGCGGCGGAGCTCCTGGCAGCCACGTGCGGCGGCCCCGAGCTCCCCGTGCACAGCGGGAGCTTCCAGGCGGCCCTCAGCCAGGTCGTCTGGGCCGGCAGCAGCGGCCTGCGCTGCGACCTGAAGTGCAGGGGCGGCTGCGCCGGGGACGGCTTCAGCGACGCGGCCGCTCAGCGTGAAGCGGCCTGCGCGGCTGCGTGCGGGTGCGGCGGTGGCGCAGGGCGCATCGTGGCACTGTCGGAGGCAGGCACGGCCTATACCTCCGGCGACAACGGGACCACCTGGCAGGACCTGCGAGAGAGCGTCAGCCTGCCCAGCGGCAGCGCCCCCTTCCGCGTGGAGCAGATCCACGTCAGCCACGCAGACGCGCAGCTCGTCGCCGCGATCACGAACTCGAGCCTGTGGCTGCTGTCGCGCGACGGCGGGCGGAGCTGGCAGGCGATGAAGCTCACGACGCCCAGCCACGGGGAGCACACGATCGCCTCCTGGCAGTGGCACCCGACGGTGGCGAACTGGGTGCTGGCCGAGTCCCCCGCCTGGTCCGCCAGGGAAGCGGGCGTGCGGCCGGGCCGCCGGCCGAGGGACGCGCTCTACTCCCAGGACGGCGGCGCCTCCTGGAGGCTGTTCGCGTCGAACGTGGCTCAGAGCCGCTGGGCAGTGCCGCCGCACGGAGCGAACGCCAGCCGCATGCTCGTGTCGCGGTTCGTGCCCGCGCCGCAGCCAGCCAGCAGCGGCGTGCTCGCCCGGCTGGCCCGGACGAAGCCCCCGGACAACCTGCAGGACGTCGTCGTCACCGAGGACTTCCTGAACTCGAGCGCCGCGGTGGTCGGCGTGGCGTCGCCGGGCGGTGTGGGCGCCGCCTCGCAGGTCCATCTCCACCAGAGCTTCATCTTCGCGCTGGTCCCAGAGCCCGCCGGAGCGGGCCTGCGGCTCTGGTTCGGCGACGACGCCCCCGGCGCGCAGGGCCTTCGGCCCGTGGCCTTCCCGCCGAGGATCGGGCCCGTGCTCCCCCGGCAGCTGCGCCACATGAAAGTGCTGCACTCGACGGAGCACACGGCCCTGCTGTACGTCGCCGCGGCGGACCCAGATCTGCCGTGGGGCCACGTCTTCAGCTGCTCGCGAGGATCGCCCGACGTCGAGCTCCTGCTCACCGACGTGCACCGGCCCAGCGCACTCGCCAGCGTGGCGTTCGAGGCGGTCCAGGGCGTGGATGGCGTCTTCATCGCCAGCCGCGCCGTGCTGGACCGAGGGCAGGACCTGGACGAGGCCGAGCGCGAGTACGACGCGCAGGCGGATCTGCTGGAGACAGAGGAAGAGGACGGAGCCACCGACGTGCCGGCTGCGGGGAGTCAGCCGCGGAGGTTCGCGGTGCGGACCTACATCTCCCTGAACATGGGCCTCGCGTGGCAGCCGCTGCAGCCGCCCTCGGGCAACTCAGGTCAGCGACGCAAAAAAGACGGGGTTTTCGCCGACATTGGCGCGTAAGCTGGCCGCGTAAGGTCGCGCGCAAGCGCCCTCGTCTCCAAAGCAGCGCGCGGCGCCGGCGGCCCGCGGAAGCTGCGAAGGAAGGTCGCTGAGCCATCTCGCGTAAGGCCCGTCTCTTTTTGCCGCCCAGGTGGGTGGCCCTCAGAGCAGGCCTTCGAAGACTGCCAGCGGACGGACCCCAATGGGAGGCGACCCGGTTCTTGCCGCCTGCACCTGGCCTCGTGGACTTCGGCCGCCGCGGCCCCGGGGCTTGTGCTGGGAGTGGGCAATGTCGGCCAGAAGCTCTCGGACGAGCCCGATCACTTCAAGGTTTGGGTGTCTCGTGACGCTGGCATCTCTTGGGCGTTCGCGCTGTCTGGCATGCATTCCGTCGCCATCTTGAGCCACGGCGACGTGCTCGTGGCCGTGCCGCACCAGTCCCCGGCCACGCTGCACTATTCCACCGACAGCGGGGTCCACTGGCATGCTGCCCGGATTTACAAAGGACCGCCTGGGCTCTCCGCGGCGGGGCTCTTCACGCACCCAGCGCACACAGACTGGCGCGCGCTCGTGGCGCTGGGCAGCGACGTGGGGCCCGCGGTGCAGCTCGCCTCCGTGGACCTCTCCGTGGCGCTGCCAGTGGTGTGCAAGGGGGCCGCCGACGCAGGCACGTCTGCCTCGGACTTCGAGAAGTGGTCACCCGCAGATGCCATGGAGGATGCCCACGAGTCCAGGCGCACCGCCTGCTGGTTGGGGGTCCGCACGCGCTACACCCGTCGCCGGGCGGACAGGGCGTGCCGCACCGTCGCCCAGGCGCTGATGCTCGCCCCGCGTGACCTCCGGACGGACGCGCCCTGCCCCTGCACGAGCGCCGACTGGACCTGCGCGCCCGGGTTCCGCCGGGCGACCTACGGCCGCGGCGCGCCGTGCGAGCCCGCGGAGGCGCAGGACGCGCCGAACGTGTCCAGCCTCTGCGCGGGGACGGCGGAGGAGGAGG